>CM072824.1:27893139-28377322 GCA_036937905.1 Salvia rosmarinus | reverse complement strand
CTAAACCTTTTCAAAAACATTATAACATCACCTTATATTACGCTCGAGCATGTTAGTTTATTCTTATGCATTTTATTTTACCGTGTAATCCCTAAAATACTACTCCTAGTATTAGTAAGCCCTCAGGTCAGGGTTGGTCGGAATGGGTCGTAAGTAACAGTGGTGTCGAGGCGCTTTTGCTCTTTGAAAACCAAGACCTTTTATTCTAAGTCTAGATCGAGTCCTTTGGACTTCTAGAAACCTCTTGACTCTCTCGACACTCCATCACATCGAGCTCAACGGGAAAAAGGTAGCGCATTTCTTTCTCAAACTCGTGAAATGGAAAACTTACGCATGATGAGCAAGTTAGAGGAACTTTTGAGAAATATTATTATTATGAAAATTTTTGAAGTTGAGAAAAGAAAACTCTTTCCAAAACTTTTTTTTAGCCAATGCAATTGCTCAGTATTGAGATGGAAGTGTATGGTAGTATCAAGTCGAATGATCAACATAAAACGAGCAATTCATTCTAATATGTATATGAGTTGGTCATGGTTGTCTTTTGAAATCATGCTTCCAAATTTGCAAATAAAACTTTACTTTCCGACTTTCAAATCTTATTTATGATGAATGATATGTTATCATGAGACAAACTTAGACTCTAAGGAGCATGCCCACATATCGTGAAAGAGCGTGAAATACGAACTTCTTTTCCTTATGCGAACAAAGAGCGATAGGAAGAATGAAAGTAATGATACCCTTGAGCACGGACGATGGAAGGCGGCGAGAAGGACGACGAGGGCGACCCCGACCTTTAAGGTGAATGGCGTCGGCACTCCATCATCACCGACACAAGTGACCAGCAACACAAATCACGACATGGGCGTCACTTACGGCTTCAGGATGTGCAGCCTCGACTTAAGAACCCGAAGATGATAGGCGTATTGCGTCGACATACACCTTGATTGATATTTTTGCACAATCGCGCAAATTTCCTGGACTGCGCAGTAGATTTGTTTTAGCTAGATCTCCTCGTTGGGACTCCGATTTACGCATGGTTTGCACCTACGTACTCTAACGCACTGATCTTCATTTGTTATGAAGAACAGAATCCTAATTCTGTCTCCAGAATACGATAGAGTCTGTTAAACTCTAGGCTTAAGTGTGTGATATAAGACAAGGGTCTCGTGGTGTATGTTAAGATATCATTAGCTATATGTATATGTTTGGATAAGACTAAGAAGGTAAGTTGTGATATATATTGTACATTATGATGATGCCTACCTTATAGAATTGTTAGTTCTAGCCTAGTTGCTTCTCGTTATGCTATCCTTTACATTTTAAGATGGCGATAGTTGGCTTACGTTAGTTTTCTTTTTCTTTTACCGTGGCGGATGGAGGAGATCGCTATATCGCTAGGAGGAGGTAGGACCTCATGCCCCACCGAGGAGGCTGATCGCACCTATAGGAGAATGTTGGATGTCTTGGGGAAGACCTAGGTGAGTTTACGGCGTACTACCTTCGGTTGTGGAGGCGCCGAGGCTATGGCGCAACCGACTACGATGGCATCAAGAGACTTCTAGCTATACTCCCTTGTACACAGGATGGTTATGCGAGAGGTATCGGGAGACTACATCTATCGCATTCCCGAGGTTATGATTTGATTGGGGATACGCCTAGGTTCGTGAGTCACGACTTACGTACGATATCTATGGAGCCGCACCGATGGGACCTATCTCCTCACGGGAGTACACTTGGCGTGATGAGTCGCGGAGTGGGCTGTACCTTGAGGTTAGAGGCAGGTTGATCGGTGATACCCACATGCCGAGTGGGCGAGGTAGGATGTCTGAGGTGGATAGGCGGCACGCCCTAGAGCCTTGGGAGGCCGTGTTGCCACCGCGATTTTTGGACACCAGTCGTCGCCACTACCACCACCTGCATCCGATCCACCACCACCGAGGCGAAGAGCCCTTCCGCCGGACGGCGCGGATGAGAGTATTAGATACCTTCCACGGATATGACCCGACCCGGTATGCTACGGTCCGATCCGCCACAACTCGACTTATCTGGCGCGGATAACTTTGGACCCTGCGCGACATACGATGATGGAAAGCGGTGCGGGACCATCAGTGCGACCTCGTGAGGGCGATTCGGATGAGGAAGGCGACTCGAAGAGGAGGAAGACCACGAGGAAGGCAGCGGAGTAGGAAGGCTTCGTGGAGACCTTGGCGATGTTTTAATTAGAATCTGTCTTGTTATGACTAGCATGTGTGCTAGCTCTTTCCTTTATTTCAATACCATGGTTCTAAGACTTGGATTTTCTTTTGGCCATGTGGGCGAAACCTTATTATTTCAATTTTCTATGATTCTCTATGTTAGACACCTTGTTTTGACAAACCTTGGTTATCTATCCACATATATTTTTGACCCAGTGGGGCCTTTTTGGTGACGATTGTCTATCTTTATGGATGAATTGTTTTACTTTTATATCGCTTTAAGAAGAAGCTATGAAAACCTTATTTTGTTAAGTTGTAGCGTTTAATAATTAACGATGGTATGTTTTATATAGCGAGAATGCCTCAGGAGAAACCGGAAAGAGGACCCGGAGGTGGGAAGACTAGAGGAAGGGTAGAATCCCGAACAAGAACGAAGATAATCCCCAACCACCGCCTCCACCTCGGCCCGATCGCGGGATCGAAGAACTATTCTTGAGGCAAAACCCTCCTGTTTTTAACGGAAGGGGCCGGAAGAAGCCGAACAATGGGTTAGGGCCATTGAGCAGTTTTCACTTTCTAAGGTGCAGCACGGGAAAGGATGTCGTGTGTTACTTTCGACTCGTCGGACCGGTGACTTACGGTGGGAGGCGGGAAGAAGACCTTCTGGTGAACAACTAGAAGAGTTCTCGTGGGAGGATTTGAGAGAGGCATGCGAAAAGTATATCCCCAAAAGTTATAGGGAAAAGAGGCGGGAATTTTTCTGCTAAAACAAGAAAAATTATCCGTAACCGACTACGATCGCACTTTCTGCGAGGCGTCGAGATATCGCCCGGATCTAGTAGACACCGACTTGAAGATGTCGGAAAAGTTCGAGGCGAGGGCTAAGAATGGAGATCGCATGTCTCTTGCCGACCATGGAGACCTATCTTACACGAAGCTCTATACGAGCTTTGGATATTGAAGCGACTATGGCGAGAATAAGGCGTGTCGTCTCGGGGCTGCGGAAGTCGGATAAGGGAAAGGGCGGGAGCCCAACCGCGGAAATAACAACCGCGGAAACTACGGAGAAGCAAGTCCTGGCGCCCGTGGCGAAAACCCGCGCGGCGAGGACAAAGGCTGGAAGAAGCGACTCATGCTCCGCGGCAAGGGACCACAGGACCGATCGAGGGCACCTCAATGCCCTAGATGCCATAGAGCACACAGGGTGTGTGCACGGCAAGCGTGGTGGCTGTTACAAATGCGGGGTGAGCGGGCATTACGCGACAATTGCCCGATGTCACGTTCGGATGGAAGGCCGAACCAAGCGGGCAATGCTCGGCCATTGAGGCTATCTGACTTCAGCCCGACCACGCGGCGGTTCCGGCCCAACCCCAAAGCAACTCGGTGGCAAACACCCGGCCTCAACAACAACAACTCCGGCCGCCGCGATGGCGGCCGCCGACAACAAATCCCAGCGGCGGTGGCGGCGCCACAACAACAACGGGCGACAACCACCGCGCCCAGCGCCGGCGGCGGCACGGGCGAGCAACAACCGCCAAATCAGCGGGACCGGCGCCCGTCGGCCTCGGCCGGCTCGGGCGAGCTACGCCTGCGCGGGGAGGCGAGCGAGCGAGAACCGAGGAAACTTGGCGGTATGGGAGTTCTTCTCAACCTACTGTTATAATCTTTGTTCGATCACGGGTGCTGCCGCATTCTTTTATTGCAAAATCATGCGTGAAATCTTTGAGCCTTAGGTGCGAAAAATCAAGCAGGATATGAGAATCTCGCCGCCTATAGGAGGGATTATGGCCGTTACCCACTTTTGCTCGAACCTAGAATTGACATTAGGATCACTTAAGGTTACGGCTAGCGATCTAAACATAATACCCATGGACGATGTAGACATAATCCTAGGAATGGTGGTTAGCTAGGAATCATTCCACGATTCTCTGTAAGGAAAGGAAAATTTCGTTTCACTTTCACGGACAGAAGCTACGCATTTTCACGGGATCGGCATGGGAAGGAGAATCCCGATAGTATCCGCACTACAAGCTGGGAGGATGATGAACGAGAAGGGATGCCATGCATTCCTTGTTTATTTAAGCGATGAAGATAAACCCGAGCGGGTAGAAGACATTGAAGTTGTCAGGAATTTCCGGACGTATTTCGAAATCTGCGGGACTACCTCCTAATAGACAAGCTGGGTTTACCATCGACTTGGAGCAGGATCAGCCCGGTGTCGAAGGCGCCTATAGGATGGCCCCAAAGGGCTAGAAGAGTGAAAATCCAAATCAAGAGCTTACGGATGCAGGATTCATTAGGCAGTGTTTCACCTTGGGGAGCACTGTTTTGTTTGTTAAGAAGAAGGATGGTTCTTTGAGGATGTGCATCGATTATAGAGAACTAAATAAGATGACACTAAAGAACAAATACCCTTTACCGAATTGATGACTGTTTGATCAATTGCGAGGCGGGTGTATTCTCGAAGATTGATCTTAAGTCGGGATACCACCAAGCTGAAAATCTGACTGAAGATGTACGAAGGCGCATTCGAACGAGATATGGCCACTATGAATTCATAGTTATGCCATTCGGATTAACAATGCACCAGCCGTGTTCATGGACCTCATGAGCAGTATTTCATCCATTTTGGATAAGTTTGTTTTGGTCTTCATAGATGACATCCTTATTTATTCAAAGAATGAAGAGGATCATAAGGAACATCTGACGGTTTTGCAAACCTTGAGAAATGAAAGACTCTTTGCTAAGTTTAGCAAATCGAGTTTTGGTGAAGGAAGTTATGTTCCTTGGACACATTGTGTCTGTTGAAGGTATAAAAGTAGATCCGACCAAAGTAGAGGCCGTGCGAGAATGGAAATCACCTAAAACACGACCGAAATTAGAAGCTTCCTAGGATTAGCTGGCTACTATAGGAGATTCATCGAAGGATTCTCCAAGATTGCAAGGCCGATAACTTGACTACTCAGGAGGAATCAAGTTCAATTAGACGAGACGAGTGCGAGATGAGTTTCCAAATACTCGAAAGAAATTGACGGTGCACAGTTCTAGCGGTCGAGCGAGACAAGGGGTATGTGGTCTATACCGGCGCATCTAAGGCTGGTGGGTTGTGTTTTGATGCAAGAAGGAAAAGTGATAGCTTACGCGTCTCGACAACTCGGACCCCACGAGTGAACTACTGACCCGCGATTTGGAATTAGCGGTGTAGTTCATGCCCTAAAATTTGGAACACCATCTCTATGGTGTGAGATGTGAGATCTTCACGGATCATAAAAGTTTGAAGTATTTCTTGAACAAAGAGATCTGAATATGAGACAAAGAAGATGGCTAGAATGGCGGTAAAGGATTACATTGTGGTATTAACTATCACCGGGCGAGGCGAATGTAGTGGTGGCGCCTTGAGTCGTAAGAGCCGTACCAGTTAGGATGTCTCTTTGTCTGAGAGGAAAAACTCGTTGAAGAGTTTGGCGGGATGAAGATTGAACTAGTTGAACCACCGAGAACAATCGTGAGTTGTATCGCTACACTCACTTGACCTCGATCTAAGAAGAGAATTGTCGAGAGACGAAGGTTGAGAAAAGTTGGAAAAGATCAGAGAAGACTAAGGTGCGAAGGATTGAGAATTTCAAGAGGCGCGGATAACGCCTTATTGTTTGAAGGTAGGATATGCGTTCACGACGGCTTGAGCTTGAGCGAAATCATGAGTGAGGCTCACGATACACCTACGCCGCCCGAGGTAGTACTAAGATGTACCGGGACACGAAGGAAAATTTTTGGTGGGAAGGCGTGAAGCGAGACATAGCTTCCTTCGTAGAGCATTTGTCTTGTTTGCCAACAAGTGAAGGCTTTACACCAGCGACCCTATGGGAAGTTACAACCGTTGGAAATCCCGAATGGAGTGGGACGATATAACGATGGATTTCGTTACAAGCTTACCCAAATCGAAGAGGAACACGACCGTATGGGTAATTGTGGATAGGCTTACCAAAAGTGCTCACTTTTACCTATTAAAGCACTTATGGATCGATAAGTTGGCCCGGTGTATGTTAAGGAAATTATGCGACTACATGGAGTGCAAAATCGATTACCTCGATCGAGACTCCAGTTCACATCGATTTTGGATTAGTTTGCGAGAAGGCTGAGTGCAGTTAAACTTGATCTGACATTCCACCACAAACCGATGGACAATCGGAGAGAGCGATCAAGCAGCTAGAAGATATGCTTAGAGCGTAATTTTGGATCGCGGTACAAAATGGGAAGATATTTTACCGCTGATTGAATTTGCTTACAACAACAGTTATCAGCGACGATCGGCATGGTTGTCTGAAGCCTTGTATGGCAAAAGTGTAGATCACCACTTTATTGGGATGAAGTCGGTGAGAGAAAAGTCATAGGGCACGATGCGGTGAGTGAAATGATCGAAATCGTTCGACAAATTAGGATGAGGATAAAGAGGCTCGGAGAGACAGAAATCTTCTGACGTCTGGCGTGATCGAGCTACTGGTTTGAGGATGGAGACAAAGTATTTCTTAAAGTCTCTCCGTCAAAAGGTTGTCGGGTTTGGCACGAAAGGAAAGCTTAGACCCGTTACATAGGACCTTATGAGATCTAGAAAGGATAGGTCCGATGGCTTATAGGTTGGCTCTTGTGAAACTAGGAAATGTCCATAATGTTTTCCGTCTCATGATTACGAAAATCGTTCACGACCCAAGCACGTGATTCATCGAGGCGGCGTGATCCTCGGGCGGACATGAGCTATAAGGAAGAACCCGCGGCCATACTTGACCACAAAGTTCGGCAACTACGGAGCGAGTCGATTCCGTTAGTTAAAGTCTTTGTGGAGACACCACAGACGAGAAGAAGCCGCGTGGGAGCTTGAAGAAGCAATGAGGAAAAGTACCCGATTTATTTTTCTAAGAGGTATACAAATTTGGGACGAAATTTTTCGTAAGGGGTGGAATGTAATATTCGAAAAGCGAATATCGATTACGGTATTACGAGCCGTAATTAGGGTTTTCTTGTGTATTAACTTTTACGACGCCGAATCTTGTGACTTGATGCGATATCGTTATAACGAATTCCTTTTCATAATTGATAAGGATTGTGAATTAAAGGTTGAAATATTACGAAATGATTAAATCGATATTTTTAAGCGTCAACAGCGTGTCGAGCGTCGACTTTTCATGAAAATTTACGGCGGTGAAGCTTGGAATTAATTTCCATCTTAATTCCTTTATTAAATGGAATATATTTACTTAGTAAGTATGAACTTCTGCGACCATTTTGAGATGAGTCGATTTGAGCGTTTGAGGCGTTTTGAGCGTTAACGTCTGAGGCGTTTTGAAAAATGAGTTTAATGCTAGAAATTATAATAATTAATTTCCTATTATTATTTTATATAATTACTGTATTAATGATTATTAAAATCGATAATTGAGTTATTAAACTCGATATTTCTTATTTGTAATTTGAAAACCTAATCTTATAAATAAGGGTTTTTATCATGAAATGATACCATTAAATTATCCTATGGTATCTAAACTTTATAATATGATATATATGAATAATATTAAGCATTAAATCAGATTTTCAGCCATAAAAATCGAAGGATTCAGTTTTTATAAAATTGAAACCCAAACTTTCGAAATTAGGGTTTTTAATTCATGAAATGTGTAATAATTTTATCCTATGCTATTATTTAATATCTAAATCATATATTATGATATATATATGTATATTTGGGACGAAAATTACATGAGTATCAATAATAGGTGTAATTTATATTTTAATCCTATTTTTGATAATTGTTATCGGTAATTCGAAAATTGCATAAGTGATGATTTAATTATTTTTATGGCATGTATTATATATCTATGAACTATACTATGATTAATACATATATTATGTGTAATTAGAAATTAAAATCAGCCCTTGAACCCCCCCATGCATGATTCGATCTCTCTTACATACAAATGATTTCACTTTTTTACCCGATACATGAATAGCTCTTTTACACAGCTTTAATCATCACTATAATCTCTCCCATTGGCTGCAGATTTTGCCCTTTTCATGCTGAAAATCGAGAGAGAGAGGAGGTATAGGAGAGACTCTCTTCCCATTCATCATTCGTTCCAAACAAGTAGCAAACACAAAAACTCACAAATCCTCTCCAATTTCGCTCCAAAGGCGAGAGCACCATCTCTCATTTTCAGAAAATTTTCTTCTTTCTTCTTCTTCATTCTTCCCAAACTTGATACCATAGCATTGTTCTTGTCATTCTAGACCATTCTCAAAGGTAATACATGGCCTTTAGCTTGATTTTTCCTCTTCTATGCTGAAAATTTGAAAGCTTGTTTTATATATATGTATAGGGTTGAAAGTTTTATATATGTATACATATATGTTTAAATGTTCTTGAGCATGAGCCATTGTTTATTTATATGTTCTTGAGGATTTTATTTTGAAAATACTTGTGAATATATGTTAAATGAGCATAGGAGTTGTATATTGAAATTTTGGAATGGCCTAGCATGTTTATGACATTTTCGAACCATAGTGTATATTGATATAAATTTTCAAAAATGCTATAAAATGTTGGATGATGACCGAATACTTCTTGATATATTCTAAGCATGTATTATTGATCTATGTTATGATTTAAGACTATAGTATTGATTTAGAAATTTTTGAAAAACCATAGCTTAAATTTTAAAAATACCGTGAGCTATGTATAAGTATCTTAGTGTATAATTTTTATTTCAAGCATCGATGACATATTAGTGCTTTAGAACCTTGATTATATGTTCTATGATTTAATTAAAATTTTGAAAATCATATACTTGATTTTCAAAATTACCGTGAGCATTTAAATTATATAGGTTGGTGTATGATTTTATTTTGAACATGCAATGGTGTATTAATGCTTTAGTATATTGTTTATACATTGTGTGAAATTATTAGAATTTTGGAAATCAAATACTAAATTAAATCAAATAAACCGTGGTGATATGCTCTTGAAGGTGATGATTTAATTAGTTTTGATAAATATTATGATGTTATATTACTATACTATAGTGTATAAACATAGTATATAATTGTTGGAATTTTGAAAACCAAATGCTAAATAAATCGAAAAAAGCGAGAGCAACATAAGCTCATATGGTGACGATTTAAATTAGTTTGGTTGATGTTATGATGTTACAATGTTATAATATAATGTTTAATGATGTTGGAATTTATTTAGAATTTTTAGAAATTGTTTGCTATTTATTTGGTAATTATCTCATAATTCTGGTGAAATATTGTTATATATTGAAATAAATAGTTATGATGAACTATGGGTTATGAAAATATTATATACTGATGTTGAGATATTATAATAGGTATATATCAATTTTGGGAATTTTGGATGATTATTCCTATTTATTGGAATTACAGTGAATATTTATATATGTATATATATAAATAAATAGCAAACAGTACTATATGAATTTGATAAATTCATATTCTGGACCATAGTGTATAATAATACACTATATTAATTTAGAAAATTTTTCAAGGGTCGTTTGCTATTTTTAGGACAATTATCGAAAATTTCGATAATTAATAAGGATATTAAATCCTTTTAAAAGCTGTTTAATTATAAATTTTGGTAAATTAATATTCTGGACAGTTTTCAAATATTACAAAATTTTATAAACATAGATTGCTATGTTTGAGGCGAGCGTTCATTTTGTAGCGTTTTAAAAACCAAAATCTGACTTTTAATTATAAAAGAATTATTAAAAATGCGAAAATAATTATAAGTCCTTGATTTACAAGATAAATGGGAATAGGACTTTCGTTTTCAAATCGATTAAATTCGATTTATAAAGCAAAATAGTGAAATTACTATTTAAAAGTGAAAATCATTGACTTTGTTGACGATGTTGACCGTTGACTTTTGAAAGTCGAGCGTGCGATTATCGTTTATAAATCGTCGATGCGGCGTAAGATATACTAATTGAGTATGATACCTCATTAGTAAGAAAGGTTTCATAAATGAAATCCATATATCGAAAAAAATGCTTATCGTTGAGCGTATCTCGAGGAGCGAGAAAAGTCGATCGTATCGTATTAGAGGCGTATTGAATTCACTAAGGAATTGGTCTCACATCGATATGAAATATCAAAGTTATCTTAAGTTTCGAGAGTCTCGATAGACTTGGCGACGTACTAAAGCCTCGCTTTTTCGTAAAGGTGTGGGCCTTAAGCATAGCAGCGGGATTTTGGACGACGATCGAACTAGTACTTTTACAACGAACAAGTAGTCGGTGGGCTTCTTACCTTTAAAATGTGGGCCTTTTCTTACCCACTAAAGCGTGACTTCTTGTTATTTCAAATGAGTTTATTCTGACACTTATCCTCTATTGTTTAACAAATGTTTCTTGCATTACACGCGAAAATATTTCGTTTTGTGTATGGATCTATCTGTTATGCGGGTAGAAATTGTGGAGATAGTTGGAACTATTATATCAATTGTTGTGGTAGCACTGACCTTTTTAATGTCGGGTCTGTCTTGGGATGATAAATGCACAGCTAGGATTGGCGTGAAGGTTGGAACTATCTGTTGTGTTAACATATGCTTGCAGTGGTTTGTGTCTTTTGTCGGGATTACGGCGGTCGCGGCGTCGTAGATGGGAGGCCTCACTCTCGGCGTTTATTTATTATTATTATTATGTATTGTGACTATGAGATACGGACCATACACACGAGAAAATGCTGGCGGGCTATGTTCTGAGCGAAAATGATTTGGTAAGCCTGAGGCATTTTAACTAAAACCACTGTGACTTACTCGATATTGGCGATGTAATCAAATATTATCAAATGTTTTCGGCATAAGTCCTTGAGTACAATTTCTTGTACTTAGCCCTGCATGTTTGTTTTTAAATGTGCGGGTTGAGCTCGATGGTGATGATGGGGGATGTGTTGAGGAGTCAGTGTCCTTGGCGATTTACTTGAACTTTTGGGTTATACCTTGAATACATATCGTCGTATATGTATTCACACACTTTCATTGCTATACTACGAAACTCCTTTATTTATGCTTTATGTTATGAACTATCGAGGTCCATCGGATCGGGGCGAGTTTTGGGGTCAGATGGCTAAACCTTTTCAAAAACATTATAACATCACCTTATATTACGCTCGAGCATGTTAGTTTATTCTTATGCATTTTATTTTACCGTGTAATCCCTAAAATACTACTCCTAGTATTAGTAGCCCTCGGTTCGGGTTGGTCGGAATGGGGTCGTAACAGTGGTGTCGAGGCGCTTTTGCTCTTTGAAAACCAGACCTTTTATTCTAAGTCAGATCGAGTCCTTTGGACTTCTAGAAACCTCTTGACTCCTCTCGACACTCCATCACATCGAGCTCAGCAGGAAAAAGGTAGCGCATTTCTTTCTCAAACTCATGAAATGGAAAACTTACGCATGATGAGCAAGTTAGAGGAACTTTTGAGAAATATTATTATTATGAAAATTTTGAAGTTGAGAAGAAAACTCTTTCAAAACTTTTTTTTTTGAATCTGATTGCTCAAGTATTGAGATGGAAGTGTATGGTAGTATCAAGTCGAATGATCAACATGAAGCGAGCAATTCATTCTAATATGTATATGAGTTGGTCATGTTGTCTTTTGAAATCATGCTTCCAAATTTGCAAATAAAACTTTACTTTCAGACTTTCAAAATCTTATTTATGATGAATGATATGTTATCATGAGACAAACTTAGACTCTAAGGAGCATGCCCACATATCGTGAAAGAGCGTGAAATCGAACTTCTTTTCCTTATGCGAACAAAGAGCGATAGGAAGAATGAAAGTAATGATACCCTTGAGCACGGACGATGGAAGGCGGCGAGAAGGACGACGAGGGCGACCCGACCTTTAAGGTGAATGGCGTCGGCACTCCATCATCACCGACACAAGTGACCAGCAACACAAATCACGACATGGGCGTCACTTACGGCTTCAGGATGTGCAGCCTCGACTTAAGAACCGAAGATGATAGACGTATTACGTCGACATACACCTTGATTGATATTTTTGCACAATCG
This sequence comes from Salvia rosmarinus, assembly GCA_036937905.1. NCBI lineage: Eukaryota > Viridiplantae > Streptophyta > Magnoliopsida > Lamiales > Lamiaceae > Salvia > Salvia rosmarinus. Next base: position 28,365,036 of record CM072824.1, on the reverse strand, counting down.
CGCAAATTTCCTGCACTGCGCAGTAGATTTGTTTTAGCTAGATCTCCCTCGTTAGGACTCCGATTTACGCATGGTTTGCACCTACGTACTCCTAACGCACTGATCTTCATTTGTTATGAAGAACAGAATCCCTAATTCTGTCTCCAGAATACGATAGAGTCTGTTAAACTCTAGCTTAAGTGTGTGATATAAGACAAGGGTCTCGTAGTGTATGTTAAGATATCATTAGCTATATGTATATGTTTGGATAAGACTAAGAAGGTAAGTTGTGATATATATTGTACATTATGATGATACCTACCTTATAGAATTGTTAGTTCTAGCCTAGTTGCTTCTCGTTATGCTATCCTTTACATTTTAAGATGGCGATAGTTGGCTTACGTTAGTTTTCTTTTCTTTTACCGTGGCGGATGGAGGAGATCGCTATATCGCTAGGAGGAGGTAGGACCTCATGCCCCACCGAGGGGCTGATCGCACCTATAGGGAATGTTGGATGTCTTGGGGAAGACCTAGGTGAGTTTACGGCGTACTACCTTGGTTGTGGAGGCGCTTGAGAGCTATGGCGCAACCGACTCGATGGCATCAAGAGACTTCTAGCTATACTCCCTTGTACAGGATGGTTATGCAGGAGGTATCGGAGACTACATCTATCGCATTCCCGAGGGTTATGATTTGATTGGGGATCGCCTAGGTTCGTGAGTCACGACTTACGTGTCACGATATCTATGGAGCCGCGATGGGACCTATCTCCTCACGGGAGTACACTTGGCGTGATGAGTCGCGGAGTGGGCTGTACCTTGAGGTTAGAGGCAGGTTGATCGGTGATACCCACATGCAGAGTGGGCGAGGGTAGGATGTCTGAGGTGGATAGGGCGGCACGCCACAGAGCCTTGGGAGGCCGTGTTGCCACCGGCGATTTTGGACACCGATCGTCGCCACTACCGCCCCCACCACTGCGTCGATCCACCACCACCCGAGGCGAAGAGCCCTTCCGCGGACGGCGCGGATGAGGTATTAGATACCTTCCACGGATATGACCCGACCGGTATGCTACGGTCGATCCGCCACAACTTCGACTTATCGGTAGCGGATAACTTTGGACCCTGCGCGACATACCGATGATGGAAAGCGGTGCGGGACCATCAGTGCGACCTCGTGAGGGCGATTCGGATGAGGAAGGCGACTCGAAGGAGGAAGACCACGAGGAAGGCAGGAGTAGGAAGGAAACTCGTGGAGACCTTGGCGATGTTTTAATTAGAATCTGTCTTGTTATGACTAGCATGTGTGCTAGCTCTTTCCTTTATTTCAATACCATGGTTCTAAGACTTGGATTTTCTTTTGGCCATGTGGGCCGAAACCTTATTATTTCAATTTTCTATGATTCTCTATGTTAGACACCTTGTTTTGACAAACCTTGGTTATCTATCCACATATATTTTTGACCCAGTGGGGCCTTTTTGGTGTGAGTTGTCTATCTATGGATGAATTGTTTTACTTTTATATCGCTTTAAGAAGAAGCTATGAAAACCTTATTTTGTTAAGTTGTAGCGTTTAATAATTAACGATGGTATGTTTTATATAGCGAGAATGCCTCAGGAGAAACCGGAAAGAGGACCCGGAGGTCGAGGAAGACTAGAGGAAGGGTAGAATCCCGAACAAGAACGGAAGATAATCCCCAACCACGCCTCCACCTCGGCCCGATCGCGGGATCGAAGAACTATTCTTGAGGCAAAACCCTCCTGTTTTTAACGGAAGGGGCCGGAAGAAGCCGAACAATGGGTTAGGGCCATTGAGCAGTTTTCACTTTCTAAGGTGCAGCAGCGAGGAAAGGATGTCGTGTGTTACTTTCGACTCATCGGACGGTGACACGGTGGGAGGCCGGAAGAAGACCTTCTGGTGAACAACTAGAAGAGTTCTCGTGGGAGGATTTGAGAGAGCATGCGAAAAGTATATCCCCAAAAGTTATAGGGGAAAAGAGGCGGGAATTTTCTGCTAAAACAAGAAAAATTATCCGTAACAGACTACGATCGCACTTCTGCGAGGCGTCGAGATATCTTGCCGGATCTAGTAGACACCGACTTGAAGATGTCGGAAAAGTTCGAGCGGGGCTAAGAATGGAGATCGCATGTCTCTTGCCGACCATGGAGACCTATCTTACACGAAGCTCTACGAGCTTTGGATATTGAAAGCGACTATGGCGAGAATAAGGCAGTGTCGTCTCGGGCACGGAAGTCGGATAAGGGAAAAGGGCGGGAGCCCAACCGCGGAAATAACAACGCGGAAACTACGGAGAAAGCAAGTCCTGGGCGCGTGGCGAAACCCGGCGGCGAGGACAAAAGCTGGAAGAGGCGGCTCATGCTCCACCGGCAAGGGACCACGAGGACGATCGAGGCACCTCAATGCCTAGATGCCATAGAGCACACAGGGGTGTGTGCGGCAAGCGTGGTGGCTGTTACAAATGCGGGGTGAGCGGGCATTCATGACAATTGCCCGATGTCACGTTCGGATGGAAGGCGAACCAAGCGGGCAATGCTCGGCCATTGAGGCTATCTGACTTGCCCGGCCCGCGGCGGTTCGGCCCCAACCCGGCAACTCGGTGGCAAACACCCGGCCTCAACAACAACAACTCCGGCGGCCGCGCGGTGGCGGCCGCCGCAACAACAAATCCGCAGCGGCGGTGGCGGCGCCACCGCCACAACAACAACAGGCGACAACCACGCGCCAGCGCCCGGCGGCGGCGACAACAGGCGAGCAACAACGCCAAATCGGCGGGACCGGCGCCCGTCGGCCTCGGCCGGCTCGGGCGAGCTACGCTGCGGGAGGCGAGCGAGCAGAACCGAGGAAACTTGGCGGTATGGGAGTTCTTCTCAACCTACACATTATAATCTTTGTTCGATCTGGGTGCCGCATTCTTTTATTGCAAAATCATGCGTGAAATCTTTGAGCCTTAGGTGCGAAAAATCAAGCCGGGATATGAGAATCTCATCGCCTATAGGAGGATTATGACCGTTACCCACTTTTGCTCGAACCTAGAATTGACATTAGGATCACTTAAGGTTACGGCTAGCGATCTAAACATAATACCCATGGACGATGTAGACATAATCCTAGGAATGGGTGGTTAGCTAGGAATCATTCCACGATTCTCTGTAAGGAAAGGAAAATTTCGTTTCACTTTCACGGACGAAGCTACGCATTTTCACGGGATCGGCATGGGAAGGAGAATCCGATAGTATCCGCACTACAAGCTGGGAGGATGATGAACGGAAGGGATGCCATGCATTCCTTGTTTATTTAAGCGATGAAGATAAACCGAGCGGGTAGAAGACATTGAAGTTGTCAGAATTTCGGACGTATTTCGAAATCTGCGGGACTACCTCTAATAGACAAGCTGGGTTTACCATCGACTTGGAGCCGGGATCAGCCCGGTGTCGAGGCGCCTATAGGATGGCCCCAAAGGGCTAGAAGAGCTGAAAATCCAAATCGAGAGCTTACGGATGCAGGATTCATTAGGCAGTGTTTCACCTTGGGGAGCACTGTTTTGTTTGTTAAGAAGAAGGATGGTTCTTTGAGGATGTGCATCGATTATAGAGAACTAAATAAGATGACACTAAAGAACAAATACCCTTTACCGAATTGATGACTGTTTGATCAATTGCGAGGCGGGTGTATTCTCGAAGATTGATCTTAAGTCGAGGATACCACCAGCTGAAAATCTGACTGAAGATGTACGAAGGCGCATTCGAGACGAGATATGGCCACTATGAATTCATAGTTATGCCATTCGGATTAACAATGCACCGGCCGTGTTCATGGACCTCGTGAGCAGTATTTCATCCATTTTGGATAAGTTTGTTTTGGTCTTCATAGATGACATCCTTATTTATTCAAAGAATGAAGAGGATCATAAGGAACATCTGACGGTTTTGCAAACCTTGAGAAATGAAAGACTCTTTGCTAAGTTTAGCAAATCGAGTTTTGGTGAAGGAAGTTATGTTCCTTGGACACATTGTGTCTGCTTGAAGGTATAAAAGTAGATCCGACCAAAGTAGAGGCCGTGCGAGAATGGAAATCACCTAAAACACGACCGCGAAATTAGAAGCTTCCTAGGATTAGGTGGCTACTATAGGAGATTCATCGAAGGATTCTCCAAGATTGCAAGGCCGATAACTTGACTACTCGGGAGGAATCAAGTTGATTGGACGAGACGAGTGCGAGATGAGTTTCCAAATACTCGAAAGAAATTGACGGTGCTTGAGTTCTAGCGGTCGAGCGAGACAAGGGGTATGTGGTCTATACAAGCGCATCTAAGGCTGGGTGGGTTGTGTTTTGATGCAAGAAGGAAAAGTGATAGCTTCGCGTCTCGACAACTCGGACCCCGAGCTGAACTACTGACCCCGATTTGGAATTAGCGGTGTAGTTCATGCCCTAAAATTTGGAACACCATCTCTATGGTGTGAGATGTGAGATCTTCACGGATCATAAAAGTTTGAAGTATTTCTTGAACAAAGAGATCTGAATATGAGACAAAGAAGATGGCTAGGCGGTAAAAGATTACGTTGTGGTATTAACTATCACGGGCGAGGCGAATGTAGTGGTGGCCTTGAGTCGTAAGAGCCGTACAGTTAGGATGTCTCTTTGTCTGAGAGGAAAAACTCGTTGAAGAGTTTGGCGGGATGAAGATTGAACTAGTTGAACCACCGGAACAATCGTGAGTTGTGTCGCTACACTCGCGCGACCTCGATCTAAGAAAGAGAATTGTCGAGAGACGAAGGATTGAGAAAAGTTGGAAAAGATCAGAGAAAGACTAAGGTGCGAAGGATTGAGAATTTCAAGAGGCGCGGATAACGCCTTATTGTTTGAAGGTAGGATATCGTTCACGACAGCGTGAGCTTGAGCGAAATCATGAGTGAGGCTCACGATACGCCCTACACCGCCCCCCGGTGGTACTAAGATGTACCGGGACACGAAGGAAAATTTTTGGTGGGAAGGCGTGAAGCGAGACATAGCTTCGCCCGTGAAGCATTGTCTTGTTTGCCAACAAGTGAAGGCTTTACACCAGCGACCCTATGGGAAGTTACAACCGTTGGAAATCCCGAATGGAAGTGGGACGATATAACGATGGATTTCGTTACAAGCTTACCCAAATCGAAGAAGAGGAACACGGCCGTATGGGTAATTGTGGATAGGCTTACCAAAAGTGCTCACTTTTACCTATTCAAAGCACTTATGGATCGATAAGTTGGCCCGGTGTATGTTAAGGAAATTATGCGACTACATGGGTGCGAAATCGATTACCTCGATCGAGACTCCAGTTCACATCCAGATTTTGGATTAGTTTGCGAGAAGGCGGAGTGCAGTTAAACTTGATCTGACATTCCACCCACAAACCGATGGACAATCGGAGAGAGCGATCAAGCAGCTAGAAGATATGCTTAGGCTGTAATTTTGGATCGCGGTACAAAATGGGAAGATATTTTACCGGTGATTGAATTTGCTTACAACAACGATTATCAGCGACGATCGGCATGGCCCATCTGAAGCCTTGTATGGCAAAAGTGTAGATCACCACTTTATTGGGATGAAGTCGGTGAGAGAAAAGTCATAGGGCACGATGCGGTGGTGAAATGATCGAAATCGTTCGACAAATTAGGATGAGGATAAAGAGGCTCGGGACGGGCGAAATCTTCTGACGTCTGGCGTAGATCGAGCTACGGTTTGAGGATGGAGACAAAGTATTTCTTAAAGTCTCTCCATCAAAAGGTTGTCGGGTTTGGCACGAAAGGAAAGCTTAGACCCGTTACATAGGACCTTATGAGATCTAGAAAGGATAGGTCCGATGGCTTATAGGTTGGCTCTTGTGAAACACAGGAAATGTCCATAATGTTTTCCGTCTCACAATTCGAAAATCGTTCACGACCCAAGCACGTGATTCATCAAGGCGGCGTGATCCTCGGGCGGACATGAGCTATAAGGAAGAACCCGCAGCCATACTTGACCACAAAGTTCGGCAACTACGGGCAAGTCGATTAGTTAGTTAAAGTCTTTGTGGAGACACCTGCAGACGAAGAAGCCGCGTGGGAGCTTGAAGAAGCAATGAGGAAAAGTACCCGATTTATTTTTCTAAAGGTATACAAATTTGGGACGAAATTTTTCGTAAGGGGTGGAATGTAATATTCGAAAAGCGAATATCGATTACGGTATTACGAGCCGTAATTAGGGTTTCTTGTGTATTAACTTTTACGACATCGAATCTTGTGACTTGATACGATATCGTTATAACGAATTCCTTTTCATAATTGATAAGGATTGTGAATTAAAGTTGAAATATTACGAAATGATTCGTCGATATTTTTAAGCGTCAACAGCGTGTCGAGCGTCGACTTTTCATGAAAATTTACGGCGGTGAAGCTTGGAATTAATTTCCATCTTAATTCCTTTATTAAATGGAATATATTTACTTAGTAAGTATGAACTTCTGCGACCATTTTGAGATGAGTCGATTTGAGCGTTTGAGGCGTTTTGAGCGTTAACGTCTGAGGCGTTTTGAAAAATGAGTTTAATGCTAGAAATTATAATAATTAATTTCCTATTATTATTTTATATAATTACTGTATTAATGATTATTAAAATCGATAATTGAGTTATTAAACTCGATATTTCTTATTTGTAATTTGAAAACCTAATCTTATAAATAAGGGTTTTATCACATGAAATGATACCATTAAATTATCCTATGGTATCTAAACTTTATAATATGATATATATGAATAATATTAAGCATTAAATCAGATTTTCAGCCATAAAAATCGAAGGATTCAGTTTTTATAAAATTGAAACCCAAACTTTCGAAATTAGGGTTTTTAATTCATGAAATGTGTAATAATTTTATCCTATGCTATTATTTAATATCTAAATCATATATTATGATATATATGTGTATATTTGGGACGAAAATTACATGAGTATCAATAATAGGTGTAATTTATATTTTAATCCTATTTTTGATAATTGTTATCGGTAATTTGAAAATTGCATAAGTGATGATTTAATTATTTTTATGGCATGTATTATATATCTATGAACTATACTATGATTAATACATATATTATGTGTAATTAGAAATTAAAATCAGCCCTTGAACCCCTACCCATCATGCGATCTCATCTCTTACGTACAGAATGATTTCACTTTTAAAACCACTGATACATGAATAGCTCTTTTAACACTCTAATCATCACTATAATCTCCATCATTGGCTGCAGATTTTGCCCTTTTCATGTGAAAATCGAGAGGAGAGGAGAGATATAGTGGAGAGACTCTTTCACCTTATTCATTATTTCTCAAACATTAGCAAACACAAAAACTCTCCATTCTCTCCAAATTTCGCTCCAAAACCGAGAGCACCATCCTCTCATTTCTAAAATTTTCTCTTCTATTCTCTTCATTTCTCCTCCCAAACTTGATACCATTTATTGTTCTTGTCATTCTAGACCATTCTCAAGGTAATACATGGCCTTTAGCTTCGATTTTTATCTCTTCTATATCTGAAAATTTGAAACTGTTTTATATATTTGTATGTGGGTTTGAAAGTTTTATATAGTATACATATGTGTTTAAATGTTCTTGAGCATGAGCCATTGTTTATTTATATGTTCTTGAGGATTTTATTTTGAAAATACTTGTGAATATATGTTAAATGAGCATAGGAGTTGTATATTGAAATTTTGGAATGGCTAGCATGTTTATGACATTTTGAACCATAGTGTATATTGATATAAATTTTTGAAAATGCTATAAAATGTTAAATGATGACGAATACTTCTTGATATATTTAAGCATGTATTATTGATCTATGTTATGATTTAAGACTATAGTATTGATTTAGAAATTTTTGAAAAACCATAGCTTAAATTTTAAAAATACCGTGAGCTATGTATAAGTATCTTAGTGTATAATTTTATTTCAAGCATGCAATGACATATTAGTGCTTTAGAACCTTGATTATATGTTCTATGATTTAATTAAAATTTTGAAAATCATATACTTGATTTTTCAAAATTACCGTGAGCATTTAAATTATATAGGTTGGTGTATGATTTTATTTTTGAACATGCAATGGTGTATTAATGCTTTAGTATATTGTTTATACATTGTGTGAAATTATTAGAATTTTGGAAATCAAATACTAAATTAAATCAAATAAACCGTGAGTGATATGCTCTTGAAGGTGATGATTTAATTAGTTTTGATAAATATTATGATGTTACATTACTATACTATAGTGTATAAACATAGTATATAATTGTTGGAATTTTGAAAACCAAATGCTAAATAAATCGAAAAAAGCGAGAGCAACATAAGCTCATATGGTGACGATTTAAATTAGTTTGGTTGATGTTATGATGTTACAATGTTATAATATAATGTTTAATGATGTTGGAATTTATTTAGAATTTTTAGAAATTGTTTGCTATTTATTTGGTAATTATCTCATAATTCTGGTGAAATATTGTTATATATTGAAATAAATAGTTATGATGAACTATGGGTTATGAAAATATTATATACTGATGTTGAGATATTATAATAGGTATATACCAATTTTGGGAATTTTTGGATGATTATTCCCTATTTATTGGAATTACCGTGAATATTTATATATGTATATATATAAATAAATAGCAAACAGTACTATATGAATTTGATAAATTCATATTCTGGACCATAGTGTATAATAATACACTATATTAATTTAGAAAATTTTTCAAGGGTCGTTTGCTATTTTTAGGACAATTATCGAAAATTTCGATAATTAATAAGGATATTAAATCCTTTTTAAAACTGTTTAATTATAAATTTTGGTAAATTAATATTCTGGACAGTTTTCAAATATTACAAAATTTTATAAACATAGATTGCTATGTTTGAGGCGAGCGTTCATTTTGTAACGTTTAAAAACCAAAATCTGCTTTTAATTATAAAAGAATTATTAAAAATGCGAAAATAATTATAAGTCCTTGATTTACAAGATAAATCGGGAATAGGACTTTACGTTTTCAAATCGATTAAATTCGATTTATAAAGCAAAATAGTAAGAAATTACTATTTAAAAGTCAAAATCATTGACTTTGTTGACCGGTGTTGACCGTTGACTTTTGAAAGTCAAGCGTGCGATTATCGTTTATAAATCGTCGATCTGCGTAAGATATACTAATTGAGTATGATACCTCATTAGTAAGAAAGGATTTCATAAATGAAATCCATATATCGAAAAGCGTGCTTATCGTTGAGCGTATCTCGAGAGCGAGAAAAGTCGATCGTATACGTATTAGAGGCGTATTGAATTCACTAAGGAATTCGGTCTCACATCGATATGAAATATCAAAGTTATCTTAAGTTTTCGAGAGTCTCGATAGACTTGGCGGACGTACTAAAGCCTCGCTTTTTCGTAAAGGTGTGGGCCTAAAAGCATGCGACGGGATTTTGAATGACGATCGAACTAGTACTTTACAACGAACCGTAGTCGGTGGGCTTCTTATCTTTAAAATGTGGGCCTTTTCTTACCCCACTAAAGCGTGACTTTCTTGTTATTTCAAATAAGTTTATTCTGACACTTATCCTACTGTTGTTTAACAAATGTTTCTTGCATTACACGCGAAAATATTTCGTTTTGTGTATGGATCTATCTGTTATGCGGGTAGAAATTGTGGAGATAGTTGGAACTATTATATCAATTGTTGTGGTAGCACCAACCTTTTTAATGTCGGGTCTGTCTTGGGATGATAAATGCACAGCTAGGATTGGCGTGAAGGTTGGAACTATCTGTTGTGTTAACATATGCTTGCAGAGAGATTGTGTCTTTGTGCGGGATTACGGCGGTCACGGCGTCGTAGATGGGAGGCCTCCTCTCGGCGTTTATTTAATTATTTATTATTATGTATTGTGACTATGAGATACGGACCATACACACAAGAAAATGCTGGCGGCTATGTTCTGACGAAAATGATTTGGTAAGCCTGAGGCATTTTAACTAAAACCACTGTGACTTACTCGATATTGGCGATGTAATCAAATATTATCAAATGTTTTCGGCATAAGTCCATTGAGTACAATTTCTTGTACTTAGCCACTGCATGTTTGTTTTAAATGTGCGGGTTGAGCTCTGATAGTGATGATGGGGATGTGTTGAGGAGTCAGTGTCCTGAACCGATTTACTTAAACTTTTGGGTTATACCTTGAATACATATCGTCGTATATGTATTCACACACTTTCATTGCTATACTACGAAACTCCTTTATTTATGCTTTATGTTACAAACTATCGAGGTCCATCGGATCGGGCGAGTTTTGGGGTCCGATGGCTAAACCATATTTTCAAAAACATTATAACATCACCTTATATTACGCTTTCGAGCATGTTAGTTTATTCTTATGCATTTTATTTTACCGTGTAATCCCTAAAATACTACTCCTAGTATTAGTAGCCCTCAGGTTCGGGTTGGTCAGGAATGGGGTCGTGCCAAGTTGAACAAGTAACCTAAGATCCTTGGATTGTAGTGGCGAAAATTCCACATATATACTATAAAGTTGTAATTTAATTATTTTGTGACAACTATGATCCAATGCATTTATTAAAGAGATAAGATGACATAATAAAGCATAAGAGATAAGTATAAAATTTTGTCTTATTCACATGAGGTGGCGAAAATTGTGGACCAATTATGCAAGTTGATTTGTGATATTTTATGTGTAATAATTAGTATACTGACTTGCATAGGTCTATAAATATAAGATTAGCACAACATATTCTCATTTACAAACCACAACAACCGAAATTGAGAGAAAATTTCAAGAGTGTTCATCAAAGTTTGATCCCAATCTATAGAAAATAAACTTTGCCGATCAAATTCTATCTGGATTAAAGGTTAGATTTTTCTTGAGCTTCGTTATACATGCTTGAACTTTCGATTTTCATTCGTTAGAATTTATGTTATAAGCTTAGTTTGTTTGTGATATTTTAGAAAATTATGAAACTTATGCTAAGATGTTTAGATATTGTGTTTATATGATGTTATTAAGCATGTATTAGAATTATATCAAAAATTAAGCATGGTATTAAATTTTGAAAAAGGGCCGAAAGCATGAGAGCATGATATGTTGATGATTATGATTTTTAATTGTTGATTTGAGCATGAAATCATGATATAGGGTATTAATTATGCTTGTATGATTTTATGTAGAATTTTTGGAAAACTTTAGTACCTAACATATTGTGATATAATCCATGTTTAATTGCAAGTCTATGATTTTCGAAAATTATAGAACATGATAACATATTGTGATATAATCCATGTTTAATTGTAATTATAGCATATTGATAGTGTAGATTCATAATATAGTGTTGTATGAATTTATTGGATTTATTAAAAATTATTTGGACCTAAGTCCAAATTTTTGAATATGACTTAGGAAGATTTAATTAAATAGTTCACAATAAATAAAAATTATGTTATAATAAGGATGCTCATAGATGATTATGTGTTATGTGAATTTATTATAATTTTTGCATAAGTCTAGGCTATTTAAATAAAAGAACCGAAAACTATATATTATATGTAATAATGTTATAAATTTATTTTATAAGATATAATTATAATATGTTCTAAAATAATGTTTTAAACATAGTATGATTTTATAGAATTTTAGGACAAAATTGCATAAAATAATAAAATTTCATAATAATATTAAAAAGTCAAATGTTGACTTTAGTCGAAAGTGTTGACTTTAGTCAAAATTATTGACTAGCTGTTGACCAAGTCGAAATCGTTGACTAAAAGCGTTGACGAGGGTCAAATCGTGCGAAATTGAAATGTCGTGATGTATGTGGCGTGGTGCGTTGAGTAACAATGTAACTTCGTTACGTATGTACGATAAAGCGTGCATTATGTGCTAAAGAGATGGAATATCTCTTATATGATGAACGATTTCATAGCGACATCATTTGATTAGGAAGCGTCGAGAATAAGTTCGACGTTAAGCTTATTTGATTCATAGGGCGTTATAGCGATGTTCGTCTCTGTCGAAGCGTGACGATGTACTAAAATAGTTCTTACGTTAAGGTGGGACGTGGACTTGAGCTTTCGACTTAGAAAGGAACTTTATTGAAAAGTACGTGCGGTGGGCTTTATTAGAAAACCCTTTTATTTATTTTGCCGAATCTGAAGTATTTATTTCTGAGACTACATTGAAATGATGATGAGATGGATTACGCCCAAAGTGTTTATGTTTTATGTATGATCTATCATGTTGTTCGCAAGCCAACTATGAAAGTGAATCGCTTGTTGGGCAACCCGACTATGAAAGTAAATCGGTTGTGGGGTCGGTCCCGACTTAAGAGAAATTAATATTTGTTCCTAAGCGGATGCAGAATACGCCAGGATTAAATTGATATGATAAAGTTATATGTGGAGAAGGATGGTATAATGATATTGTTATGTGTGGAGATGGCTGGTACGATGATATTGAAAGTTGTTGGTTCGCTACCAACGTATAATGATGTTGTTATGTGTGGAGATGGCTGGTATGATGATATTGAAAGTTGTTGGTTCGCTACCAACGTATGATGATCATGTTATGTGTGGAGATGGTTGGTATGATGATATTGAAAGTTATTGGTTCGCTACCAACGTATGACGATCATGTTATGTGTGGAGATAGCTGGTATGATGATAGTGAAAGTTGTTGGTTCGCTACCAACGTATGATGATGTTATAATAAGATTTATAGTTGTTGGATTATTACCAACACGCGATTGATGTTATGATATTAATAGTTGTTGATTCGCTACCAACATGTGATAATGTTATGATAATAATATATGAGATATGGATCATACAGACGAGAAAATATGTACGGCAGACGACTTTTGAAAATAAAAGAAAATGTTTTAGTAAGCGTGAGGCCTTTTCAATAAAACCCATGTCTTCTTGTAAAGGCGATGTAATTTAAAGAAATGTTTTGCAATGCGATAGACCATTGAGTGCATTATTTGTACTCACCGCATATTGTTTTAAATGTGCGGGTTGAGCGATTGATAATGGATGTTGAAGTGTTGAGCCATTGAAGTCTTTTGTGTTGATTAGTAGTAACTTGATTACACATCGTCATATGTGTAAATCACATGTTTTCATTGCTAGATTATGAAGTCATATGTATGTTATGTTTCATGTTGTAAAACCCCTAAACTCATGAAGTTTCGAAATTTTCGATATATGTCACACCATTCGGTGTTCCATGTCATTACCCATTACTTAATCCCGTTTATCGATGTGATCCACCGCTAATCCGTACTTTGGGTTGGCGGGCTGTTACAGCGGTATCGAGCGATTAGTTCCTGAACCCAAATTTCCTTTCAAAGTTAAGTCTAGATTGAGTCACTAGACTTCTAGAGATCGGTGACTATGCTCAACACTCCATCACATCAAGCTCAACCGGGAAGAGGGTAAATGACTTTCTCAAAGTTTTGAAGAATGAGAAGTTTGAAAATGAAAATTTTTGAAATAAAAGAGATTCCAAGAATATGCAGGTATGGGACTGCATATTCAAGGAAAGCTCAAAGGATTCCAAGAATATGCAGGTATGGGACTGCGTATTCATGGAAAACTTAAAAGATTTGATATGCGTTAGGAAAATGATTTTCTCAGTTTTGAAAATGAAAGAGTTTGAAAGTAAATGCCCCTTTCTCAAAATTTTGAAATGAAAAGCTTGAATATGGAAAATGATATTTTCCAAAGAGATGAAAGTTATGAAAGATATTTGAGAATAAAAGTAGTAAATGATGATTGAAATGATATTTCAAGAGAAATGAAAGTTATGAGGATTGTTGAAAGTGAAAGTAATTGCAAATATTGCAATGATGTTTTATGGTGTGAAGAGTTGAAAGTGATATGAGAAAGCATTTACATTGATATGTCAAAAGAGAAACCTCTGAATTCATGGAATTCAATGAGAACTTATGTTATGAAAGTTGATTGGTTCATTACCAACATATGATTATGTTATGACGATGTTATATGAGAAAGTGTTGACATAGATATGTCAAAAGTGAAATCTTTGAATTCGTGAAATTTAATGAGCATGATTATTATGAAAAAGTTATGTTATGAATGTTTACAGTTTTGAAATTTCCAGTTATTTTGATGATGGATATGTTATCCCAAAGAACATAGACTGTTAAGTAGCATGATCCCTTTTGCAAAAGAACATAGAGAATTTTAGTCTGTCATGAGACAGAAACGAGATCGAAATAAGAATCTCGAGCTGAATGACGAGAACAAAGAACAGAAAGTCAAAGAGCAAAATCGAGAATGATGATTTAGAGATAATGAATGTCACTATACTCCAGTGACATGAGTATAGTCTTTTGTTTGGATGCTCACGTAGGACGGAAATCCAAATGGACTATGACTTTCTCGTTAGAAATGAAATAAGAATGTGATCTAAGGAACAGTTGATACGGATCTTGCGACGTATATAGAACGAGAACTCTACAATGTGACAGGAATCTTAGAATGCTACTAGAAAGCAAGATTCCCAATAGTTCAAGAAGAACTATAACATATGTATACATGAGAACCTTTGATGACAACTAAAATGAGTTGTATAAGGTTTCAAATCTTATTCATAGCCCAAAATTCTGTTATTGAGTTTAACTCTATGATTTAGTTCGATCATGATATCAATTGAATTCTCACTTTCTCTGAAAGAAGTTTACAGTCAGAAAATTTCATAAAGCGTTCTTTTGAAACCAAACCTTCATGTGACTGAGAAAGTATTTGTGACGGACCTGGCCACCCCATATGACCAAAGAAATCTCAGTGCCCGTTATTCTGGTCTTCGGACCCTATCTCCCAATTATTCAGTTCAAAGAACATGTTGATTCAAACCTTCAAAGTTGTCATCTTGAATGGTGAAACCATACCTCTTGAAAGTTGTTATGATAAAATTTTCTTCGATCCATGAAACCAATAAGTTTTACATAGGTTGACGTATCTTGTCACCTAAAGAGTTTCAGATCAGTAAGGTAATAGACATCAAGATATGATGTAAAGAAGTTCTCGATGAGACGAGATATATTTTATGATACACATAGGTGGATCGACCCTTGATGGGCTTTCCCAGTACCGATAACAGTAAAGTTATACCTTTACGTGAGTGTATGATGATTAAGTTATGAACGAGATACTCTGTAGCATTGAATGCTAGAATAGAAGTAAAGAAAAGTATATGATATCCTTGGGATATAATCTCCTCTCATTATGTTATAATGAGAAAGATTACAACTTATCTTTAAAGATAGTTGATCGTCCTTAAAGACCTCGTTAGTAGGTTGGACATGTCTAAAGTATGGAGGTAGATGAAACTCATTTTATGAGTATACAAGGAATGAAAGCATCTCCATTAATAAGCCTCTCGTTTTATCCCTAGAACAATAAGACTATGCTTGAGCGGATTTAATTCTGAATACTTGAAACGTTGGTTAACCAATGATAGAGAGAATCGATTGATCACAAACAATGAGATATGCAAACAGCTAGGCTATCCCTAGTGTTTAAACTAAGTATGGGAAAGATACCCCAAAGTCGAGACATGATAATGAGGCGCTTATACTAAAAATTGAAATATGGTGCACGAGTATATTACCCTTTACGACAACCCCAGATGGGTTTCGTGATAAGTTAAGCATGAAAAAGAGTGAATGGTTTTATTAAGATTATGCTAAGATTGCATAAAGATGTTATATAAGTTGCGATAAACGTTACGCAAATGCTAACTACATTCTTGCATTATCAGAATGCCGCCCAGACGCGAACCTGAACTAGGAATTCAAGGGCGCGGAAGGGGACAAGGTAGGGGAAGAGGCCATATTCCACGGGCCGAAAGTGAAGAGATACTAGTACCACCCCCACCTCCACCCGACCGAAGAATAGAGGAATTGTTCCTTAGGCAAAACCCACCATCTTTTAACGGAAAAGGAAATCCCGAAGATGCTGAGCAGTGGGTTAGAGCAATAGAGAGGATTTTCGATTTCCTCCATTGCACAACGCAAGAAAGGTTATCTTATGTCACCTTTCAACTCACCGGACTGGTAGATTTCTGGTGGGAAGCGAGGAAAAAGACTATTACCCCAGAGCAAATGGAATATTTCACATGGGAAGACTTTAAAGACGGAAATGTATGAGAAATACATTCCGAAGAGCTATAGAAAGAAGAAAGAAGTAGAATACTTCAACTTAAAACAAGAAAGAAAGTCTGTAACAGAGTATGATCGCATTTTCTGCGATATGTCAATGTACGCCCCAGATCTAGTAAATACTGACATGAAAATGGCAGAAAAGTTTAGATCTGGATTGAGACATGAGATAAAGATGTCTTTGGCAAGTCATGGTGACTTGACCTACACCGAAGCTCTTAGTCGAGCTTTGGATATCGAGGCAGCGATGCCTGAAGACAAGCCTACACCCCCTCAGTCACAGAATGTTGGTGACAAAGGAAAGAGGAAATGGGAAGACAATTTTAAGAATAACTTCAACCGGGGATATTTTGGCCACACAAACAATCAAAGGCCATGGCAAGGTAACATGGCACCCCAAGGACAAGGTTGGAAGACACCAATGTTTTCTCCACCCACGGGAGGTCCATCAGAACAAATAAGGACAACTCCCTGCCCAAAATGCAATAGAATGCACATGGGTATATGTCTATGGGGCAATGTTAAGTGTTATGAATGTGGCGTGAAGGGCCACTATGCGAATGAATGCCGAGATACGTCCGGTAAGAATGGTAGGCCAAATCAACAAGGCCGAATCCATCAACTCAAAGCTATCACGATGCCAGCCCGGTATGAGCACGGCACCAAGGCAATACCAACAGCAGCAAGTACCCCAACAACAACCAGCCAGGGCAAGAGCCTATCGCTAAATCGAGGGCGGAACGAGCAGAACCCTGGAAACCTGGCAGTGCGAAAACTTCTCAGCGTGCTTATAGTACCTTAGTTAGGAAAAGCGTGCTTTATAATCTTTCATCGCAAAAGCATGCGTAGATATATTAGAACCTAAATCTGAATAAGCAAAATCAGGAAAGGAGAATCTTTTCACCATAGGAGAAATCATGATTGTCAGACATATTTGCTCGAACTTAGACTTGAACCTAGAATCGCTTGAGATCTAGTGAATCACTTGAACATTACAACTATAAGGAATATAGACATAATCTTAAGAATAGATTGGTTAGTCGAAAACCATTCTACGATCTGTCTGAGGAAAGGGAAGTTTCGATCCATACCTTCGAAAGCAAAGAAGTTACGAAGTTTCTATGGAATCCAGGGGGAAGGAAATTCACCATACCCACACTGAATAAGGAGATTATTAAACAAGAAGGGATGTCGAGCATTCCCTGTTTATCTAAGCGAAGAATGAAAAAGAAATGAAGATAGAGGATGTGGAATTTTTTCAGAATTTCTAGATATTTCCTGACAACTTAGCAAGATTACCCCTGATAAGCAGCTAGAATTCCACTATCAAGTTAGAACCATTACTAAACCATGTTAAAATTACCTTTATCAAATGGATTCAAGGAAAGTGAAAAGATAAGGATTCAAATTTAAAAACTATAAAATTTAAGTTTCATCGGACCTAGAGCATCACTTTAAGAAGTACCTAATTTGCTTGTCAAATGAGAAAAGTAGCCATTAAGAAAGTGTATAGATTATCGAGAGTGAATAATTCATTACCGTGGATAACCGAGTATTCGGTCAGTGGAAAAGAACAAGAGTAGTGCTGAGAACCGATCTCAATTGGACTATAATCAATTTAAGGCACAAGCTAACATTGTACCCAAAATGGCTTTCCGAACAAGATATGGCTACTATGAGTTTATAGATGTGCCATTCGGATCAACTAATGCGCCAGCCATGTTCAGGAACCTCAAAGAGTTAAGAAGAGGAAGATAGAACTCATCAAAGAGTTAAGAAGAGGAAGATAGAAATTTTCGAACATCGTCTCAATTGCCTGTAAATGAAGGCATTGTATCGATGATCCCATATGATGACGTAACAATAGATTTTGAGATAGAATTACCAAAATCAAAAGATAACACTGCTATATGGGTAGTAGTGTATTGACTTACCAAATATGTTCAGTTCATGCCTATTTAGGCTACACATGGGTCTAATGAGTTAGCCCGATTAATTACAAAGGAAATTGTGCGTCTCACATCGTATAAAGATTCTAAGGTTACACTCAGATTATGAATTGGCTTGTAAAAAGAATGGAGGTATAAGTTGGGAATGTACTTTTCCACTTATTAAGTTTACCTACGACAATAACTGTCGAGCAACATAGCCCATGTGAGGCGTAGTATAAAAGAAAGTATCAATCATCTCTTTATTGAGATAAAGAAAATAAGAGGAAAGTTTTAAAGCCAATTCTGTGAAAGGAATGAATGAAATGTTTGCCGAATTAGGCAATGAAAGAAAGAAGCTCATAATAGACAAAAGTCTTACGCTGATATGCGTAGATATGAGCTGCATCTTGAATGCAGAGATAAAGTGTATTAAAGTTCTCCATTGAAAGAATTTCAATGTTTGGAGAAAAAGAAAGTTGAGATTATGTTTTATAGGACCTTGTGAGATCCTAGAAAGGATAAGGCCTAGCAGCCTATAGATTGGTGTTTCCACCAAGTTTGGGGAATATACAGAATGATTTCCACATGTTACAGTTAAAGAAAGTACGAATATGGTCCAAAATACATGACCATCATGATGACGTTATTCTTGAATCAAGATATGAGTTATGAAAGAATCTACGATTGTTTTAATCGTCAAATTCAACGGATAAGAAAGGAGCTTATACCGTTGGTGAAAGTCCAATAGAGAGACCATGGACAAAAGAAAGTTACGTGGAAATTTGAGATTGTTATAGTGCAAAGATAGCCGTACTTTTCTACGGTATGCAAATTTTGAGGACGAAATTTATTTTAAGGGGGGCAGAATGTAATATCCCGCAATTTTAATGCTTAATTACGATAATATAAATCGTAATTAGGGTTTTAAGTTCGATAATTAAATCTAATTAGTCAACGCCCGATTTTGACTAAGCATAATTTGATAATTTATGTGTGATATTCACTGACGCTTAGTTTAGGAATGCAATTTCTGCTATTCCTTCGAACGTATATTTCTAACGTCGATAAAACTCGACAGTTAAGTTTTACGATATTTTCTAAGCATCGAGACTTAGAATTCGAATTCCCTATTATTATAGAAGTTAATAAAGTGATTCTAATTCGTTTACAAACGGTTTTAGAGATAATTCAACTATTAACGTTTTGAGACGTTTTAAACGTCTACGTTTAGAGACGATTCGATAATTCAGCCAAATGATCATGGAATTATATTATTTAAATTCCTATGATTATTTTATGATATAAGAGCATTATTTATCATCAAAATAATGCTAGAAAATTTGGGAATAGAAATTGAACAATTTAGCCAATTTCGAAAACCCTAATTTTCGAAATTAGGGTTTTGAAGTCTAAAATTGTTTTAAATATTTTCCTATGATTTAAATCATCAATTAGGAATTATAATATGTCACATAACTATGTATTAGCTATTTAATACAAGAAAATAAAATAATTGTAATTATCCTATGATTTTCGAAAACTAGGATATTTTAAGTGTGAATTAATTTTAATTCTTATCCAATTGATGATGTATCATAATTATTATATTAATATGATATTATTAAGGATAAGATGAGGTATATTACAAGTTGCACAAGTTGGATGACACCAACATGATAAGTGGCGAAAATTTGATGGTTTAGGTGTGATTTTATGTGATATTATCATTCTTTAATTAATGAGGGGTATGAGTTGGATCTTATCACATTATTAGGTGTAAAGTAGTAGTAGTTACCAAGTTGAACAAGTAACCTAAGATCCTTGGATTGTAGTGGCTGAAAATTGCCACATATATACTATAAAGTCGTAATTTAATTATTTTGTGACAACTATGAACCAATGCATTTATTAAAGAGATAAGATGACATATTAAATCATAAGAGATAAGGATAAAATTTTGTCTTATACCCTATGAGGTGGCCGAAAATTGTGGACCAATTATGCAAGTTGATTTGTGATATTTTATGTGTAGTAATTAGTATACAACTTGCATAGGTCTATAAATATAAGATTAGCACAACATATTCTCATTTTACAAACCCTAGCAACCGAAATTGAGAGAGAAAATTTCAAGAGTGTTCATCAAAGTTTGATCCCAATCCTATAGAAAATAAACTTTGCCGATCAAATTCGATACCAATTAAAAGGTTAGATTTCTTACGAGCTTCGTATACATGCTTGAACTTTCGATTTTCATCCGTTAGAATTTATGTTATAAGCTTAGTTTGTTTATGATATTTTTGAAAATTATGAAACTTATGCTAAGATGTTTAGATATTGTGTTTATATGATGTTATTAAGCATGTATTATAATTATATCACAAAATTAAGCATGGTATTAAATTTTGAAAAAGGGCAAAGCATGAGAGCATGATATGTTGATGATTATGATTTTAATTGTTGATTTGAGCATGAAATCATGATCTAGGATATTAATTATGTGTGTATGATTTTATGTAGAATTTTTGGAAAACATTAGTACTAAGTCATGATTTTCGAAAATTATAGAACATGATTACATGTTGTGATATAATCCATGTTTAATTGTTATTATAGCATATTGATAGTGTAGATTCATAATATAGTGTTGTATGAATTTATTGGATTTATTAAAATTATTTGGACCTAAGTCAAATTTTAGAATATAACTTAGGAAGATTTAATTAAATAGTTCACAATAAATAAAAATTATGTTATAATAAGGATGCTCATAGATGATTATGTGTTATGTTAATTTATTATAATTTTGCATAAGTCTAAATTTATTTAAATAAAAGAACCGAAAACTATATATTATATATAATAATCTTATAAATTTATTTTATAAGATATAATTGCATAATATGTTCTAAAATAATGTTTTAAACATAGTATGATTTTTTGGGAATTTTTAGGACAAGAATTGCACATAAAATAACAAAATTTCATAATAATATTAAAAAGTCAAAATGTTGACTTTTGTCAAAATTGTTGACTTTAGTCAAAATTGTTGATTTTAGTCAAAATTATTGACTAACTATTGACAAGTCAAAATCGTTGACTAAAACGTTGACCAAGGTCAAATCGCACGAAATTGATAATCGTGATGTATGTGGCGTAGTGCGTTGAGTAACAATGTAACTTACATTACGTAAGTATTAAAAGCGTACATTATGTGCTAAAGAGATGGAATATCTCTTATATGATGAACGATTTCATAAACGACATCATTTGATTAGGAAACGTCGGAATAAGTTCGACGTTAGGCTTATTTGATTCATAGGACGTTATAGACGATGTTCGTCTCTATCGAAACGTGACCAATGTACTAAAATAGTTCTTACGTTAAGGTGGGACGTGGACTTGAGCTTTCGACTTAGAAAGGAACTTTATTGAAAAGGCTACGTACCAGGTGGGCTTTATTCGAAAACCCTTTTATTTATTTTGCCAAATGTAAAGTATTTATTTACAGTACTTCTGTTAAGAAATGATGATGAGATGGATTACATGCCCAAAGTGTTTATGTTTTTATGTATGATCCTATCATGTTGTTGGGCAAGCCAACTATGAAAGTGAATCAGTTGTTGGGCAAGCCAACTATGAAAGTAAATCAGTTGTGGGGTCGGTCCCCGACTTAAGAGAAATTAATGTTTGTTCCTAAGCCGGATGCAGAATACCTGGCTAGGATTAAATTGATATGATAAAGTTATATGCGGAGAAGGATGGTATAATGATATTGTTATGTGTGGAGATGGCTGGTACGATGATATTGAAAGTTGTTGGTTCGCTACCAACGTATAATGATATTGTTATGTGTGGAGATGGCTGGTATGATGATATTGAAAGTTGTTGGTTCGCTACCAACGTATGACGATCATGTTATGTGTGGAGATGGCTGGTATGATGATATTGAAAGTTGTTGGTTCGCTACCAACGTATGACGATCATGTTATGTGTGGAGATGGCTGGTATGATGATAGTGAAAGTTGTTGGTTCGTTACCAATGTATGATGATGTTATAATAAGGTTTATAGTTGTTGGATTATTACCAACACAGTTGATGTTATGATATTAATAGTTGTTGGTTCGCTACCAACATGTGATAATGTTATGATAATAATATATGAAGCGATATGGATCATACAGATGAAAATATATACGCGGGCGACTTTTGAAAATAAAAGAAAATGTTTTAGTAAGTGCAAGGCCTTTTCAATAAAACTCTTGTGTCTTACTGTAAAGGGGCAGTGTAATTTAAAGAAATGTTTTTGGCAATGAGCCCACTGAGTGCATTATTTGTACTCAGCCCTGCATATTTGTTTTTAAATGTGCAGGTTGAGCAGTTGATGTGGATGTTGAAGTGTTGAGCCGTTGAAGTCTTTTGTCGCTGATTAGTAGTACCTTGATTACACATCGTCATATGTGTAAATCACATGTTTTCCGCTGCTAGATTATGAAGTCATATGTATGTTATGTTTCATTTTGTAAAACCCTAAACTCATGAAGTTTCAGAATTTTTCCCGATATATGTCACACCATTCAGTGTTACATGTCATTACCCATTACTTAATCCCGTTTATCGATGTGATCCTTCTAATCCGTACTTTGGGTTGGCGGGTGTTACACTACTGATAAGTAACCCCTCGTGTAGATGTTTCAAAATACTCTTTAGCTCTTACTTGGTTGGCGTCCTTGAGCTTGGATGTTCGCCACCTAGCACTTTAAAATTACTCTTAACTAAGTTTCATATGTCCAATTAAGTATATGTAATATTGTAATACCCCGGAGAATTAAATGCCTAATTACGGTATTTAAAAAACCATAATTTAGAAATTAGCTGAGATGATTCAATCCATAAGATATCGAATAATAATTTCGATTATTTGAAGGAATGAATTCTATTTTATATTCACCGAGAATTGTGAATTAAGGAATAAGAGTATATGAAGTGTATAGTAGTATTTTACTTTAACGTCGATTTTGTATCGATAGTTAAAGCGTCGTAAATTTTTCTAAGAAATTAAGCTTAGAATTAAATTCCATTATTAATGGAATAATTTATTAAAGTGATGACGACCATTTCGAGATGAGTCGATAATGAGCGTTTCGCATAGCGTTTTCAAGCGTTAACGTTTTGAGATGAAAAGCGTTTTAATCGATCAAGAAATTATACGAATTAATTTCCTATGATTAGTATATGTAATTACAGTATTTTTAGCATTAAATCAATGCTAGATCATCAAGATTTGATAGTGACCAATTTTTCAAACGTTTGAAAACCACTAATTGTCGAACTCGATTTTTATCGCATAAAATGATGCCATTAATTTATCCTATGATATTAATTATCATCTAAATCATATACTATGATGCATATATCTATGTTTAACATGAAAAATAAAATTTAGTCTATGTTTGGGCATAAGGGCCGAAAATGTTAAATGTGTTAACAAATGTATGTTAATCTTCCCACTTTTGCATATATCTACTATATGGCAATGTGATTAATTATATGGTCTAATTAAATGATTAAATACAGATATATATATATATATATATATATATATATATATATATAAGTATAATTTTCGTGCATGTGTGTGGTGTGTAGGTAGAAGTGTGTGTGAGGTGTCGACTACATGTATTAAGGGTGACAATTGTCACCCATAAGCACCACACACATCCCATACCTCTCTCACCCCCAAAATCAGATTTTAGTCATCTTCGCCCCATTTCTCGTCTCTCACCTAGCTCCAAGAACAGCTCCAAGGATAGCTCAAACCACCTCTCCCGACGGGATGCTCATCGCCAAATTCACGGCCAAATCAAGGTGGCCGATGGCCACCAAATTCAATCCACTCCACTTGGATGTTATAGCTTCATACATCATGTCCAAGGTGAAGAATCTAAACCTTGGACTCAATAGTGTTGGAGCTACATACATGCATGTACACATATATGCTTGAATGTGCTAGATTTATAAGTATAGGTGATTGCATGTTGATTTACCTGGACGAACAGCAACTTCACGAAATTATTAGACTAAGTTACAGTGGTCCGATGATTTTGAATTTTTAATATGTTGAAAATATATGTGTCCAATATGCCTCTGTAAAATTTCAAGTCCATCAAACATGATTTGCTATTTTAATCGTATTTTTCGAAAGCATCGCGCAAATCTTTGAAATCGCCGTGTTCATCACCCATAGTACGTGGCTTTCGTTTTAATTTTGACTAATGATAAAACTCTGAAATTTGGCAGAAACATAATTCAGCATGTCTAGAAGATGTATGTAAATGTTCAGAATTTTCTAAAAAGTTTTACTATTTATTCCAGATTTGACAAATTAACTGCACAAAACTATCACGGGAGTGATAGCTTGTGGTAAAATATTTTAGCCCCCATTTATTGTGAATCATTGGTGAGGCTTTTCTGGATTAAACTAGACTTAAGTGGCTTTTCAATATGATTGGTTTCATTCCCAGATTCTTTATAATGAACTCACGGTGAATTTTTGAAGTTGATACATTACAGTAAGTTGTTTTGACAAACTGTCTTAGTGAATTTTTCATATAATAGGCTGTTCGAGTATGACTTTTACGTGAGATGTTCAAGCCATTTGTAGTCCTATTTGGACTTGGGTTTCTTCATAAGAAATGTTCCTCACCATGTCTAGTTATGATCTGGAAAGTTTGATCCCAAACCAAGTTTTATAGGTATACCTTTCATTGACCCAAAGTCACCTACTGGAAACTGTCCATTTCCATCTAGTCAACTTCGAGCTTATTTATTTCTCGATGTGTCAAATATTTTCCAGTATGGTCTTCATGAAATATGTAGTACTTGTTACAAGGTTTCGAAAATGGTAGCCTGCAGCCATTTTGGTATTGTGAGTCAAAAGTTACGAGCCTCGCAAAACCCATCGTCGCTAAGCTAAAACTGAAAATTTTGAAAATTTTTCTAAGTATAGAAGTCAGTTTGAGTCGCCCACTTTGAGACCCTATATCTCCTGAACCACGACTCGTTTTGATTTAATTCCTTCTTATAACTTGTAGTACATGTTTAGAGGTTTCCATAATGTATCTTTGTGTGACCATACGTATTCTGAATCGAAAGTTATGGATCGTCAAAGTACGTCACTTGGGTTGTTTCAAGCTGTTTTTGCTGAAATTAAACACTTGAAATTTGACTAAGTGTTGGAAACCCCTATGTAGTATGCCTTATGTGACTAACATGCTATTAATCGATGCATTCATTATGTTATGTCGCAAGTGCGATAGAGCATTATAAGATGTACGAATTATGATAAAACATCATGATACGATATTTTCACGAAAGCATACCTTAACGTGAAATATTTGACTAGAATCTTTATCACGTGTCGATTGAGTGTATATCATATCATGATATACACTAAAATAGAAATATGGGTTCTAAGACCCAATGGATTTTTCGACTCCAAAACCTCAAGGCCAAGAATAGATAGGCTAAAGCTAGGACTTACGATCGAAGAAATGGGATTAAGGCGATCTCGGTCCGGTGGGCTTTACTCTACTCAAAAATAAAATGCTTATGAAATGTTTATTTACGATGCTTATTTCAACTGTTGATAAAATGTTTACATGATTACCTGCCAAAAATATTTATGTTTTGTGTATGTATCCTATCCATGAGATGTTATGAGATGTTATGAATGTTGTTGGGTCGCCCCAACTTATGTATGAAATCGATATCGGATCCTATGCCGCGAGACTTATACAGCTAGGATTAACGTGTACACCTAACGTATTTGTGTCTTTGTAAGGACAATTCACGGCGGTCGCGGCGTAGTGAGAGGCCTCCTTCACGGCGTTCGACTACGATGTTATGATGAATGATGATAAGGGATATGGATCATACACACCCGAGAAAAATGCACGGCGGCGACGATCTTTATGAGCGATAAAATGTTTTAGTAAGCACAAGGCATTTTCAACTAAAACCCTTGTGTCTTACCATGATGTGGCGATGTAATCTTCAAATGATAAAATATTTTGGCATGAGTCCACCGAGTGCATTCTTGTACTCGACCTGCATGTTGTTTTAAATGTGCGGGTTGAGCGGATGATGGATGGGCGGTGTTGAGCAATAGGAATGTTGTCGTTGAAATGTTTTATACCTTGATTGTACATCGTCATATGTACATATCACATGTTTTCATTGCAAGAACCCTAAATTATGTAATATAGTCCGAGAATATAAATGACATATGTATTACTTTTATTGTTAAAAGAGTCTCCTGTATTTTTATCCCTGTTTAGAGTTATAGTCCTGTTAATCCGTACTTAGGATTGAGGGGTGTGACAAATATCCCGTAGTTTTAATGCTAAATTACGATAATTTAAATCGTAATTTAGAGTTTAACCTCGATAATTAAACTCTTAATTAGTCGGCCTTTCGATTTGATAATGTACGTGTGACATTCACTGACGCTTAGTGAATTAAGGAACATAGTTTCTGATATTCCTTCGAACGTATGTTTCTAACATCGATAAAATTTGACAGTTAAGTTTTACGATCTTTTCTAAGCATCAAGTGTAATACCCTGATTATTTAAAAGCCTAATTACGATATTAATTTCGTAAATTAGAGTATTATTATGATAATTTGATTATTAAAATATCGAATAATGATTTCGATTATTTTTGGAATGATAAATTCTATGTTTTATTCACAAATAAATGTGAATCTAGAAATACGAATATTTAACGTATTTCAACAGTATTTTTCTACGTCGATTACGTATCGATAATTAAATGCTCGTGATATTTTCTAAGTTTTTAAGCTTAGAATTTAATTCCCTTATTATTGGAATAATTTAATAAAGTGATTACAGCTTTATTACGACCATTTTGAGATGAGTCGATAATTAACGTTTTGAGACGTTTCAAACGTTAACGTTTAGTGATGACTTGAGAATCAAGTCTAACGATCAAGGAATTATGATTTTTAAGTTCCTATGATTATTTTATATAATTAGAATATTAATTAGCATTGAATTAATGCTAGAAAATTTTGGAATAATATTTTGATTATTTATGATTCTCGAAAACCCTAAATCGAGAATTAGGGTTTTCTACCTATGGATTAATTCCAATAATTTTTTTTCCTATGATATAAATTATCATCGAGGATATATATTATGCTATATATCTACTTATAGCATGAAAATAATATTTTGGGCATTAAAAGGTTGGAAATGCCGTGAGTATCCCATGTGTTTTGACATAGGATTATTTTTTTTATTTTTGATCATCCAATTTGTGATATATCTTAAGTTTAGTATTAATACACACTTACCAAGTATAATGTGTAGATAAAAAATACACTAGCATGTGTTTGCATGGGAGCCGAAATATTTAACAAATTGTTACACAAAATCAATCTTGATTTTTATTACACTTGATTGTTATATTTGGGAAAGAGTGTATCTAATACACTTGTATTACAACACATAAAAATCTGAATTGTCTCTCCCCTCCTTTGAAGAGTCGACGGCACTTGCTACATGAAACAAGATTTAGTTTGTTTCTCCCAAAACTTTATTAAAGCTTACCAACGATAAATGAATGTGTAAGAGATATTTCTTCGTGACATCACTTTGACCAAAATTATTCATTTAGTCTTGTAAATTTAGAGAGCGAGAGTACTTGTACATGTGGTCTTCAATTTCTTTTTCTTATACTTGAGTGTATATAGTGTCTTGAAACACTTAACACATCACACTTAACACTTCATTCCTTCTCTCCTCTCAACATTCTTGTAATATTCCAAAGAAACGAACGTATAATTACGATATTTTAAACCCGTGATTTACCGTATATTATTTCTATGACATCGAATATTGTGATTTCGATTCAGTATTATTATAACGAATTCCTTTTTATATTTACTAAGGATTGTGAATTTAGGAACTGAAATATTATGATATGGTTCGACAGTGTTATTTTAACGTCGAGCATATCGAACGTCGATATTTATGTATATTTCGGCGATAAAGCTCGGAATTAATTTCCATATTATTTCCTATGTTAAATGGAATATTATTTATAAAGTAAATGCGAGCTTACTCGACCATTTTGAGATGAGTCGATTTTGAGCGTTTTGAGGCGTTTTGAGCGTCGGCGTCGAGCGTTTTGAAAATGAGTTTAATACTCAGGAAATTAAAATAATTAATCTCCTATTATTAATTATTAGATTCAATTTTTGAGAGTTTAAAACTCGATAATTTCGAAATGGATTTTGAAAACCCTAATTATATAAACTATGGTTTTCACATGAAATGATACCATTAAATTATCCTATGGTATCCAAACTATATATTATGATATGTCTAAGTATTATTGACCATTAAAATCAATTTTTGAACCATAAGAACTCGATATTGAACATGTATAATTTTCGAAACCCTAGTTTCGAAATTTAGGGTTTGTTTGCATGAAATGATATATTTAAATTATCCTATGCTATTATTTATTATCTAAATCATATATTATGATATGTATGTGTATATATGGGACGAAATTGCCTTGTGTAATATTTAATGGTGTGATTTATAATTTTATACCTATTTACACGGTAATTTCGATTATTGCACTATGAGATGATTTAATTATTTTTATGGCATGTATTATATATCTATGATCATATATGATTAATATATAGTATTAGGGATGGAATAAAATTAAATCCCCTAAACACCCTAAATGCGTGACCCCTTAAGACAAAGCATGGGATCACCTTTGTTTGCCTGATACATGAAGCCCTTTTTCCTAGCTAATGATCACCTCCTACTAAACATCATTTGGCTGCAGATTTTATCCCATTTTTGAGGTAAAAATCGAGAGAGAGAAGGGAGATAATAGGTGGACTCTTCAACTTCAACACCCCACACTCATAACACCATTCCATTTCATTTGAACTCTCAAACTACTCTCCACTCTCTCATTCTTCAGCCAAGAAGCCGAGAGCTCTCTCTCATTCTCTCTCAAAATTTTTCTCTTTTCTTCTCCATTCAATCACCCAAGCTTAATACCATACCTTACCTCTTGTGAGTCTATACCATTTCAAAGGTAAATGAGACACCATAGCTTCGATTTTTACCATCCTTGGTTCAAAAAAATTCGAGAGCATGCTTATATGTATATATGTGTATGTTCGAATGCTATATGTATATTTTTGTATGTTTTAAATGTTCTAGGAATGATCAATGGATGAATATTGTTCTTGATGATTTTTATTTTCAAAATATGTGAATATATGTTAGAATAATCATATAGTGTTGTATATTAAATTTTTGGAATGGATCTAGCATGTTTGCATGATTTTCGAACCATAGGATATGTTTAATATAATTTTCGAAAACTTTATAAAATGATTTTGTGATGACCGATTGTTTCCTATTTGTTTTAGTGATGGATTATTGATCTATGATATGTTTTAAACCTATGGTATGATAATTAAAATTTTTGGAAAAACCCTAGCTATTTTTCTCAATAGTACCGAGAGCATATAGTATTATACCTTGGTGTATGATTTTTATTCCAAGCATACAATGACATATTAATGCTCTAGGACCTTGATTATATGATCTATGATTTATTTAGAATTTTTGAAAATCATATGCTTAGTATTTCATTAGTACAGTGAGCTATATCAATGTATATGTTGGTGTATGATTTTTATTTGGATCATACAATGGTATATTAATGCTTTAATATATAAATTATGTGATGTATGATTTTATTGAAATTTTTGGAAATCAAATGCCAATTTAAATCAAATAAACCGTGAGTGATATGCTCAATAAGGTGATGATTTAATTTGTTTTGATTAAGGTTATGATGTATTATTGTTATACTATAGTATATAAGCATAGTGTATAATTGTTAGAATTTTTGAAAATCAAATACCAATATTATCAAAAAAGCCGTGAGTTATATGCTCAATAAGGTGATGATTTAATTTGTTTTTGATGATTAAATGATGTTATATTGTTGTACTATAGTATATAATCATAGTATATAATTGTTGGAATTTTTGAAAACCAATTGCCTATAGAAATCGAATAAGCCGAGAGCTTACAAGCTCATATGGTGATGATTTCAATTGGTTTGGTTAATATTATGATGTTACAATGTTATAATATAATTTTTAATCATGTTATGATTTAATTAGAATTTTTGGGGATTATTTGATAATTGTTTGGTAATTATTTCGATAATGCCGTGAATAATGTGAGTTTATTCATGAATGAATGGTTATGATGGACTATAGGTTATATTTGTGATATATGTTAATATTGGGATATTATACTAAGTTTATATCAATTTTGGGAATTTTTGGACAATTATCCCTAATTTTTCAAAATTACCGTAGCATATATATATAAATATATGTTAATAAATGACAAACAATATCATGTGAATGATATAAATTCATATTCTGGACCATAGTGTATAATAATACACTATATTAATTTAGAAAAATTTTCGAAAGTCATTTGGTAATTTTTAACTAATTACCGAAAATTTTCGATAATTATAAGGGTTTTTAAATCCTTTTTAATTCAGTTTAATAATAAATTATTTGTCTAATAATTATTTTAGACATATTTTAATTTTATAAAATTATATAAACATAGATTACTATGTTTGAGATAAATGTTTATTTAATAACGTTTTTAATCGAAAATATACGTTTTTAATTATTCAAAGGATTAATAATTGCGAAAATTATTCATAAGTCCTTTGATTTACGTGATAAATTGAGAAATAGGACTTTACGATTTTAAATCGATTGAAATTCAATTTATAAAATGAAATAGTCAGAAATTACTATTTGAAAGTCAAAATTGTTGACTTTGTTGACCGGTGTTGACTTCGTTGACTTTTAAAGTCAAACGTACGATTATACGTTCAATAAATACGCCAATACACGTAAGATATACTAATTGAGTATAATACCTCATTAGTAAGAAAAGATTTCACAAATGAAATCCTTATATCGAGAAACGTACTTATACGTTGAACGTTTAAACCAGAAAGGTTTAACCAAAATAGTTGAACGTATCTCGAAGAACGAGAACAATTCAATTGAATTACGTGCTTGAAAGCGTATTGAATTCATCGAAGAATTCAGTTTACATCGATATAGAATATCGGATTTATCTTAGACTTTGCGAGTCTCGATAAGCGTGACAACGTACTAAAATATCGCTTTTGCGTAAAGGTGTGGATACGAACGAGACGATTGGGCACTGACAAGCAAACAAACCTAGGACTCAGTTTACGACGAATTATAGTCCAGGTGGGCTCTCTTTTCAAACAACAGTGACCTTGCTACTCTTTACAAATGAATTCATTTACAGCACTATTCCAACTGTTTATCAACTGTTTACAATATTACCTACCAAAAATACTCTGTTTTGTGTGGATCCTATCTGGCGTGAAGGTTGGAACTATATGTTATGAATTTTGTTGGGTCGCGCCCAACCTTCTTATGAAATTAATATCGGGTCCTGAGCCGGAGGTTAATGCCTGGCTAGGATTGGCGTGAAGGTTGGAACGATATGATTGTTAACGTGTACACTTGAATGGGATTGTGTGCTGTGTGGGCCATGGTCGGTTCCGGCGTCGTTGAGGGAGGCCTCCTTCACGACATTTGAACATTTGATCTTTGACATTATGATGAATTATGATATCTGGATATGGATCACACACACAAAGAAAATGCTCGGCCGGCGATGTTCTGACGAAAATGTTTTAGTAAGCACAAGGCATTTCAACTAAAACCCTTGTGACTTACCTTGATATTGGCAGCGTAATTAAAACATTATCAAATGTTTTTGGCATGAGTCCACTGAGTGCATTATTTGTACTTAGCCCTGCATATTTGTTTTTAAATGTGCGGGTTGAGCTCTCGATGGTGATGATGGAGGATGTGTTGAGGTCCGGTGTCCTTAACCATTTTATTTAGAATTTGGTTTTCACCTTGAATACATATCGTCACATATGTATTCACACACTTTCCGCTGCTAAACTCTGAACTCTTTTACATTATGTTATGAACTATTGAGGTCATCAGATCATGGTAAGTCTTTGGGTCTGATGGCCCAAACCTTTTGAATTACTGGGTTATCATCTTATGTAATGTCAAGCATGTTAGTTTATAATCGATATGTACCTCTATCTTAGTCTGTTTGTCCTACAATACTATTCCTAGTATTAGTCACCCTTTAGTCCGGGCTATCAGGGTGAGGCGTGACAATTCTGCCGTGAACTATCTCAAAGAAAACCAACCATTTTTTCTTCTTCTTCAATTCTCTCCATTTGCTTGAGTTTGAGCTATCCTACAACCGATCGACTCCTATAACGAGGTTAGATATCGAACAAGCTTCGATAAAACCTAACTTTTCAATAATCCATCGGTTTAAATTATTATTTTAGCATGTATTAATTATCTGATAAATCATGCTAGCATGTTATAAGCTTAGGAATTATGTTACATATGTTAATATGTGCATAGATAATTTATTTCATAAGCTATGCAATTTATTTAAATTATTTCGATGATGCTCGAAAATTTCTAGATATGATTTAAGGTTGGATTGTTGATCTATAGTGTTGTAGGAGTGCATGGTATTAAATTGAGAATTTTTAGAATCCATTTGATTAATTTTGAAAGCCGAAAATCTTTATGTTCATGTATCTTGGTGTATAATTTTTATATGCATGATATAATAGCATATTGTTGATCTAGGGTATTAAATAGGTGATGTAGGAATTTATTAGAATTTTTGGGCATATATAGCAAATTTTATTATATAAGGCCGAGAGCTAGAGGCATAGGATTTATGGGTTATATTGTGTTATTATATGATATTATGATGTATTAGTGCTATATGATAGCATATAAGCATAGTGTAATTTTATAGGATTTTATAAAAATTGTTTGGTATTTATTACCCTAAGTAGCCGTGAGCTACCCTTGATCATTCTATAGTGTATAGTTTGATTTTATTAAACTTTAGGTTATAATTATATTATATATTGATATTAGAGGCTTGTGTATAAATATTAAAAAATTTGGAAATTTATTGGATTATTTTGGACAAAAAAAAAACAAACCGTGACCTATACTATGTATATAAGTGAGTTCCAAATTTTTCTATAGTAATATTAATGCATATTAATGATCATAGTGTAAAATAATACACTATATGAATTTAGAGAATTTTGGAACAAGTTTGGAAAATTAATCATATAGCCGTGAGCTATACCTTGGATTTAAGGAATTTTAATTCCTTTTTAATCAAGAATAATAATTTATTATATGTCTAAAAATTATATTAGACATAATTGAATTTTTGAGAATTATTAAACATAGTATATTATGTTTACGACGAAACGTTATATTAAATAACGTTAAAAGCATAAATAATGCTTAATGTATTAAAATATTAATATTGAAAGAAAATATTAATCAAGTTTATCGATTTGCGTGAAAATCGAGGATTAAATCTTTATGAAAAGAAATCGATTAAAAATCGATTTATATTGAATTTATTCATTAAAATGTGTTTTATTGAAGATTTATAATGAAAAGTCAAAATGGTTGACTTTCGAAATTAACGTACGAAATACGTTCGTTAAATACGCTTATACGTGAAAAACGTATTACTTTTAATCAGAATATCTCAATTGTGAGAAAAGATTTCATAATTGAAATCATTTTATCGAATAACGTTATTATACGTTAATTATTTAACCTAAAAGGTTAAAATGAGACTGCAGATCATATTACGTCTCTCTCGAAGTATGAGAATTATTTTTATTGAAATACCAGTTGAAACGACGTATTAAGATTTATCAAGCGTCGAATTATTTTTTATCAAAGTTGAATGAACTTTGAAAATCTCGAAAAAGCGGCAACGTGCTAAGCGTAAATTTTTGCGTAAGGTGGGACGTGAAGGCTCACACACAACCAGAAAAGATCACGCATACCGAGAATCGACGTTTAAAAGTCAAGGTAGGTTTTACTATACTCGAGCGATAAATCTTTATCAAATGATTATTTATAATGCTTTATTGCAAACAATATTTATGGCGATTTATTTAATTACACCCCAAAATGTTTATGTTTTATGTATGTATCGATCCATGATTATTGATGCATAATGTTGGGTAGCTCCCACTTTATGACATGCTTGAATTCTTATCCTTGTAAGTACCCACAAGGATGATGGAGAATTCGTATCTGTCTTGAGATGGCACGGATTTTGTGCACTAATTATTTGTATTGTGTCTTTGAAAGGGTGCTCGGCGGTCATGGCGTGCGTGAGAGAGGCCTCCTCTCAGCGAGAATTATGTGGTGGATATGGATCATACATGCGTGGAAAAATGCTTGGCCAAGCGATATTTATGGAAAATGACGAGAAAATATTAAGTAAACACGAGTATTTCAAATTAAAACCTCGTGTATTCTTGTGATGGGCGAGTAATTCAAAATTGATAAATTATTTTGGCGTGAGCCATCGAGTGCATTCTTGTACTCGACCGCATATTGTTTTTAAATTTGCCTTATTCCCAGACTAAAAACCCGTGAGTGGAGGATTTTAGCCTCTAAGTTTATGCAATACTAGTTACAAGATAGTGGCGAAGGTTATTGTGAACCGCTTAAGACGTGTCATTGGGGTGTCGTCGATGAAGCACAAAGCGCTTTTATTCGTGGTCGGCTTATCACGGATAATGTCCTCATTAGTTTTGAGTGCCGGCATTGGTTGAGAACAGGAGGAAAGGCAAAAAGGTTTCTTTGCTTTGAAGATTGACATGAGCAAAGCTTATAACGAGTTGAATGGGACTACTTAGAAGGTGTTATGCGGAAGATGGGTTTTCCGAGAATGTTTGTTGACCTTATTATGGGCTGCGTTCGATCGGTCAAGTTTTCCTTCCTGTTGAATAGGAAGGTCTATGGGGAGGTGAAAGCTACACGAGGTCTGCGCCAGGGAGACCCCCTGTCCCCATTCTTATTTGTGCTATGCGTGAGGTTCTTTACCTTCTTCGCATCATGCAGAACGTGAAGGCAAAATCATGGGTATCCCCATTGTACCTCGACGGATCTCGATTACTCATTTGTTCTTTGTCGATGACAGTTTGATATTTTTTAAAGTGGAGGAGAAGGGAGCAAAAACGATAAAGGATATTCTACACCAGTATGCTAGAGCTTCGGGCCAACTGATCAACTTGGCAAAGTCCTCCATCTCCTTTACACCCAATACCCTTCCTATGCTTGCGAGAAGCATTAAGGAAGAGTTGGGAATACGTGAGGAACGTGAGATCCAAATGTATTTGGGTCTTCCGGCTTTCTCGATGCGAAAGAAGAATGAGCAATTTGGATACTTAACGGAGAGGGTTCACAAACGCCTTATCGGCTGGAAGCATATAGAGTTGTCAGCAGGCGGCAAGGAGGTTCTTCTCAAGGCGATGATCCAAGCAATCCCGACGTATGCCATGCAATGCTTCAAGATTCCTGACAGGGTGTGCGAGGATATTGCTAGACTAAGTGCGAGGTTTTGGTGGGGTCGAGGAGGAACGGAAGATCCGTTAGGCAAGGTGGGACACGATGTGCAAGCCGAAGAGCATGGGTAGCATGGGCTTCCGAGACATGAAGAGTTTCAACGAGCCCTCTTGGCTAAGCAGTGCAGCGGATGTTGAAATCACCCCACTCGCTAGTTGCCCAAATCTTTTCGGGGAGATCTTGTGGGGCGGGTGATATTAGAGATGGGCGTGTTAAGCGAATTGCTCTTTCGTGTGGCGATCTAATGTGGGAAAACCACTTGTGGAGAGAGGTGCTGGTTTGGAGGATTGGTGATGGGTCGAAATTGATGTGTACGAGGACCGATGGGCGAGGCACAGTGGCCGCCTTAGGCTGGAGGGTCGCGACCGGTGGAATGAGTGAGAGGTTTGTGACCTTATCACGGCTGATAAGGAATGGAGCATGATTGCTTACTTGCTAAGTTTCTCCTCACAGTTGAGCGATTTCTAACACACCCGTAGGCGAACCGGGAAGTATAGATGAAGTGTGGTGGATGCACGATCAAAAGGAAAATTCATCATGAAATCTGCGTACAAGATTGACGCACAAGGAGAATGGAGAACCCGGTTCGAGTAGGGTATTTTGTCGGTGTGGAAGAAACTCATTTGATTTCCAACCTCCCATGAAGGTGCTGCGTTTTCTTGTGGAGCGGCGAGAAACTTAGTCCCAACACCGCCGATCTTCGTGAGCATCATGTACCGACGGAGGAACTCGCCACTTGTGCGGGATCGTTGGGCGTCGGAGACACGTCTATTTTTTTGTCAAAAATTGTTGACGGGTGGAAGGCGAGTAGGTTTTAGCGTATCATGAAACATGGTGAGGGTGGAGTTTCTTGGCGTGGCTACCGCCATCCATGAGGAATTCACGGAGGAGAATATGGCCTCGGGCTATGATGGTATGGAAATTGTGGATGCATGTATGTGGGGAGCTGCATGGCGAGGCGGTGGATCTGCTTAATTTGGATGTCTTGTGCGTGGCGCTGTGGGATGCTCACAGAAAGGCTCAGCCGGTGTGGTCTGCAGATTCTGATTTGGGCCTCAAGTGTGGCGCAAGACCTCGGATCAGACCTATGGTGGATAGATATCGCGTGGACGTGGATGCGATGTTTAATACGGATGCTCACCGGTTTGGGGTGGGGGTCATTATCAGGAATGCTACGGGAGATGTCATGGCCGCCATGTCGAAACCCACCAAGCCTTCCACGAATGTTTTGATCGCAGAGACTATGGCTGTTGTGCATGGGCTTGTTCTCGACCTTAAGATCCAACTTGGCCGGTTGAAATTTTACGGACTCGATCCTTGCGGCGAGGATCATGGCTCGGCCGGAGGAGGAAGATTTACTTCGATGACATCTGCGATATCATGCAGTGGTAGAGATAATCATCGATAGGTGTCTTCCATATGTACAGAGAGGCTAACCGAGCCGCTCACAGTCTGGCGCATTATGCGGCCAATTGTTCCCAGACGATAGTCTGGCAGGAGGATTATCCTCAATGGTTGTTGGATATTGTTCTTTCTGATTGAATAAATATATCCCTTTCCTTCAAAAAAAAAAAAATGTGCAGATTGAGCTG
The DNA here is from genome assembly GCA_036937905.1 of Salvia rosmarinus. Lineage (NCBI taxonomy): Eukaryota > Viridiplantae > Streptophyta > Magnoliopsida > Lamiales > Lamiaceae > Salvia > Salvia rosmarinus. The sequence continues at coordinate 28,327,602 of CM072824.1, read as the reverse complement.
GTGATGATGATGGAGCAGAGATGTTGAGTAGTCAGAATCTTTTTGTATTTATTATGTTTGAAAGAAAGAACCCTTGGATGCATATCGTCATATATGCATTCACGTGCTTTCATTGCATATTTTGAATATTATTGTATGTTGATGTTGTGACCTATTACGTCAAACTATCGAACCTTACATTAAGGACTTGTAGCCTTATATCTGTAAATTACTTTTGCCTTGTAAATAAGGTTGATTATCGAGGTTCGATAATTATTATTTGAAGTCTTTGATTATTCTTATTAAATGTGTTGTAATCACTTTGTTCGAGCTCCAGGTTCTCTCTAATCATCCTTTGGATTAGAAATTTGTGACATCAAGACTTAGAATTGAATTCCTATTATTATAGAAGTTAATAAAGTTATTCTAATTCGTTTCTGACGTTTTAGAGATAATTCAACTATTAACGTTTTGAGACGTTTCAAACGTCTACGTTTTGAGATAATTCGATAACTTGGCCAAATGATCATGGAATTATAAAATTCAAATTCCTATGATTATTTTATGATATAAAACATTATTTATCATCAAAATAATGCTATAGAATTATGGAATTTAATTGCATCAAATACTTAGGGTTTCGAAAACCCTAATTTTTAAAATTAGGGTTTTGAGGTCTAAAAGTGCTTTAAATATTTTTCTATGATTAAATTCATCATCTATGATTATAATATGTCACATAGCTATGTGTTAGCTATTTATTACAAGAAAATAAAATATTTAGCACATAGAACCCTAATTTTCGAAAATTGTGTGATTATAGTGTTAATTAATTTTAATTGTTTTCCAATTGAGGTCATATGATAATTATTATATTAAAATGATATTATTAAGGATATTATGAGTTGTATTACAACTTGCACAATTTGGATGACACCAACATGATAAGTGGCGAAAATTTGATGGTTTAGGTGTGATTTTATGTGATATTATCATTCTTTAATTAATGAGGAGGCATGAGTTGGATCTTATCTTGATATTAGGTGTAAAGTAGTAGTAGTTAACAAGTTGAACAAGTAATCTATGGTTTGTCTACATATGGCCGAAAATAACAAAAAATTAAGAAAAGATTGGTACAACTTGTGTTTGTGATAAACATGAACTAAGGGATAAGATATGATATCATTAAGATAAGATATGAAAAGGATTAAAATCTTGTCTTTTGCATATCAAGTGGGCCGAAATCTTTGACAAATTGGGCAAGTGGGTTAGTTGATATTTTATGTGTAATAATTACACAACAAGTGGACTAAGTCTATAAATATAAGATGTGATCAACCACTTCCCATTTTGAACCTCTTAATACCGAAAATTGTGTGAAAAAAAAGGGAGAGAGTTCATCCAAGTTTAATCCCAAATCTTAGACAAATAAACTTTGCCGATCAAATTCAATACCGATTAAAAGGTTAGATTTCTTCCGAGCTTCGTATACATGCTAGAATTTTCGAATTTCATCCGTTAGAATTCATGTTATAAGCTTAGTTCATTTATGTAATTTTCGAAATTTTGGTTATATGCTAAAATGATTAGATATCATGTTTATATTATGTTATTAAAACCTATATATGGACCGAAAACTTGAGCTTGCCATATGTTGATGATTATGATTTATAATTGTTGATTTGAGCATGAAATAATGATCTAGAGTATTAATTATGCTTGTATGATTTTATCTGTAATTTTGGAAAACTTTAGTACCTAAGTCTATGATTTTCGAAAATTTTAGAATATGATAACATGTTGAGATATAATTCATGTTTAAGTGTTATCATAACATATTGATAGTGTAGATTCATAATATAGTGTTTTATGAATTTATTGGATTTGTTAAAAATTATTTGGACCTAAGTCCAAATTTTCGAATATGACTTAGGAAGATTTAATTGAATGATTCATAATAAATAAAAATAATGTTATAGTAAGGATACTTAAGGATGAATAGATGTTATGTGATTTATTTGGAATTTTTGAAAAATGTTTACCTAGTTAAAATAAAGTTTTCGAAAACCATATAATACTAAGGTGTATAATTTTTCCTTGACCAAAGTAATTACATATTATTAATTCTCTAATGAAATAGTGTGACATGTGAATTTACAGGAATTTTTGCACAAGTCTAAGTTATTTAAATAAGAGGACCGAAAACTATATATCATATGTATTAATGTTATAAATTTATTTTATCAAGTATAATTGCATAATATGTTCTAAAATGATGTTTTAGACATATTATGATTTTATGAGAATTTTTAGAACAAAAATTGTACATAAAATATAAAAAATACATATATAGTATTAAAAAGTCAAAATGTTGACTAAAATGTTGACCAAAGTCAAATTGTTGACTAAAAGTCAAAATGTTGACCAAAAATGTTGACCAAGGTCAAAAGGCACAAAATTCGATAATAAGTTATCTATGTGACCTAGTACGTTTAGTAACAATGTAACTTACGATACGTAAGTACATTAAAACGTACATTATGTGCTAAAGAGATGAAATATCTCTTATATGATGAGCGATTTCATAATCGACATCATTTTGATTAGGAAACGTCAAAATAAGTCCGACGTTAGCCTTATTTGATTCATAGGACGTTAGACGATGTTCGTCTCTATCGAAACGTGACCAATGTACTAAAATAGTTCTTACGTTAAGGTGGGACGTGGACTTGAGCATTGACGTTAGAAAGGAACCTTATTAAAAAGCTACGTACCAGGTGGGCTTTATTCGAAAACCCTTTTATTTACTTGCTTTCTGCAAATGAAAAGTATTTATTCTGATGCTTACATTGAGAAATGATATGATTACCTGCCCAAAGTGTTTATGTTTTTATGTATGATCCTATCATGTTGTTGGGCAAGCCAACTATGAAAGTAAATCAGTTGTTGGTTCGCTACCAACGTATGACGATCATGTTATGTGTGGAGATGGCTGGTATGATGATATTAAAAGTTGTTGGTTCGCTAACAACGTATAATGATATTGATATGTGTGGAGATGGCTGGTTCGATGATATTGAAAGTTGTTGGTTCGCTACCAACGTATGACGATCATGTTATGTGTGGAGATGGTTGGTATGATGATAGTGAAAGTTGTTGGTTCGCTACCAACGTATGATGATGTTATAATGAGATTTATAGTTGTTGGATTATTACCAACATAGTTGATGTTATGATATTAATAGTTGTTGGTTCGCTACCAACATGTGATAATGTTATGATAATAATATATGAGAACTGATATGGATCATATAGACAAAAAATATGTCTGGCCAGACGACTTTTGAAAATAAAAGAAAATGTTTTAATAAGCGCAAGACATTTTTAATAAAACCCTTGTGTCTTACTGTAAAAGGGCAGTGTAATTTAAAGTAATGTTTTTGGCAATGAGCCCAGTGAGTGCATTATTTGTACTCAGCCCTGCATATTTGTTTTTAAATGTGCAGGTTGAGCAGTTGATGTGGATGTTGAAGTGTTGAGCCATTGAAGTCTTTTGTCGCTGATTAGTAGTACCTTGATTACACATCGTCATATGTGTAAATCACATGTTTTCCGCTGCCAGATTATGAAGTCATATGTATGTTATGTTTCATGTTGTAAAACCCTAAACTCATGAAGTTTCAGAATTATTCCCGATATATGTCACACCATTCAGTGTTCCATGTCATTACCCATTACTCAATCTCGTTTATCAGTAACAGTCCCTGCTAATCCGTACTTTGGATTGGCGGGCTGTTACAAAGTGGTATCAGAGTAGTTCGTTCCTTGAACCCAAAAATTTTCTTTCAAAGCTAAGTCTAGATTGAGTCACTAGACTTCTAGAGATCAGCTGACTATGCTCAACACTCCATCACATCAAGCTCAACCGGGAAAGAGGTAATTGAATTTCTTAAAGTTTTGAGAAGGAGAATAAGAAGTTTGAAAGTGAAATTTATTAAAGTGAAATGATTTTCCAAGAAAATGAAAGTTTTGAAATAAAAGAGATTCCAAGAATATGCGGTATGGATTGCATATTCAGGAAACTCAAAGGATTCCAAGAATATGTAGGTATGGGACTACATATTCATGGAAAACAAAAGATTTGATAAGCGTTGAGTAAATGATTTTCTCGGTTTTGGAAATGAAAAAGTTTGAAACTACATGCCCCTTTCTCAAAATTTAGAAATGAGAAGTTTGAACATGGAAAATGATATTTCCAAAGAGATGAAATTTATGAGAAATTGTTGAAAGAGAAATTTTTTCAAATATTGCAAATAATGTTTTGAGAAGAGTTGAGAATGATAGTTATGAAAGTACAGTAAAGATGTTTTATATTACACCGAGAAGGTGTTACGAGAAAGAGAAAAGTTATATAAGAAAGTATTGACATTGATAAGTCAAAAGAGAAACCTTTGAATTCATGGAATTCAATGAGAATTTATGTTATGAAAGTTGTTGGTTCATTACCAACATATGATTATGTTATGATGATGTTATATGAGAAAGTGTTGACATAGATACGTCAAAAAGTGAAATCTTTGAATTCGTGAAATTCAATGAGCATGATTATTATGAAAGAGTTATGTTATGAATGTTTACAGTTCTGAAATTTCCAGTTATTTTGATGATGGATATGTTATCCCAAAGAACATAGACTGTTTAAGTCGCATGATCCCTTTTTGCGAGAGAACATAGAAAAAGAACTATGAGAATTTTAGTCTGTCATGAGACGTAAACGAGATCGAAATGAGAATCTCGGTGAATAGCGAGAACAAAGAGAGAAAGTTAAAAAGCAAAGCGAGGATGATGATTTAGAGATAATGAATGTCACTATACTCCAGTGACATGAGTATAGTCTTTTGTTTGGTTGTTCACGTATGACGGAAATCCAAATTGACTATGACTTTCTCGTTAGAAACAAAATAAGAATGTGATCAAAGAAATAGTTGATACTGATCTTGCGACGTATATAGAACGAGAACTCTACAGTGTGACAGGAATCTTAGAATGCTACTAGAAAGCAAGATTCCCAATAGTTCAAGAAGAACTATAAAATATGTGTACATGAGAACCTTTGATGACAACTAAAATGAGTTGTATAAGGTTTTAAATCTTATTCATAGCCCAAAATTATGTTATTGAGTTTAACTCTATGATTTAGTTTCGATTGAGACATCAATTGAATTCGCACTTTCTCTGAAAGAAGTTTACAGTCAGAAAATTTCATAAAGCGTTCTTTTGAAACCAAACCTTCATGTGACTGAGAAAGTATTTGTGATGGGCATGGCCACCCCATATGACCAAAGAAATCTCAGTACTCGTTATTCTGGTCTTCGGACCCTATCTCCCAATTATTTCAGTTCAAAGAACATGTTGATTCAAACCTTCAAAGTTGTCATTTTAAATGGTGAAACCATACCTCTTAAAAGTTGTTATGATGAAATTTTCTTTGATCTATGAAACCAATAAGTTTGACGCAGGTTGACGTATTTTGTCACCTAAAGAGTTTCAGATCATTAAAGTGATAGACATCAAGATATGATGTAAAGAAGTTCTCGATGAGACGAGATATATTTTATGATACACATAGGTGGATCGACCCTTGATGGGCTTTCCCAGTACTAATATGTCACGACCCCAACCCTAAAACGGACTGGAGGGAAACAATTGACGGGAAAGTACGTAGGGTTCATGAAAAACTAATACGAGGATGCATATTATATGCAAAATAACATAGTATACCAGATGAGCTAAACCAACAGATCCAAAGGAAATATAATGATCTGAAGGACTTTAATAGTTAACATCTTCTGTTTATAGAAACATTGTTCAAACTGCAGCGGAAGTCATGTGAATACACGTATGACGACGTGTACCCAAGGTTTCTAACTTGACACACATAAACTTATCAGAAAGCAGTCCTGACTCCTCAACACCCTTCATCAACACTACCAACAGCTCAACCTGCACATTTAAAAACAAACATGCGGTGAGTACAAAATGCACTGAATGGACTCATGCGAAAAATTTTATCGTATTTAAATTACCGCCATATCATGGTAAGATCTGAGGTTTTTCTTGAAATGCCTTGTACTTACTAAAACATTTTCATCGATTCATAAACATTTGTTGCTCGGCAAGCATTTTACTCGCATGTATGATCCATATCCTTATCATTTCTTCATATCATTATCATTTACGCCGTAGAAGGAGGCCTCCCCCTATGTCGCCGTGATCGGCCGTGAATTGTCCTTACAGCTCACAGTCACCATTAGGTGTACACGTTAATCTTAGCGGTATAAGCCTTCCAAGACAAGATCCGATATCGATTTCATTCATAAGTTGGGAGCTACCCAACACATTCACATTATTGCAGTCAAGGATAGGATACATACATAAAACATAAATATTTTTGGCAGGTAATTACTTAAACATTTTATCATTATTTCTTGATTTAAGCATCATAAACAAAATCATTCAATCAACATTTTATCACTTAAAAGTATAGTAAAGCCCACCTGGACTATTTGATCGTCTTTATCTCGATTACTCCTCAACGTCCGGCCGTCGCATCAGCGTCCACACCTTTACGCAAAACGATGTTTAGTACGTCGTTCACGTTTTTCGAGACTTTTAAAGTCTAGCATAAACTTCGATATTTTATATCGATATAAATTTAATTCCTTAACGAATTCAATACGCCGTTCATCCACGTATTTTAACTAACATTTCTCGTTCTTCGATAGCAACGAGACATTACCATTTTAACCTTTTAGGTGAACGGTTTAACGTGTTCACACGTTTTTCGATCTAATGATTTCAATTATGAAATCTTTTCTTACCAACGAGATTTTCTTACCTTATTAGTACGTTTTACTCGTACTAGCGTATTTATCGAACGTATTTCATACGTTGATTTCAAAAGTCAACAATTTTGACTTTTATTAGTAAATTCTTTACTAACTCATATTTTAATCTGTAGTTTTCATATAAATCAATTTCTAATTGATTTATTTTTCTAAACTCTTAATTCTTAATATGTTTTGAAGATAACTTCCAAACATATAATACATCATTATTCTTGATATTTAAGGATTTAAAAATCCTTAATACCCTTAGTATAGCTCTCGGCTATTTAGTCTTATAACATCAAAACCTCTTCCAAATTTCTTCTAAATACATATAGTGTACTATATTATCATAGTATCACTAACATGTATTAATTATTAACTATAGAAAATTTTTGTGCATTACTTAATTAGGTCCAAAGTCACGGTTTTCTTCAAAATTTGTCCAAACAATTCTTAAAAATTCTAATTAATTAGTATATAGTCCCAACATCAATTTATATCTTAACAATACATATAGTCCATCATATTTAATTTCTTCATCAAGAATTTCATGCTCAAGCTTTCGGTCCTTTACATACATGCATCAAATATTTTTATAAAATTTTAACAAAAATACATCATGCTTATATACTATAGTACACAACATTACATCAAAATTTTCATTAGAACAATTAAATCATAATCACTTGGAGCTTGGAAACCTTTCGGTCCTTTTGAAAAATTTTAACAATTTATATTTAAAATTCTAATAAAAACATAGAGTACATAATTTAGGCCCTAGATTAACACTATGTCATTGCATGTCTTTAAATAAAACTTATACATTAACATAGTATTTTCCTTGTTTTCGGTAATTTCAAGAGATTAACATAAAATTTTCCAAAAATTCAAAACAATTTACTATGAACTCCTACAAGATCATAGATCATTAATCTATCTTTAAATAATTTTAGAAAACTTTCGACCATTACAAGAATTTCATAACATGTTCAAAATAAACTTTTAACATGATCTAGGCTTCTATTCATCATGCTATACCCTCTTGATGCATAACTTTAACATAGGTTAGCAAATTTTTGAAATCAAACACACATGCATAATATTTTGAGATCAAGAACACTTACCTATTCATGGGCCAAACTTGACATGCATTCACTAAATGTTACAATCAACAATCACTAAGAACATATGCATTAGTAAATTTTCACAACCAAGAACACCAAGAATACCAAAAACACATGTATTTCCCTTAGCTCAAGCTTTCGAATTTTTATAAAAAAACCCATGTATGATCGAAGCCTTGCTCAATTCCTCACCTTTCTATGGTATGAAACTATGGTAGAATGTTTATACACTAAGCTTTGGTGAAGAAAGAAGAGAAGAACACTCAATTTCCTATGAAGAAGCTCTCGATTCTCTCTAGCTCTTGGAGAGGAAAATGGTTGTGTATTTTTTTCAAGACTTGAGTGGGTGTGATTGTGAGGGAAAAATAAAATCCAACTCCCCTTATACTCCCTCAAGCTCTCGGTTCTCACATGCAAAAGAAAGAGAAATGGAAGCCTTTGTTTAGATCATGGTTTATGACTCACTAATGAATCATGAGATGAAATTAATGTCTCTTACACTATGTTGGCCATTGAATCAATTCAAGCATGCATTTTGGGAGCAAGAGCCGACGGCTCTTAGGTGTCCAAAAGAATAAATTTTATTTTGTATTTAAATGTTGTTACACTAGATACTATGTATTAGTTAAGATACACTTCTCCATGTGTATTATACCTCACTTGATTTATACTAGGTTAATATGTAACATAGATACTACTTGTATAATCAAGATATAACTTAATAAAGTGTATACCAAAGTGACGTGCAATATGTTATTTATAACATAAGGTCTCGACTTTTATTAGTCTCAATTGATACATTTTATTTTCATGATATTTATAGATATATATATCATAACATATGGTTTAGACAATAAATTATATCATAGGAAAATTTATAGTATCATTTCATGTGAGAAAACCACAATTTTGAATTAGGGTTTTGAAAATTAGCAACAATCACTATTGAATCCTTAATGCTCTAGCATTGTTTTAATGCTAAATAATACTTTAATTACATATAATAATCATAAGAATTTAGATACTATAATTCCTTGATCATTAATATCATTTTTATGTTCATCTCTAAGCGTTAACGTTTGAAACGTCTCAAAACGTTAACTATCGACTCATCTCAAGATGATCGTAGTAATATCGTAATTACCTCGTTAAACTATTCCATTAATATTGGAATTTTCATCCTAAGCTCCGTTGCTTAGAAAATTTTACGAATTAAAATTATCGTAGGTAGGCATTAAATTCTTCGGGATATTACATTCTACCCCCCTTAAAAGAAATTTCGTCCCGAAATTTGCATACCTTAGAAAAATAATCTGGGGTATTGTTCTTTCATTGCATCCTCAAGCTCCCACGTGGCCTCTTCTTGTCCATGATGTGTCCACAGTACTTTAACTAGCGGAATGGACTTGTTTCGTAATTGCTGAACTTTACGGTCTAAAGTCGCCGTAGGTTCTTCTTCATAGCTCATATCTGGATTGAGGATCACGTCGTCTTGATGGATCACGTGTTTCGGATCTTGTACGTATTTTCTTAGTTGTGATACGTGAAAAACATTGTGTACATTCCCCAGACTTGGCGGAAGAGCTAACTTATAGGCTAATGGGCCTATTCTTTCTAGGATCTCATAAGGTCCTATAAAACGGGGTCTCAGTTTACCTTTTACTCCAAACCTGATAATCCCTTTTGATGGAGAGACTTTAAGAAATACTTTATCTCCACTTTCAAAATATAGCTCAGATCTGCGCGTATCGGCGTAAGACTTTTGTCTATCTTGAGCTTCTTTTATTCTTTGCCTAATTTGTCGGACGATTTCGATCATTTCACTTATTGCTTGAGGCCTATGATCTTTCATCACCCACTTCGTCCCAAATAAGCGGTGATCTACATTTCTTTCCATACAAAGCTTCGTATGGGGCCATATTAATCGTCGCTTGGTAACAATTGTTGTAAGCAAACTCGATAAGGGTAATACATCTTCCCACTTTGCACCTCGATCCAACACCACTGCTCTCAGCATATCTTCTAGTGTCTGAATCGTTCTTTCTGATTGCCCATCGATGCGTGGGTGAAATGCTGTGCTGAAATTCAACTTCGTGCCTAATTCTTTTTGCAAGCTAACCCAGAATCTCGAAGTGAACTTAGAGTCTCTATCAGATGTAATAGATTTTGGTATTCCATGAAGTCGTATAATTTCTTTTACGTATAACTGGGCTAACTTATCTGATCCATGAGTAATCTGAATTGGCAGAAAATGAGCACATTTTGTAAGTCTATCAATTATCACCCATATAGCAGTGTTTCCCCTTTTTGACTTTGGTAAACCCGTAACGAAGTCCATCGTTATCTCATCCCATTTCCACTCGGGTATTCCCAATGGCTATAACTTTCCGTAAGGACGTTGGTGTAATGCTTTTACCTGTTGACAAATAAGACAACGTTCTACGAAAGAGGCTACGTCTCGTTTCATGCCTTCCCACCAGAACTTTTCCCTTAGATCTTGGTACATCTTAGTGTTGCCTGGGTGGGCGGTATAAGGTGTATCGTGAGCCTCACTCATTATTTCGTTTCGAAGTTCAGCGTTGTCTGGAACACACATTCTTCCTTCAAACAATAAGACGTTGTCGATGCTTCACGAAATTCTTTAGTCCTTCAGTCCTTACCTTTTCTCTTATCTTTTCTAACTTTTCCTCCATCCTTTGTTTCTCTACGATTCTTTTTCTTAAATCCGATGTCAAGGTGAGTGTAGCGATACTGATTCGTGATCGATCACGGTTGTTCAATCAACTCAATTCTCATTCTTTTAAACTCTTCAACGAGTTTTCTTCCTTCGTAAGGAGACATCCTAGTTTGGTGCGATTTTTACGACTTGGGCATCAGCTACTACATTCGCCTTACCAGGGTGATAGTTAATACCACAGTCGTAGTCCTTTACCAGTTCGAGCCATCTTCTTTGCCTCATGTTTAGATCTCTTTGCTCGAAGAAATATTTCAAACTCTTGTGATCTGTAAAGATCTCACATCTCACTCCATAGAGATGATGTCTCCAGATCTTCAGTGCATGAACTACTGCGGCTAATTCCAGGTCATGAGTTGGGTAGTTCAGTTCATGTGGTCTGAGTTGTCGGGATGCATATGCTATCACTTTCCCTTCTTGCATCAAGACACAACCCAGTCCATTCTTAGAAGCATCAGTATATATTACATACCCTTACCCGATTCTCGGGCTGCTAACTTGGGTGCACTTGTTAACTTCTCCTTGACTTTTGAAAACTCGCCTCACAATCCTCGGTCAATTAAACTTGATTCCTTTCCGGAGTAGGCGAGTTATTGGCCTTGCAATCTTGGAGAATCCTCAATGAACCTCCGATAGTAACCGGCTAGTCGAAACTTGATCTCGTTACGGGTCTTTGGCGATTTCCATTCTGTCTCGCTTCTACCTTGGTGGATCTACCTTAATTCCATCTGCGGACACAATGTGTCCAGGAACATTACTTCCTTGACCCGAACTCGCACTTGCTAAACTTAGCAAAAGCCTTTCAACCCATAAGGTTTGTAACCATTGTTCTTAGATGTTCTTTATGGTCCTCCTCATTCTTTGAATAGATGAGAATATCATCTATGAAGACTAAGACAAATTTGTCTAAAATACGGATGAAACACTCTGTTCATGAGGTCCATAAATCTGCCGGTGCATTTGTTAATCGAGCGGCATAACTATGAATTCGTAGTGGCCATATCTTGTTCGGAATGCAGTCTTAGATATGTCTTCCGGCCGTACCTTGAGTTGGTGATAACCTGACTTGAGATCAATCTTTGAAAATACGCTTGCTCCTCTTAATTGATCAAACAGATCGTCAATCCTTGGCAAAGGGTATTTGTTCTTGAGCGTCATCTTGTTCAGCTCTCGATAATCTATACACATCCTTAAAGAACCGTCTTTCTTTTTGACGAATAAAACATGAGCTCCCCAAGGTGAAACACTAGGTCTGATAAAGCCTAGGTCCAAAAATTCTTGGATTTGGATCTTCAATTCTTCCAATTCCTTCGGAGCCATTCTATAGGGTGCCTTCGATACTGGAGCCGATCTGGGTTCCAGGTCGATGGTGAATTCTAATTATCTATTAGGAGGTAATCCTGGTAGATTTTAAGGAAAAACATCCGGAAATTCTCGAACAATCTCTATGTTTTCCATTTTCACCTTTGTCTTATCTTCTCCGTTCAAGTAAACAAGATCGCGTGGCATCCTTTCTTGTTTATCATTCTTCTTGCCTTGGTCTTGACCTGATCGGGACTTTCTTACCCATACTAATTCAGTGGAAAGACGTAGCTTCTTGTCGGGAAAATGAAATGAAATTTTCCTTTCTTTGCAAAGAATCGTGGAATGATTTTTAGCTAACAATCCATTCTAAAATTATATCTCGTCACCCATGGGTATCACGTTCAAATTATTCGCCGAACATTAAGTGATCTAAGTTCAACTCTAGGTTCGAGCAAACATGCGTAACAGTCACAATCCCTCCTATAGGTGAAGAGATTCTCATGTCCTGATTCGCCTTTTCAGATCTAAGTTTCAATCTATCAACACATGCTCTTGCTATGAAGGAATGTGAAGCACCCGTATCGAATAACAATATAACTGGTACGTTGAGAAGAATCCCCATACCTGCCAAGTTTCCTTGGTTTTGTTCATTTTGTCTTCGATGTAAAGCATATGCCCTAGCCTGGGCCGGCTGAGGTTGACGTGGCGCTTGTCCTTGCTGATTCTGTTGCTGCTGTCGTGGCTGTTGTTGGGGACGTTGTCGTTGAGGTTGCTGCCTTCGTCGTTGGGGTTCTTGACCTTTATTGCGATTGTACATCTTGTTGAGGTTGGGGTTGAAACTGCATTCCCCTGAGCGGCTGAGCATTGCCGGGTTGATTTGGCCTTATCGTTTGTTTCCAGGCGTGTCCCTGGGCAGTTATTGGCATAGTGGCCACTTACTCCGCATTTAAAACAGTTTTCGCTACCCGCCATGCACATTCCTTTGTGCATCTTCTGGCACTTTGGGCAAGGTAAAGCTCTTACCTGCTCTTGTGGTCCTCTCGTCGGAGGAACAAAAGCTGCCCTTTTTCCATCCCTGTCCTGGAGATATTACACTCCCTTGCCACTGCCGTTTGTTACTCACATTTTCAGAACTTCCCCGATTACTGTTACCATAATTCACCTCCCATTTCCTTTTTCCTCTATCTCCTGTATTCTGCGTTTGAGCTAATGCCGATTTATCGTCGGCATTCTTTGCCTCAATATCAAAGCTTGTCCAAGAGCCTCGGTATATGTCAAATCTCCATGGTGGTAGAGACATTCTTATCTCGGCCTTAAACCCGATCTAAATTTCTCGACATCTTTAAATACGTGTTCACTTGATCAGGAGCATACCTTGACATATCGCAGAAAGTGCGGTCATAGTCTGTTACAATCATCTTTTCTTGCTTCAAAACAAAGAATTCGTGTTCCTTCCTTTTTCTGTAACTCTTCGGAATATATTTGTAATACATTTCCCCTTTGAATTCTTCCCAAGTAAACTCATTCAATTGCTCGGGTGTAAAAATCTTTCTTCTGGCCTCCCACCATAAGTCGGCAGGTCCAGTAAGTTGAAAAGTAATGCACGACAGTTGCTCTGGTATGCATCGTAGAAAATCGAAAATCCGTTCCATTTTCTTATCCATTGCTCCGCATCATCGGAGTTCCTTTACCGTTAAAGGCGGGAGGTTACGTCTGAAAGAGCTCTTCTACCCTACGATCGGTGGGGTGGTTGTGGTATATTTTACGGTTCTTGTCTTGGGATTCTACCTCTTCCTCTTCCTCTACCTCTCATCCCCTGATCAGGATCTCTTCTAGGCGGCATTCTGCTATACAAGACATTATATTAGCATCGCGTATTATTTTTAGAAATTAACATACATAATATCATCACATAACCCTTTTGTAAAACAATTATATTACAACAATTCATCTTTACCATACACATTTTTGTTGCAAAAGCCCTATTTCAGGGTCATACATATATATATCATAAAATTCTGCCATAAAAAGGTCGTTTCGAACAAACAGTCATCATAAAGGAAATTACATACATACTGGCTTACATACTATTACAAAACATCAAGTTTTCCTTTCCACTATTACATAAGCAACCATACTATATACATACTACCCTATTCTATGTCCATAAGACTCGTCCGAGATCTCACTCGTCTTCTTCGGGATCTTCTTCTTCTTCGGAATCATCATCTCTTGCACGTACTCTGGATGGTCCTGCCTCATTAACTCCTATCATGTGTATGTCACGCATCGGACCATAGTCCTCATGTACTGGACTGTAATCCGCACGTATCAGACTGTAACAAATGCGTACTGGACTGTAAGCATCCTGAGTGTCGGTCACTCTCATCCTCGCTGTACGGCGGTAGGGCTCTGTTGGAGGTGGGGGAGCTGCCATCGGCGGTAAGGGTGTAAGTGGTGGATGTAAAGGATGTCAAAAAGATAACGGTGGAAAAACAGGCGCCCCCAGTGCAATCGGTCGCGCAGCCCTATCCACTTGGGCGAGTCTGCCCTCATCGAAAAGATACCAAGGTATCACCGGATTAACCTGTCGCGGAACCTCAGCGTATAGCCACTCCGGCGTGTCATCGCGCCATGTATACTCCCTCGGAGGAATGTAAGGTCCTCTCGGGGCAGCCCCATAAATGCAGAAAACATAACTCAAATGGCTGATGAATCTGGGTAAATCACCAACCAGATCATAACCTCCGGTTGCGCGATAGATATAGTCCCCAGACACCTCTCGTGCGTAGTCCTCCCAGTCACATGGGAGTATGTTCAGAAGACGTTTGATACCGCCATAGTCAGTCACACCATATGCTCGAGCATCTTTCCATAGTCGGAGATAGTACATTAGGAATTCCCCTAAATCCTCTCCACAACACATCCAACTTTCTCGGTATATGCGCACAGTTTCTTCGGGAGTAGGGTTTGGTATAATCCTTCTCCTAGCCATATAGCGCATCCCCTCCATCTGCCATAGACAAAACTAACATAAGTCAAACTAAACATTATCTGATAAACAGATAAGATAACTTAAACGTATTTGTTAAGTAACTAGGATAACTGGACAATCTATAAAGCAGATAAATAATCCAAACACATCTGATGAACAGATAAATGTTATAGAGAAATGTTTTCATATACAACACATGTCGTAGCTTTCTTATCCTACTGGAAAGCTTTTAACGTTCAAGGTTTATGTTATATTATAAGATCTTTGTACTAGTCTACAACTCAAACTAACCTTCTAGAGACTCTCGTGAATTATGGAGAAAGAAATAGGGTTTCAGTCCTTCATAACAAATGAAGTTCAGTGTTTTAGGATTCTCGGTGAAAACCATGCGCAATTCGAATCTAACGAAGAGAGCGAACTAGAACAAAATTACTGCGCAGTGCAGAAAAATTGCGCGCTCGTGACAAGATCCGAGGCAATGCCGACACCGAGGTCGTGCATGACATTGCCGATGTCGAAGTCGTAATTATGGCGTCGACGTCGTTCATTCCAAACATTGAGATCGTACTCATCTTTCGCATTCGTCTTTTCCCTCAAAGCTCGTAGTTATCATTACTTTCGTTGTTCATGTCATTCTCTTGTTCTTGTATGGGAATAAAGTTCGTACTTCTATGTTCTTTTACAATATGTGATCATGCTTCTTATATCGACTGTGTTCTTCTCAAGATAACATGTCATTTGTCATAGTTGATCTTTGAGATTCGTAATTAAAATTTCAAAATAATAACATAATCAATTCATACATGTATATCAATTTGTATTCATCCTTTCAACATTGATCATCTAATTTCAATTCAAACATATACATTCGTCTCAAATTTTGATCACTTGCCATAATCGCTTTTGATTTCAAAATCGAGTTTGAAATTTTCTTATTCATAATTTTCATTTATTTCAAAGATAATAAGTTTTGAAAATTTCGTTCTCGTAGCTTATTTTTCAATCGAACATCATAACATTCCTTTCCCTTTTCCTTCAATAATGATTCCAATCTGGTTCATCATTTAAACTTTTCATTTCATAAATCTAAAAAAGAAAATCATTTACCTTGTCCCGGTTGAGCTGAATGTGATGGAGTGTTGAGTATAGTCGGTGATTTCTAGAAGTCTAGTGACTCAATCTAGACTCAACTTTTGAAAGAAAGTTTTGGTTTCAAAAATGAACCGCTCGATACCACTATGTCGCGACCCCAACCCTAAAAGCGGATTGGAGGAAACAATTGACGGAGACGATACTTAGGGTTCATGAAAAACTAATACAAGGATGCATATTATATGCAAAATAACATAGTATACCAGATGAGCTAAACCAACAGATCCAAAGGAAATATAATGATCTGAAGGACTTTAACAGTTAACATCTTCTGTTTATAGAAACATTGTTCAAACTGTAGCGGAAGTCATGTGAATACACGTATGACGACGTGTACCCAAGGTTTCTAACTTGACACACATAAACTTATCAAAAACAGTCCTGACTCCTCAACACCCTTCATCAACACTACCAACAGCTCAACCTGCACATTTAAAAACAAACATGCAGGGCTGAGTACAAAAATGCACTCAATGGACTCATGCCAAAACATTTTATCGTATTTAAATTACACTGCCATATCATGGTAAGATACAAGGGTTTTTCTTGAAATGCCTTGTACTTACTAAAACATTTTCATCAGTTCATAAACATTTGTTGCTCGGCCAAGGATTTTACTCGCGTGTATGATCCATATCCTTATCATTTCTTCATATCATTATCATTTACGCCGTAGAAGGAGACCTCCCCCTACGTCGCCGTGACCGGCCGTGAATTGTCCTTACAGCTCACAGTCACCATTAGGTGTACACGTTAATCTTAGCCAGGTATAAGCCTTCCGGCACAAGATCCGATATCGATTTCATTCATAAGTTGGGAGCTACCCAACACATTCACATTATTGCAGTCAATGATAGGATACATACATAAAACATAAACATTTTTGGCAGGTAATTTCTTAAAAATTTTATCATTATTTCTTGATTTAAGCATCATAAACAAAATCATTCAATCAGTATTTTATCACTTAAAAGTATAGTAAAGCCCACCTGGACTATTGGATCGTCTTTATCTCGATTACTCCTTAACGTCCGGCCGTCGCGTCGCTGTAATACCCCGTCTTTTAAGCACATTTTTGCATGGCACGTTTTTCGAGAAAAGGTCGAAAGGTTGACTTTTTGTTTCGGTGATGCGACCGTCCACGAAACCTCGTGGCGTTGTGAAGAGTGTCTTATGACGAATTCATGACACTAAGTATGCGTGTTTTCGACCACCCATGAAGGTTTGGCACTCGGGAAGTTATCGAAAACGGACTTTTCATTGGTCTTTTAAAGCATATCTTGTTTATAGTCATTGTGTCCGGTATTTTATTTCGTGTCCATGGGTACCAAGTTTGCTAAATTTGAGTCCGTTTGCAAAGTTGCGTCATTTTGCGTTTTCGAAAAAGCATTGCTGGCAATGACTATGTGACCACGAATTTTCCTATAAATAGGAGGCTAGGGCCTTCATTTTCAACGTTCATTTCCTTCGTCTCTCTGTGTTTACGGAAGAGCCGAGCAGCTCAGTGCAGCTGCAGGCTGGAGGAGTGGGGATCGGCGGGAGGCTCGGTGGCGCCATTCTTGCTTGCCGAGCTACCACCGCCGATCAACCACCCCCCGGGCAGCCCGTTTTTCTGTTTTTATCCTTTTCTTGTTTTGATTCCGCCTTTTAGTAGATCGTATAGCATAGAACTCGGGATTCTAAAGGGACGAGGCGGAAAACGGCCGGAGGCCGGCCTATTTGGCCAAACCGCCGCCGCCGTTAAGGCCGCCACCGCCGTGAGCTTTGGCCGCCGGTTTGGTGGCCGACGAGCCACCTTTTGGCTACGGGTCCTTTAGGTTTTGAGTTCCGGGCTATGCATTCTACTAAAGTACCGATTCCGTTTTTCTGTTTTTCGCGTTTCTGCATGTCGGGATGTTTTCCGTTGCTTCGAGTTTTCTAAAGGAAGTACATGCCCGGGTTATCCATTTTCAACGTCGTTTGTCATTCCATGTTAAATGGGTTATGCATATTGCTTATGTTTCCATTTTCATGCATCGATTTTGGATGGTTTATCCTAGATCCGAGGATAGCATCGATTTTGAAGCTTCTTCACGCTAAGATTTGAGTCAACTTGCATGCATGCATATTTTGAAAGTACCCTATTATAGGTCTTGATGCCACGAATATATTTCCTTCGCATCGAGTTGATTTGAAAACCGGAGAGTGCCAAATGTGGGTTGAGAAAGTGAAAACCTAATTTTGCTACGATCGCCGTTTGGATCACGTTGTTGCTTTGCTTTGTGGGATGTAACCCCAAAAGTTGTTCCGTCTTGTTACGGTACCTACCGGCGATCGGTAAAGTCATCGGATCCGTAGATATCTCTCGGTTGACGCTTTGGTCATTCGGGTTGGGTTATATATGCTTATTTTGAGTTATTTACTCGATATTTCAAAATAAAACATATACGCCGTAAAAATGTTTTGTGAAATTATTATCGCTTCTCGATCCAAGATATGGTTCTATCATGGTTGTGCACGGATCTCTATTCGGTGGGTTGATCACCATCTTGAGTATTGATCATAAGGGATAGACCCCGAACACGTGGTTATGGTTACGAAGGGGATAGACCCTAAGTCCACACGGAAATGGTAATGAGGTGGTTATGGTTACGACGGGTTTGACCCTGAAGTCCACACCGAGTTAGCCATTTGGATACGCCCGGGCGTGGGCCATGATGGATATGTTCGGGCGAATGAATGTCATGTGATGGGTGGCGGGATCGTTCGAGCCGTGATTCATGGTTCTATGATGGGAGTAACGATAATAACGGATCGGTATCGAAAATGAAAAATCTATTTTGCTTACTTAGAAGTGGATTTACGTTTAAAACCTTCTAAGGTAAGTGCTCTAAACACGGCCTCATGATTCTTTTGATTTACGATAAAACCCGGTGAGTGCGCTAGTACTCACCCCAAACTCTTTTCAAATCTTTTCACGGATGGAGGAGGGTGGGCCAGGCGGCGCGAGGGGTGGAGCTGCGGGTTCTTCATGCTATGCTTCCCGATGTTGTGTTATATACGTACTCGATAATTATGTATTCTTGTCCCTTATTTGCTTTTCGATTGGGAACAAGATTTGTTATGTTATTCTCACGTGAGTCTCGTCACGAGCATGCTATGTGGTTGACCGGTCTAGTTGACAGGATGTAATGCTATTTTGCTTTCTTGCATTACTTATAATAAACCAAGATCATGTTTTTTCGAGGTTATGTTATCGATATTATTACATTGGTGGATTTTGTGCACCCTCCCTCTGTGATATGTCCTAGTTATAGAGGATCTTGCCCGATTTCATGGTCACATCTTCTTATCATGTATGTTATATGTATCCCCTTCTTCCTCGCTTAAACCCCACCCCTAATCACACCCCGCATCCGTGCCTTCCTCGGGAATTGGGGCGTGATGACAATGGTATCAGAGCAGTGTTCTTGGCCCTGACATCTATCTTTCTTATCTGATACCAGCTTGGTATCAGAGCAGTTTTCCTGGCATTGGGTATCTAAAGTTATCTGATACCAGCTTGGTATCAGAGCAATGGTTCTTGGCTTTGACCTCTATCTTTGTTATCCGATATCAAAGCAGTTTGTTTGCTTTATATCATGTGCGTTCTTGAAATTGAGTGTTTAGAACTTGTTCTTCTAAACTGTTTATCGTCTGACTTCCTCACCACCGTCAGGCCGCCTCCTTTAAAAAGGGGATGAGGTATGTGTTTATTTGCTGATGCTTTATGTGGCTATGTGATGCTTGATATGATCTTGGTTTCATGTGCTTTGGCATGGTAAGAGTTTACGTGATGTAAACGTGATGTGGATGAGGTATGGTTGGATGGTGATGTGGATGTGGAAGTGATTGTTGATGGAGCGAAAGGGCACGTGTGGTCGTGATGTGAAAATCGTTTATATGATATGATGTGATTGATGTGATCACGTATGGTTGATGTAAGTCTATGTGTTTACATAGCAATATATTGTTGATTGAAAATCTTGTTTATTTTGATAAACGAGTGCTTGTAAGTGAATTCTGTATTTGCTTACGTGATTATATCGATATTGATATTGATATATGTTGAAATGAACATGTGTATGAGACATGAATACCCGGATATTTCGACGAGAAAAAGAAGCGTGAATATTTGTTGTTGTTTATGGTGAACTAACATGTAGGTTTATGGATATTGATGGCCCGCATAACGTTGGTTAAGATCTCACGAGAATGGATGAGCATATCCAGTAAATTGAGAATGTACCGGATTATTCATGAGCCATTGGGAGTATTTACGGGAAGATTTGTTGGGTTATGGAGAAAGGTTAGAGCGGTGGGAAAGTGTCGAACACGAGGCCTACTATCGGATGACCGAAAGGCTACCGGCGAGTTGGCAACCATGGGCGAAAGCGAGGACATGTGTTGTTCGGCGGGATCTATCACGAGGCACCTTAGCTTGGACTTTACCGAGTTCGCTGCTCGAGTATGGAGACGATGGACGACTCACCGAGGTATACCATCGAGGAGGATGTGGTTGCGAGACACCTCGAGGACCGATCCAGATCGATGATAGGGATGATGTTCGAAGAGCCATTGGGAGAACAACCATCAATCAGCGATCGCGATGCAACAGATACACGGTCACTACACCTCCATCGACGATCCTTACCTTCCGGAGGATCCAAACGACTTTGAGGCGGGAACTTCCGGGGCGAGAGATATTGTCCGTCCGGCGATGGCGAGAAAAAGCCTGAATCGGGATCTTCATGCCACCGAAGCGTGTCGGTGGCATCCGGAAGGCGACTACGAGGAAGAGAGGAGGACCCGGATGAGAACGAGGAGGATAGTGAGGATTCGGAGGACGGTAATCGGATAGCCGATGACTACGATGAGATCGGGCACATTGAGGAAGGCAAGCGCGAGCGAGGACTCGAGTACGGCTTTCACCGATACTCGAGCAATCGAGCACGGCTTGGATGGGATCATACCAAGAGAGGCTTGCTTCCATGCGGGATCGCTTTTACAAGCGGCGGCCAATTCAAGCCACGATTGTAAGGAAAAGAAGATGAGGAAAGCGAGAATGGAACCGCGGGACTAGCGGGAATAGTGGATGGATATGGAGGCGAGAGATCTAGGTAGTCGGTGTGTGCAAGGTGATCATGATACGCTAGAAGCATGGACAGAGCGGCATCTTTGTGATGACCGAGTCGATTTTTTGCTCATATCGACCTTTTGGTGACATACCTTGATCTTGTATTTTGTGATCCTTCATGGACCTTTGAATATTCGATACTAACGCCGTCTATGACAGGATGTTTATGTTTGATGCTTATATGTGATATGAGCTATGCCGTGATGATATATGATCTATGTGATGTGTGATGATGATGTTATGTGAAATGCATAACGATGATATGTTGACAGATTGCATGATTATATGTGATCGTGCGTGATATGTGATATATGTGATGATATGTGATATGGGTGATGATACATGTTATGCGATGATACCCGGTTATCTATGCGGCGTTTCTAATGTTTCAAACGTCGATGCGAATGCGAGAACAAGGAACCGGAGGAACAATAATGTGGAAGAAGCCCAAGAACCACCTTTGGTTTGACATGCATGCGATCGAGAGTTTTCAGCGAATCCCCTACATTCGACGGTCTCGGTGAACCGATCGACGCCGAGCTGGATACGATCCACCGATAGGATCTTGAATACATCGGTGCGAAGAAGCGGAAAAGCTGAATGCGCGATCTTTCGCCTAACCGATGAGGCTGATTTCGGTGGGAATCCGTGAGAAGGACCTATCACGGGGCGATGGGCAAGGTATACGTGGGAAGATTTCAAGGAAGAACTCATGGAAAAATGCGTGCTGGCGTTCTGAGCGAGAGAAGGTAAAGCGATTACGGAATCTTCGTCGAGGAAGAAGGACGGTCACCGAGTACGATCGCTCGCTTGATAAATGCATCACGTTATGCTACGCACTGTTGTGCGAGGCTGCCGGGCGAGCGAGTGTTCGAGAGGACTCACCGGAGATCGAATTTCGCTCGTCGATCGGGGAGATCCGGCGATCGCGCCCTCGAACGGGCATTAAACATTGAGTCAATGTTGCCCCAAGAGAAACGATGCCACCCGGACAGCCATCCGGCGGAGGAAGAGGTAAGAGGAAATGGGAAGATCGAGGAAAGGCAATCGTGGTTCCGAGGAACCAGGGCGGTCCGATGATTCCAAGGAATCAAGGCATTCAAGAGAGAAAGGCAACCTTGGGAAGGAATTTCCAACCCGTGCGGCAGTGGTGGAAAACCTTGGTGCGAAATGCCAAAGGAATCATTTCATGAGTGCAAGGTAGCACCGAAAGTGCTATCGTTGTAAGTCTGGACATTACGCTCGAGATTGTCCGTTAGGAGGGCCAGCAGGTGCAGCCGTCGATGAAAGCGTCCGGCTCATGAGCGAGAATCATGCTCGCCGAGGACAAACAACGGAGCAGTGAGGTCACCTAGGCGAGCAAACCAAAGGCCACCGCAGCAAGCAAGGGTGTACGCTTGAATCGGTGCAGCAGCTCAAGCTCCGAAATCTTGCGGTATAATCCATATGAGTGATATACCGTTTCGCTTTGTTTGATACAGAGCCTCACATTCTTTCGTTTCGAGAATCGCGTGAGAGGTTGGGTTTGGTACCCAAGAAATCACAGAGTACCTGAAATTAGCATCCCGTCGAAGTGCTAAAGGCAAAGAGATATGCGAACCGGAGGTAGAAATCGTGAGCGAAGGTCTTTGTCAATTTGCATGTCATCGGAATGGAAGATTTCGATGTCATCTTTGGCATGGATTGGTTGGAAAAGCACATGGCAACTATCGTTGTCTCGAGAGAAGTTGCTTTTCGGACGGCGAAGGAGTGGAAGTTTGTTTCACGGCATAAGGATGGGTGTTTGCGTGCGATGATCTCGACCGAAGGCGTGAGGATGATCAGAAGGAAGCTGTCGAACTTTCTTGGTAAGTTTGACAGGCACGATGAACAAGCAAGCGATTGCGAAGGAGAGCGAGTGGTGTGTGAATATCCGGCGTGTTTCCGAGGACTTGCGGGTTTATCACCGATAGACAAGTGGAATTCACTATTGATTTGGAACCGGGAGCAGCGCTTGAGATCAAAGGCACCATACGAATGGCACCTAAAGAATTGCAAGAACCGAAAGCGCAGCTTGCGGGGCTGTTGGATCTAGGTTTTATCCGACCCAGCGTGTCGCCGTGGGGGCGCCAGATTCGTTCGTCGAAGAAGGATGGGTCCATGAGAAGCCATCGTGAGTGCGCAACGGAGGCAATTCACGAGAAGATGCGTTTGAAAGCAAGGCTAGAAGATAGCAAGGGTTTCACGGAAGCAAAGGACAACGTGCTACTATTCCGAGGAAGGTTATGTGTGCCACTCAATAGGGAATTGAGAGATAAAATCATGAGTGAAGCTCATGAGGCACCGTATACAGCTCATCCAGGAAGCACCAAAATGTATAGAGACCTTAAGAGGAACTTTTGGTGGGAAGGGATGAAAAAGGATGTAGCCGCGTTTGTGGAGCGATGTTTGACTTGTCGCAAGTGAAAGTCGTACACCAACGTCCGTCAGGATTGTTGCAACCGCTACCAATCCCAGAGTGGAAATGGGATCATATCGGTATGGATTTTGTGGTGAGTTTTCCAAGGTCGTGAGAGGAAACACCGCTATATGGGTTGTCGTCGATAGGCGGCGAAGTCAGCTCATTTCTTACCGATTCGGATGACGACGGGTTAGATAAGCTTGCTCGACTTTACGTCGAGAAATCGTGCGATTACATGGTGTGCGGTATCGATTACGTCGGATCGTGACCCGAGGTTCACGTCGAGTTTTGGAGGAGTGCGAGGAAGCCATGGGGACCAGGCGGAATCTTAATACGGCATTCCATCCTCAAGCGGACGGTCGATCGGAAAGAACGATTCAGGTTTTAGAAGACATCTTTGCGGCGATCGTGGCCGACAGAGGAGGAAAGTGGGAAGAGATACTACCTTTGGTAGAGTTTGCTATAACAATAGTTATCGAGCCACCATAGGAATGGCTCCTATGAAGCATTATGCGGAAGGAAGTGTCGATCGCCACTTTATTGGGATGAAGTGGGCGAGAGAAAGATGTTAGGACAGAGATGGTTCAATGACGGTCGAGGTTATCGATCGAGATCAAGCGAAGGATCAAGGAAGCTCGGGGACGAGGCGAAGTCCTATGCGGACAAGCGTCGCACGGATCTTGATTCATGATCGGAGATCGCGTTTTCTTAAGGTTTCTCCGACGAGAGAGTCGTTCGTTTTGGGAAGCGAGGTAAGATTCTGACCGAGGTTCGTTGGACCTTCAAGTTCTTGAGAGGATAGGCCCGTTGCTATAGGTTAGCTTTGCCGCCCAAAGATCGGAGATGTTCATGGCGTGTTTCACGTTTCTCATTTGAGAAAATACGTGTTCGACCCAAAACACGTGATCAAGCATGATCAAGTGGTTCTTGCTCGGGATCCGAGTTACGAGGAAAGGCGCTGGCTATCTTGGAACGCGAAGTCGAGGAATTGAGGAACAAGCGATTCGTTGGTGAAGGTGTTGTGGAATCACCACGGAGAGGAGGAAGCTACGTGGGAGTTGGAAGACAAGTTAGTGGCTCATGCCACGAGTTGTTTTCTCCACGTGTTTGAAATTTCGAGGACAAAATTTTTATAAGGAGGAGGGATGTAATACCCGTCTTTTAAGCTACATTTTGCATGGCACGTTTTTTCGAGAAAAGGTCAAAGGTTGACTTTTGTTTCGGTGATGCGACCGTCACGAAACCTCGAGCGTTGTGAAGAGTGTCTTATGACGAATTCATAGACACTAAGTATGCGTGTTTTCGACCACCCATGAAGGTTTGGCACTCAGGGAAGTTATCGAAAACCGGACTTTTCATTGGTCTTTTAAAAGCATATCTTGTTTATAGTCATTGTGTCCGGTATTTTATTTCGTGTCCATGGGTACCAAGTTTGCTAAATTTGAGTCCGTTTGCAAAAGTTGCGTCGGCTTTTGCGTTTTCGAAAAGGGTCGCTTATTATAACATTGCTGAGCCCCCGAATTTTCCTATAAATAGGAGGCTAGGGCCTTCATTTTCAACGTTCATTTCCTTCGTCTCTCGTGTTTACGGAAGAGCCGAGCAGCTCAGTGCACGCTGAGCGCTGGAGGAGTGGGGATCGAGCAGGGAGGCTCGGTGGCGGCGCCATTCTTGCTGGCCGCCGAGCTACCACCGCCGATCAACCACCCGGGCAGCCCGTTTTTCTGTTTTGTCCTTTTCTTGTTTTGATTCCGCCTTTTAGTAGATCGTATAGCATAGAACTCGGGATTCTAAAGGACGAGGCGGGAAAACGGCCGGAGGTCGCCTATTTCGCCAACCGCCGCCGCCGTTAAGGCCGCCACCGCCGTGATCTTTGGCGCCGGTTTGGTGGCCGACGAGCCACTTTGCCACTGGTCCTTTAGGTTTTGAGTTCCGGCTATGCATTCTACTAAAGTACCGATTCCGTTTTACATTTTCGCGTTTACGCATGTGGGATGTTTTCCGTTGCTTCGAGTTTTCTAAAGGAAGTACATGCCGGGTTATCAATTTTCAACGTCGTTTGTCATTCCATGTTCGCTGTTATGCATATTGCTTATGTTTCCATTTTCATGCATCGATTTTGGATGGTTTATCCTAGATCGAGGATAGCATCGATTTTGAAGCTTCTTCACGCTAAGATTTGAGTCAACTTGCATGCATGCATATTTTGAAAGTACCCTATTATAGGTCTTGATGCCCCGAATATATTTCCTTCGCATCGAGTTGATTTGGAAACCGGAGTGCCAAATGTGGGTTCGAGAAAGTCGAAAACCCTAATTTTGCTACGATCGCGTTTGGATCACGTTGTTGCTTTGCTTTGTGGGATGTAACCCCAAAAGTTGTTCCGTCTTGTTACCAGGTACCTACCAGTGCGATCGGTAAAGTCATCGGATCCGTAGATATCTCTCGGTTGACGTTTTCGTCTGCTGGGTTGGGTTATATATGCTTATTTTGAGTTATTTACTCGATATTTCAAAATAAAACATATGCCAGTAAAATGTTTTGTGAAATTATTATCGTTCTCCGATCCAAGATATGGTTCTATCATGGTTGTGCACGGATCTCTATTCGGTGGGTTGATCACCATCTTGAGTATTGATCATAAGGGATAGACCCCAACACGTGGTTATGGTTCGAACGGGATAGACCCCTAAGTCCACGGAAATAGTAATGAGGTGGTTATGGTTCGACGGGTTTGACCCACAAGTCCACACCGAGTTAGCCCGGTGGATACGTTAGGCGTGGGCAATTGGATATGTTCCGGGCGAATGAATGTCATGTGATGGGCTGGCGGGATACGTTCGAGCCGTGATTCATGGTTCTATGATGGGAGTGATAATAACGGATCGGTATCGAAAATGAAAAATCTATTTTGCTTACTTAGAAGTGGTTACGTTTTAAAACCTTCTAAGGTAAGTGCTCTAAACACGACCTCATGATTCTTTTGATTTACGATAAAACCCCGGTGAGTGCGCTAGTACTCACCCCAAACTCTTTTCAAATCTTTTCACGGATGGAGGAGAAGTTTGGGCCGAGGCGTGGCGAGGGGTGGGCTGCGGGTTCTTCATGCTATGCTTCAGCGATGTTGTGTTATATCGTGACTCGATAATTATGTATTCTTGTCCCTTATTTGCTTTCGATTGGGAACAAGATTTGTTATGTTATTCACGTGAGTCTCGATCTGAGCATGCTATGTGGTTGACGGTCTAGTTGACGAGGATGTAATGCTATTTTGCTTTCTTGCATTACTTATAATAAACCAAGATCATGTTTTTACGAGGTTATGTTATCGATATTATTACATTGGTTGATTTTGTGCACCCCCTCCCTTCGAGGATATGTCCTAGTTATAGAGGAGATCGCCCGATTTCATGGTCACATCTTCTTATCATGTATATTATATGTATCCCCTTCTTCCCCGCTTCTTAACCCCCACCCCTAATCACACCCGGCATCCGTGCCTTCGGGAATTGGGCGTGACGGTCGGCGTCACACCTTTACGTAAAATGATGTTTAGTACGTCGTTCATGTTTTTGAAACTTTTAAAGTCTAGCATAAACTTCGATATTTTATATCGATATAAATTAATTCATAACGAATTCAATGGATTCATCCACGTATTTTAACTAACATTTCTCGTTCTTCGATAGCAACGAGACATTACCATTTTAACCTTTTAGGTAAGCGGTTTAACGTGTTCACACGTTTTTGATCTAATGATTTCAATTATGAAATCTTTTCTTACCAACGAGATTTTGTTACCTTATTAGTACGTTTTACTCGTACTAGCGTATTTATCGAACGTATTTCGTACGTTGATTTCAAAAGTCAACAATTTTGACTTTTATTAGTAAATTCTTTACTAACTCATATTTTAATCTTTAGTTTTCATATAAATCAATTTCTAATTGATTTATTTTTCTAAACTCTTAATTCTTAATATGTTTTGAAGATAACTTCCAAACATATAATACATCATTATTCTTGATATTTAAGGATTTAAAAATCCTTAATACCCTTAGTATAGCTCTCGGCTATTTAGTCTTATAACATCAAAACCTCTTCCAAATTTCTTCTAAATACACATAGTGTACTATATTATCATTGTATCACTAACATATATTAATTATTAACTATAGAAAATTTTTGTGCATTACTTAATTAGGTCCAAAGTCACGGTTTTCTTCAAAATTTGTCCAAACAATTCTTAAAAATTCTAATTAATTAGTATATAGTCCCAACATCAATTTATATCTTAACAATACATATAGTCCATCATATTTAATTTCTTCATCAAAATTTCATGCTCAAGCTTTCGGTCCTTTACATACATGCATCAAATATTTTTATTAAATTTTAACAAAAATACATCATGCTTATATACTATAGTACACAACATTACATCAAAATTATCATTAAAACAATTAAATCATAATCACTTGGAACTTGGAAACCTTTCGGTCCTTTTGAAAATTTTTAACAATTTATATTTAAAATTCTTATAAAAACATAGAGTACATAATTTAGGCCCTAGATTAACACTATGTCATTGCATGTCTTTAAATAAAACTTATACATTAACATAGTATTTTCCATGTTTTCGGTAATTTCAAGAGATTAACATAAAATTTTCCAAAAATTCAAAACAATTTACTATGAACTCCTACAAGATCATAGATCATTAATCTATCTTTAAATAATTTTAGAAAACTTTCGACCATTACAAGAATTTCATAACATGTTCAAAATAAACTTTTAACATGATCTGAGCTTCTATTCATCATCTATACCCTCTTGATGCATAACTTTACCATAGGTTAGCAAATTTTTGAAATCAAACACACACGCATAATATTTTGAGATCAAGAACACTTACCTATTCATGGGCCAAACTTGACATGCATTCACTAAATGTTACAATCAACAATCACTAAGAACATATGCATTAGTAAATTTTCACAACCAAGAACACCAAGAATACCAAAACACATGTATTTCCCTTAGCTAAAGCTTTCAATTTTATAAAAACCCATGTATGATCGAAGCCTTGCTCGATTCCTCACCTTTCTATGGTATGAAACTATGGTAGAATGTTTATACACTAAGCTTTGGTGAAGAAAGAAGAGAAGAACACTCAATTTCTATGAAGAAGCTCTCGATTCTCTCTAGCTCTTGGAGGAAAATGGTTGTGTATTTTTTCAAGACTTGAGTGGGTGTGATTGTGAGGAAAAATAAAATCCAACCCCTTATACTCCTCAAGCTCTCGGTTCTCACATGCAAAAGAAAGAGAAATGGAAGCCTTTGTTTAGATCATGGTTTATGACTCACTAATGAATCATGAGATGAAATTAATGTCTCTTACACTAGGTTGGCCATTTGTAATATCCCGCAGAATAATTACGGTATTTAAAACCCGTAAATTATGGTTTCGCTGAGTTGATTGAATCAGGATGATATCGAATAATGATTTCGATTGTTTACGAAGGAATGAATTCCTGTTTTATAATCACTGGAAATCATGAATCAAGGAATAAAATGTTATAAAGAGTATCGGCAGTATTATTTTAATGTTGATTGCATATCGATATATAGTTAAAATTTCATGAAATTTTCTAAGCAATTAAGCTTAGAATTAAATTCCATTATTAATGGAATAATTTAATAAAGTGATTACGACTTTATTACGACCATTTCGAGATGAGTCGATAATTAACGTTTTGAAACGTTTCAAACGTTAGCGTTTAGTGATGAAATAAAAAAATGAGTTTATTGATCAAGGAATTATAGAAATTAATTCCCTATGATTATTATATGTAATTACAGTATTATTAAGCGTTAAAAACAATGCTAGAACATTAAGGATTGATAGTGATCAATTTTTTTCAAAATGTTCGAAAACCTTAATTCGAAATTATAGTTTTTATCACATGAAATGATACCACAAATTTATCCTATGATATTATTTATCATCTAAATAATGTGTATGATGTTTATATATATGTACGTTGGGGTTGTGAAGGTGCAACTAGGTACAATTAATTAAAGTATGCAAATAGTGTATATATGTGAATGTGTTCGTAGGGTGTAGTGTGTGTGTGGTGTCGATTGTGCATGGCATAGGGTGACATTTGTCATCCATGAAAACACCCCAAACACTTGGCTCCTTACCACAATTCCAACACCCCACTACATTTCTCTTCCCTAAATCCTTACGGCAACCTTTCCTCAATTTCCTCTTCTCTCTTGCTTTTCCTTTCCTTTTGCCGATCCTCCTTCTTCAAGATCATGTGCCGATGACATCATACGCCTTCAAGGAAGCCACTCTCACCCTCAAATGTCAAGCTCACGCACCCTCTTTATCTTTCTCGTCTCTGTCTCTCTCGGCTGAGGTCGAGACATGGCCACGATCGAAACTTCAAAGATCAGCCCCTACTTCATATTTCTTTGAGAAGAACTCGAGCTCCTAGCTCACAAATGGGCATCAAGCTCGAGCAAAGCCACAAGCCTCATTCCCTTCACCCACCCTCTCGAGCTTATTCAGATCTTTATTCAAGGTAAAGGCCTTTTTCCCATAAGCATAATTTGGCCAAACCATATACATGCATATGTGCCTTTATGCTTGATATGTGATTGCATGTCGTTGATTTGGGTAAAACTAGCGGAATTGATGCATTGCATGTTGATCTTGTGAATTGAGTATGAGGAATTGATGAGCTTGGTTTTGAAATGGGGTGATAAATTCATCATTTCGTGTGATATATGTATGCCTATGAAATGTTTGTTCAATTGTTTGTGTGAATTGATTAGTTAGAATACAGTTCAAGCATGCTCTTTAAAAACTGGGAGTTGTTTTGTAAGACAGTAACTTCATAAATTTATTTGACTATGTTACAGTGGTCCGATGAATGTGAAATTTTAATATGTTGAATTTATATGTGTATAGTATTCCTCTGTAAAATTTCAAGTCAATCAAACTTGATTTACTATTTTAATTGTATTTTTCAAAAACACTGCACAAATCTGTGAAATTGCCGTGTTCATCACCCACGGTCCATGGTTTTCGTTTTGAGTTTGGCTAATGGTAAAAATCTAAAATTTGTCATGAACATAATCTAACATGTCTAGAAGATTTATGTAAATTTTCGGAATTTTCGAAAAATATTTACTATTTATTCCAGATTTTACAAATGAACTGCACAAAGCTGTCACTGTAGCGATAGCTTGTAGTAAAATATTTTTATCTCCCAATCTATTTTGAATCATTGAGTGAGGTTTTTTCTGAATTAAACTAGACTTAAGTGGATTTTCAATCTCATGGGTTGAAATTCCAGATTATTTATAATATGCTTTCGGTGAATTTTTAAAGTTGACACATTACAGTAAGTCATTTTGTCATAATGCCTTAGTAAAAATTCATTTTTATAAACTGTTCGAGTCCGACTTTTATGTGAGATGTTCAAGCCGTTGTAGTCCGATTTTGACTTGGGTTTCTTCATAAGAAATGTTCCCTACCATGTCTAGTTTTGATCTGGAAAGTTTGACCTCAAACCAAGTCTTATAGGTATACTTTTCATTGACCCAAAGTCACCTACTTGAAACTGTCCATTCCAACTAGTCAACTTTGAACTTATGTATTTCTCGATGCGTCAGATATTTTCCAGTATGGTCTTCGTGAAACATGTAGTTCTTGTTACAATGTTTCGAAATTGGTAGCCTGCAGTCATTTTTGTTTTGTGAGTCAAAAGTTACGAGCCTCGTAAAACCCCTCGTCGTTAAGCTAAATCTTGAAATCCTGAGAAATTTTCTAAGTATAGAAGTCAGTTTGAGTTGCCCACTTTGAGACCCTATATCTCCAGAACCACGACTCTTTTGGATTAAATTCCTTCCTAGAACTTGTAGTACATGTTTAGAGGTTTCCAGGATGTATCCTTGTGCGGCCAAATGTATTTTGAAGCGAGAGTTATGAATCGTCAAAGTATGTCACTTGGGTTATTTTTAAGCTGTTTTGCTGATTTTTTTTTAAAACACTTGAAATTTGACTAAGTGTTGGAACTTCCCTATGTGAAATATGCCTTATGTGACTAACATACTATTAATTGATGCATTCATTATGTTATGTCGCAAGGTACGTTAGAGCATTAATAAGATGCACGAAATTATAATAAAACAACACAACATGATATTTTTACGGGAGCATGTCTTAACGTGAAATATTTGAATAGGTGCTACTACATGGTCAATTCGTTGTATATCATACCATGATATACACTAAAGTAGAAATATGGGTTCTAAGACCCGATGGATTTTTTCAACTCCAAACCCTCAAGGCCAGGAATAGATAGGCTAAGCCTAGGACTTGCATTCCAAGGAATCGTTTAACACAATCTACAGTCCAGGTGGGCTTTACTCCACTCAAAAATAAAATGCTCTTGAAATATTTATTTACGATGCTTATTTCAATTGTTAATAAAATGTTTACAAGATTACCTGCCAAAAATGTTTACGTTTGTGTATGTATCCTATTCGAATGAATGATATGAATGTGTTGGGTCGCTCCCAACTTATGAATGAAATCGATATCGGATCCTATCTTGGGAAGGCTTATACCAGCTAGGATTAACGTGTACACCTAAGGTGATTGTGTCTTGTAAGGACAATTCACGGCGGTCACGGCGTCGTGAGGAGGCCTCCTTCACGACGTTCGACTATGATGATATGATGAAAGGATGTTAAGGGATATGGATCATACACACGAGAAAAATGCACGCCAAAGCGATGATTTTGAGAAATGATAAAATGATTTTAGTAAGCAAAGGCATTTCAACTAAAACCCTTGTGTCTTACCATGATGTGTGATGTAATCTTCAAATGATAAAATGTTTTGGCATGAGTCCACCGAGTGCATTCTTGTACTCACCACTGCATGTTTGTTTTAAATGTGCGGGTTGAGCGAGATGATGGATGGAGCGGTGTTGAGCAATAGGAATGTTGTCATTGAAATGTTTATACCTTGATAGTACATCGTCATATGTATATATCACATGTTTTCATTGCAAGAACCTAAGTTATGTATTAAAGTTCAAGAACTTACCTATCATATGTATTACAGTTTATTGTTAAAAAGAGTCTCCCTGTACTTTTATCCTTGTTTAGAGTTACAATCCCTACTAAATCGTACTTAAGATTTAGGGGCTGTGACACCATTGAATCAATTCAAGCATGCATTTTGGGAGCAAGAGCCGACGGCTCGTAGGTGTCCAAAAGAATAAATTTTATTTTGTATTTAAATGTTGTTACACTAGATACTATGTATTAGTTAAGATACACTTCTCCATGTGTATTATACCTCACTTGATTTATACTAGGTTAATATGTAACATAGATACTACTTGTATAATCAAGATATAACTTAATAAAGTGTATACCAAAGTGACGTGCAATATGTTATTTATAACATAAGGTCTCGACTTTTATTAGTCTCAATTGATACACATTTTATTTTCATGATATTTATAGATATATATATAATAACATATGGTTTAGACAATAAATTATATCATAGGAAAATTTATAGTATCATTTCATGTGAGAAAACCCTAATTTTCGAATTAGGGTTTTCGAAAATTAGCAACTTAATCACTATTGAATCCTTAATGCTCTAGCATTGTTTTAATGCTAAATAATACTTTAATTACATATAATAATCATAGGAATTTAGATACTATAATTCCTTGATCATTAATATCATTTTTCTGTTCATCTCTATGCGTTAACGTTTGAAAAGTCTCAAAACGTTAACTATCGACTCATCTCAAGATGATCGTAGTAATATCGTAATTACCTCGTTAAACTTTTCCATTAATATTGGAATTTTCATCCTAAGCTCCGTTGCTTAGAAAATTTTATGAATTAAAATTATCGTAGGTAGGCATTAAATTCTTCGGGATATTACATAATAACAATAAACTTATACCTCCATGTGAGGGTTATGATGATTAAGTCATAAGCGAGATACTCTTTAGCATTGATTGCAAGAGTAGAAGTAAAGGAAACTATATGATATCCTTGAGATATAACCCCCTCCTATTTACGTCATAACATGAAAGATTATAACTTATTAGAGAGATAGGTTTTTGCCCTTAAGACCTCGTTAGTAGGTTGGACATGTCTAAAGTATGGATATAGATGAAACTCATTTTATGAGTATACAAGGAATGAAAGCATCTCCATTAATAAGCCTCTCGTTTTATCCCTAAATCAATAAGATTATGCTTGAGCGGATCTAATTCCGAATATTCGAGACGTTGGTTAAACCAATGATAGTAAGAATCGATGAATCATAATCAATGAGATGTGCAAACAGCTAGGCTATCCCTAGTGCTTAAAACAAGGTATGGAAAAGATACCCCAAAGTCGAGATATAGTAAGGAGACGCTTATGCTGGAAATTAAGATAAAGGGAACAAGCGTATTGCCCTATATGACGACCCTAGATGGGTTTTGTGACAAGATAAGCATGAAATAGAGTGAATGGTTTTATTAGGAATATTTTATGCTAAGATTGCATAAAGATGTTATATAAATTGCGATAAACGTAAGCAAATGCTAACTACATTCTTGCATTATCAGAATGCCGCCCAGGCACGAACCTGAACAAGGTATTCAAGGGCGCGGAAGGGGACGAGGTAGGGGAAGAGGCCGTATTCAAGGGCCAAAAGTGAAGAGATACCGATACCACCCCACCTCCACTCGGCCAGAAGAATAGAGGAATTGTTTCTTAGGCAAACCCACCATCTTTTAACGGAAAAGGAAATCCGAAGATCTGAGCGGTGGGTTAGAGCAATTGAGAGGATTTTCGATTTCCTCCATTGCACTGTAAGAAAGATTATCTTGTGTCACCTTCGACTCACCGGACCGTGATTTACGGTGGGAAGCAAGGAAAAGACTATTACCCCAGAGCAAATGGAATATTTCACATGGGAAGACTTTAAGACGAAAATGTATGAGAAATACATTCCGAAGAGCTATAGAAAGAAGAAAGAAGTTGAATTCTTCAACTTAAAACAAGAAAGAAAGTATGTAACAGAGTACGATCGCATTTTCTGCGATATGTCAAGGTACGCCCCAGATCTAGTATGTACTGATATGAAAATGGCAGAAAAGTTTAGATCTGGATTGAGACATGAGATAAAGATGTCTCTGGCAAGTCATGGTGACTTGACCTACACTGAAGCTCTTAGTCGAGCTTTGGATATCGAGGCAGCGATGCCTGAAGACAAGCCTACACCCCCTCAGTCACAGAATGTTGGTGACAAATGAAAGAGGAAATGGGAAGGCAATTTTAATAATAATTTCAACCGGGGAAATTTTGGCAACACAAGCAATACGCGGCCATGTCAAGGTAACATACGGCACCCCAAGGACAAGGTTGGAAGACACAAGTGTTTCCTCCACCCAGGAGGTCCACGAGCAGATAAGGACAACTCCTCGCCCAAAATGCGATAGAATGCACGGGGTATATGTCTATGGGGTAATGTTAAGTGTTATAAATGTGGCGTGAAGGGCCACTATGCGAATGAATGCCCCGGAGTATGTCCGTTAAGAATGGTGAGGCCAAATCAACAAGGCCAAATCCAAAGAACTCAAAGCTATCTGAAGACCAGCCTCAAGATGAGCCGCAAAGAACGAAGGCAATACCAACAGCTGCAAGCACCCCGCCAACAACAACCAGCCCATGCAAGAGCCTATGCGTTAAATCAAGAACGAACGAACAAACCGTGGAAACTGGCGGTACGAAACTTCTCAACGTACCTATAGTACTTTAGTTCGGAAAAAGTACTTTATAATTTTTCATCGCAAAAGCATGCGTGGATATGTTAGAACCTAAGTCTGAATAGGTGAATCAGGAAAAAGAATCTTTTACCATAGGAGAAATTATGATTGTCAGACATATTTACTCAAACTTAGAATTGAACCTAGAATCACTCGAGATCTAGCGAATCGCTTGAACTTTATAGCTATGAGGAATGTAGACATAATTTTAGGAATAGATTGGTTAAACCGAAAACCATTCCAAAATCTCGTACAAGGAAGGGAAATTTTCGTTCCATTGTCAAGGACAAGAAGCTACCAGTTCCATGGAATTTACATGAGAAAGGAAATCTCAATAATATCCACACTGCAAGTAAAGAGATGGATGAACAACAAAGATTGGCAAGCACTTATTGTCTAACTAGGCCAGAAAGCGAAAGTTGAAATAAAAGGCGAGGATTAAATAGGATCCATTGACCTTTAGGAACGATTGGTTCGATCAATGGAAGGAAGCGAGAATATTCTCGAAAATCAATCATAGTTCGAATTATTATTAACTTAAGGTGCGACCATAGGATACATCCTAAACCTTATTCCGAACAAGTTATGGCCACTACGAGTTTGTAGTTGTGCCGTTCGGACTAACAAATGTGCTAGCCGTGTTCATGAATCTCGAAAAAACGAGTGTTCCGTGCATACTAAGACAAATTGTCTTAAATCCTCATAGATGATATCCCCACCTATTCGAAGGCTAAGAAAAGAGTATGAAGAACTCATGAGAAACTATCTTGCTGACATTAAGAGTCGAATATATTTTCACCAAGTTTATTTAGGGTAAATTCGGCCTAAAGAGGTAATATTCCTTAGACACATTGTGTCTTCAGAAGGAATCCATGTGGATCCGGCAAAAGTTAAAAGCAATGCAAGGTTGGAAGTAATCAACGACCCAAATGAGATTGAGAGTTTTATAGAATTTGTTGACTGTAATCAAGATTAATTGAAGACTCTCTAAAGATAGCAAGGCTGATAACGTAGCTACCCCAAAGAGAAATTAAATTACGTGGACTAATAAATGTGATGTCGCGTGCTAATGTGAGGAAGATAATAAGCTATGCATCACAACGACTTAGAACTAACATCAGTAAAACGAATTAAGATTTTGAAAACATCACCTCTATAAAGTGAGGTGTGAGACCTTCATAGATCATAAGAGTTTAAGATACTTCTTCGAACAAGAGACGTAGAAAAGAGATAAGTATGAGATTACAAATGTGATATAAATTATCACCTATGAAAATTTAATGTAGTGGTTGATGCTCTATGTTGTAAAATTCAGTCTAAGTAATGATAAATCCTTGCATAGAAGAAAAACTCATCAAAGAGTTAAGAAGAGGAAGATAGAAATTATCGAACATTGTCTCAATTGCTTGTAAGTGA
Organism: Salvia rosmarinus; assembly: GCA_036937905.1. NCBI lineage: Eukaryota > Viridiplantae > Streptophyta > Magnoliopsida > Lamiales > Lamiaceae > Salvia > Salvia rosmarinus. The sequence continues at coordinate 28,290,545 of CM072824.1, read as the reverse complement.
AAGCATTGTATCAATGATCCTATGGTATGACGTAACAATGGATTTTGAGATAAGAATACCAAAGTCAAAAGATAACACTGCTATATGGGTAGTAGTATATCGACTTACCAAATATGTTCAGTTCATGCCTATTTAGGCTACTTTTGGGTCTAATAAGTTAGCCCGGTTGTTTACTAAGGAAATCTTACGTCTCAAGGTTATCTTTAGAATATGAATTAGCTTACAAAAGAAAGAATTGACGTACAAGTTGGAAACGTACTTTTCCACTTGTTAAGTTTACCTACGACAATAACTGTCAAGCAACATAGCCCATGTGAGGCATAGTATAAAGAAAGTATCGATCATTTCTTTATTGAGATAAAGAAAATAAGAGGAAAGTTTTAAAGCCAATTATGTGAAAGGAATGAATGAAATGTCTGCCGAATTAGGCAATGAAAGAAAGAAACTCATGATAGACAAAAGTCTTACGCTGATATGCGTAGATATGAGTTGCATCTTGAATGCAGAGATAAAGTGTATTAAAGTTCTCCATTGAAAGAATTTCAATGTTTAGAGAAAAAGGAAGTTGAGATTTCGTTTTATAGGACCTTGCGAGATCCTAGAAATGATAAGGCCTAGCAGCCTATAGATTGGTATTTCCACCAAGTTTGGGGAATATACAGAATGTTTTCCACGTGTTACAGTTAAAGAAAGTATGTTATGGTCCAAAACATGACCATCATGATACGTTATTCTTGAATCAAGAAATGAATTATGAGAAAGAATATGTGACTGATTTAAATCGTTAGATTCAACGGTTAAGAAAGAAGTATACGCCGTTGGTGAAAGTCCAATGGAGAGACCATGGACAAAAGAAAGTTACGTGGAAAAAAACTTGAGATTGTTATAGTGCAAAGATACCCGTACTTTTCTACGGTATGCAAATTTCGGGACGAAATTTATTTTAAGGGGGGTAGAATGTAATATCCCGTAGTTTTAATGCTAAATTACGATAATTTAAATCGTAATTTAGAGTTTAACCTCGATAATTAAACTCTTAATTAGTCAACGCTCAATTTGATAATGTCTGTGTGACATTCACAGACGCTTAGTGAATTAAGGAACATAGTTTCTGATATTCCTTCGAACGTATGTTTCTAACGTCGATAAAATTTGACAGTTAAGTTTTACTATCTTTTCTAAGCATCAAGACTTAGAATTCGAATTACCTATTATTTTAGAAGTGAATAAAGTTATTCTAATTCGTTTACGAACGTTTTTAGAGATAATTCAACTATTAACGTTTTGAGACGTTTCAAACGTCTACGTTTTGAGATAATTCGATAACTTGGCCAAATGATCATGGAATTATAAAATTCAAATTCCTATGATTATTTTATGATATAAGAGCATTATTTATCATCAAAATAATGCTATAGAATTATGGAATTTAATTGCATCAAATACTTAGGGTTTCGAAAACCCTAATTTTTAAAATTAGGGTTTTGAGGTCTAAAAGTGATTTAAATATTTTTCTATGATTAAATTCATCATCTATGATTATAATATGTCACATAGCTATCTGTTAGCTATTTATTACAAGAAAATAAAATGTTTAGCACATAGAACCCTAATTTTCGAAAATTGTGTGATTATAGTGTTAATTAATTTTAATTGTTTTCCAATTGAGGTCATATGATAATTATTATATTAAAATGATATTATTAAGGATATTATGAGTTGTATTACAACTTGCACAAGTTGGATGACACCAACATGATAAGTGGCGAAAATTTGATGGTTTAGGTGTGATTTTATGTGATATTATCATCCTTTAATTAATGAGGAGGCATGAGTTGGATCTTATCTTGATATTAGGTGTAAAGTAGTAGTAGTTAACAAGTTGAACAAGTAATCTATGGTTTGTCTACATATGGCCGAAAATAACCAAAAAATTAAGAAAAGATTGGTACAACTTGTGTTTGTGATAAACATGAACTAAGGGATAAGATATGATATCATTAAGATAAGATATGATAAGGATTAAAATCTTGTCTTTTGCATATCAAGTGGGCCGAAATCTTTGACAAATTGGGCAAGTGGGTTAGTTGATATTTTATCTGTAATACTTACACAACAAGTGGACTAAGTCTATGTAATATTCCAAAGAAAAGAACATACGATTACGGTATTCTAAACCCGTAATTAGGGTTTTTCCCGAATATTCTTATCTGTATGACATCGAATCGTATTTCGATTCAAGATTCATATAACTAATTCCTTCTTATAATTCACTAAGGATTGTGAATCATGGAATTGAAATTTATGGAATAATACGGCAGTATTATTTTAACGTCGAACGCGTATCGAACGTTAGTATTTTATGAAATTTTCTGAGCAGTGAAGCTTGGAATAAATTTCCGTATTAATTCCTATAATAATGATATTTATTTATTTAGTAAGTATGAACTCATTGCGACCATTTTGAGATGAGTCGATGGTTTCAATTTATAAATTTCGAAACCCTAAACTTTCGAAATTAGGGTTTTATTGCATGAAATGATGCAATAATTTTATCATATGCTATTATTTAATATCTAAATCATATATTATGATATATATGATCGAAAATTACATGAGTATCAATAATAGGTGTAATTTATATTTTTAATCCTATTTTTCCAATTTTTGATCGGTAATTTCGAATTATAAGCTAAGGCATGATTTAATTATTTTTATGACTTGTATTATATATCTATGATCATGTATGATATATATAATGTATTATGGTACAAAAATCAAAATAAATCAGCCCCTAAAACCCCTCCTATGCGACGCCCATCATCACCAAACAAAGCATGGGATTCTCTTTTTGAATTGGCCAATGCATGAAGAGCTCATTTAACACTCTTCAATCATCACTATACTACTCCCAAGGGCTGCAGATTTTTGCCCCATTCCTAGCCAAAATCGAGAGGGAGAGAGAGAGATAACATAGGGAGACCCTTCCCATTCTTCACCCCACTCTCATTATACACTCTCAACCCATTTTGAACACACACAACACACTTCATCCTCTCCCAAATTCTGCCCAAAACCGAGAGCACCCTCTCTCATTTTTAAAATTTTTCTCTTCTATTCTCTTCTTCATTCATTCACCAAAGTTGATACCTAGCATTGTCCTTGTGATTCAACACCATTTCTAAGGTAAATATGGACCATAGTTGTAATATCCCGTAGAATTAGATGCCTAATTACGGTTTTTGAAACCCGTAAATTAGGAATTCGCTGTGACGATTCAATCAGTAAGATAGCGAATAATGGTTTTGATTATTTACGAAGGAACGAATTCCTATTTTATATTCACTGAGAATTGTGAATTTAGAAATAGAAGTTTGTAAAGCATATCGACAGTATTATTTTAACGCCGATTACACATCATACGTCAGTATTTTGTGAAATTTTCGAGAATAAGATTGGAATTAATTTTCATATTAATTCCTATGTTACTAGAATATTAATTATAAAGTAAGTTCAAACTTCTGCGACCATTTTGAGATGAGTCGATTATGATCATTTTGAGACGTTTTGAACGTTTAACGTCTAGAGATGTTTTGAGAGATGAGTTCAATGATCCGGAAATTATCCCAATTAATTTCCTATCATTAATTTATATAATTACAGTAATATTAGATATTAAAATCAATTTTTGAGTTGTTGAAACTCGATATTTATGAAATGGGTTTGAAAACCCTAATTATACAAATTAGGGTTTGGTCACTGTAATGATACCATTAAATTATCCTATGGTATCTAAACTATATGTTGTGATATATATAAGTATTATTAAGCTTTAAAATCAAGTTTTGAACCATAAAATCGATAATGTTTATTTATAAAATTTGAAACCCCGGTTTCAAATTAGGTTTTCCTGCACACAAATGTGCTATAATTTTATCCTATTCTATTAATTATTATCTAAATCATATATTATGATATATATGATCGAAAATTACATGAGTATCAATAATAGGTGTAATTGATATTTTTAATCCTATTTTTCCAATTTAGCTTCGATAATTTGAATTATTGGCTAAGGTATGATTTAATTATTTTATGACTTGTATTTTATACCTATGATCATGTATGATATATATATATTGCATTAATGTACAAAAGAAAATAAATCCTACCTATTTGGACCCCTAAACCTTAGGCCATCATGAATGGACAAGGCATGCTTGTCACCTCCTTTAACACCCAATGCATGGAAAGCCTTTCATTTTACACTAATCATCACCACACTCTACACACTCAACCATGATTCCTATTGTGTGTGTGTGTGCCTAAGAGAGAGAGAGATATACATGGGAGAAACTCTTCCCATACACTTCATTTCACCATAATACATTTTCTCCTCTCTCCCCAAAATTTTCAAACCTCTCCTCTCCTTTCCTCTCTTCTTCTTCCCTACACCATTTCCACCATGGAAGAGAGAGCACAAGCTCCATCTCTCTCTCATTCATCTTCAAATTCGTGACTAAGGTATAACTATCTCCTATGACTCTTAGACATGATTAAATCATACTTGCATGGTTAGATTGATGATCTTGGTGGTGATTTGGGGTGATAGATTCACCATTTTCGTGGTTATATGAAATGCATACAAGAAGAATAAGCTTAAAACTGAAAACTGGAAGTATGTTACGAAAACAGTAACGTCATAAAATTATTTGACTAAGTTACAGTGGTCCGATGAATGTGAAATTTTACTATGTTGAAATTAAACATGTCTATTACGTCTCTATAAAATTTCAAGTCAATCCAACTTGATTTTCTATTTTAATTCTATTTTTCAAAACACTGCACAAATCTGTAAATTCGGTGTTCATCACCCACGGTCCGTGGCTTTCGTTTCGAGTTTGGCTAATGGTAAAACTATAAAATTGGCATAAACATAAATTAGCATGTCTAGAAGATCTATGTAAATTTTCATATTTTTCTAAAAATTTTACTATTTATTCCAGATTTTCAAACGAACTGCACAAAACTGTCACTGTAGTGATAGCTTGTAGTAAAATATTTTTATCTCCCAATCTATTTTGAATCATTGAGTAAGGCTTTTCTGGATTAAACTAGACTTAAGTGGATTTTCAATATGATTGGTTGCATTCCTAGATTCCTTATAATGAACTCACGGTGAATTTTAAAGTTGACGATTACAGTAAGCTTTTTGGACAAACTGCCTTAGTAAAATTCTATGCTAATTAACTGTCCGTGTACGACTTTTGCGTGAGATATTCGAGCCGTTTGTAGTCGAATTTGACTTGGGTTTCTTCATAAGAAATGTCCCTTACCATGTCTAGTTTTGATCTGGAAAGTTTTATCCCAAACCAAGCCTTATAAGTATACTGTTCACTGACCCAAAGTCACCTACTTGAATGTTGTCCTTTCCAACTAGTCAACTTTGAACTTACGATTTCGATGCATCAAGTATCTTCCAGTACGGTCTTCATGAAACATGTAGTTCTTATTACAAGGTTTCTAAAATGGTATCTTTCAGTCATTTTGGTATTGTGAGTCAAAGTTACGAGCCTCGCAAAATCCCTCGTCGTTAAGCTAAATCTGAAATCTGAAAAATATTCTAAGATAGAAGTCAGTTCGAGTTGCCCACTTTGAGACCCTATATCTCCAGAACCACAACTCTTTTGGATCCACTTTTCTTAGAACTTACAGTACATGTTTAGAGGTTTCAGAATATGTCTTTGTGCGGTCATACGTATTTTTAATCGAGAGTTATAGATCGTCAAAGTATGACACTTGGGTTGTTTTAAGTTGTTTTGCTGAAAATTAAACACTTGAAATTTAACTAAGTGTTGAAACTCCCTATGTGAAACATGCCTTATGTGACTAACATGCTATTAATTGATGCATTCATATGATATGTCATAAGGTACATTAAAGCATTAATAAGATGCACGAATTTAGGATAAAACAACAATATGATATTTTTACCAAGACGCCTTAACGTGAAATATTTGACTAGGTGCTACTACATGATCAATTGATTGTATATCATGCCATGATATACACTCAAGTAGAAATATGGGTTCTAAGACCCGATGGATGTTTCAACTCCAAAACCTCAAAGCCTGAATAGATAGGCTAAGCTTCAGGACTCGCAATCCAAGAAATCGGTTAGACAATCTACATCCGGTGGGCTTCTTATCCTCAATAGTGTGGGCCCCTTTACTTACCCCACTATTGTAGCTTACTTTCAAGCGAGATATGACTTTACCGTCTTTCAAAATGAGCTTATTTACAATGCTTATTCTACAATTTGTTGAAAATATTTCTTGCATTACGTGCAAAAATATTTCGTTTTGTGTATGGATCCTATCTGTTATGCCGGGTAGGGCTGTGGAGATGGTTGGAACTATTATATCATTTGTTGTGGTAGCACCCAACCTTTAAATGTCGGGTCCCGTCTTGGGATGATAAATGCCCGCTAGGATTGGCGTGAAGGTTGGACCTATCTGTTGTGTTAACATATGCTTCGCAGAGAGTGTGTGTTATGCGGGATTACGGCGGTCACGATGTCGTAGATGGGAGGCCTCCTCTCGACGCTTATTATTTATTATTATTATGTATTGTGACTTTGAGATACGGACCATACACACCAAGAAAATGCTTGGCCAAGCTACTTTATGAATCGAATGATTTTAGTAAGACAAGGCCTTTTAACTAAAACCCTCGCGACTTACTCGACATTGGCGTAATTGAATATTATCAAATGTTTTTGGCATGAGTCCACTGAGTGCATTCTTGTACTCAGCCCTACATGTTTGTTTTTAAATGTGCAGGTTGAGCAGATGATGGATGGAGCAGTGTTGAGCAATAGGAATATTGTCACGAAAGATTTATACCTTGATAGTACATCGTCATATGTACATATCACATGTTTTCCATGCAAGAACTTAAGTTATGTACTAAAGTCCAAGAACATGCTTGTCATATGAATTACGGCTTTTGTTAAGGAGAATTCCCCTGTTTAATTATACCTGTTTAGAGTTACAATCCCTTCTAAATCCTACTTAGGATTTAGGGGATGTGACAATAGTACCGATTTCCTTCTTCATTTATTCAAGAAAATCGAAACTGTTTTGATATATATGTATGGGTGTTCGAAAGTTTTATATATGTATACATATGTGTTTAAATGTTCTTGAGCATGAGCTATTGTTTATTTACATGTTCTTGAGGATTTTATTTATAAAAATATGAGGAAATATGTTTAGATGAACATAGGTTATTGTATATGAAATGTATGAATGTATCTTGCCTATATAGATGATTTTCGAAACCTAAGCATGAATTAAAATAATTTACAAAAATAGTATAAAATGATATCATGAGGACCGAATGTTCTTGATATAATCTTAATGAAGGATTATTGATCTATGATATGATTTAAGACCATGGTATTTATTTAGAAAATTTTTGAAAACCCTAGGCTATTTTTTTAAAAATGCCGTGAGATATATATGTATGTACCTTGGTGAATAATTTTTATTTCAAGCATGTAATGATTATATGCTCTATGATTTATTTAGAACTTTTGAAAATCATATGTTTGATTTTTGAATTAATACCGTGAGCATCATGAATGTATAGGTTGATGTATGATTTTTATTTTAATCATGCAATGGTGTATTGATGCTTTAGTATATTGTTTATGTGTTGTATGAATTTGTTGGAATTTTTGAAATCAAATGCTAATTTAAATCAAATAAACCGTGAGCTTCAAGCTCTTGAAGGTGATGATTTAATTAGTTTTATAAATATTATGATGTTATATTAGTATACTATAGTATATAATCATAGTATATAATTATTGGAATTTTTGAAAACCAAATGCCTATGGAAATCGAAAAGTTCGAGAGCTTACAAGCTCATATGGTGACGATTTAAATTGGTTTGGTTAATATTATGATGTTACAATGTTATAGTATAATGTTTAATCATATTAGAATTTATTTAGAATTTTTAGAAATTGTTTGATAATTATTGGGTAATTATCTTTAAATTACCGTGAATATTGCTTATTATTTATGATTGAATGGTTATGATGAACTATAGGTTATACTTATGATATATATTGATGTTGGGATATTATACTATGTGTATATCAATTTTGGGAATTTTTGGATAACTATTCCATATTATATGGAATTACCGAATTATATATATGTATATATACTAATAAATGGCAAACAATATCATATGGATTTTATAAATTCATATTCTGGACCATAGTGTATAATACTACACTATATTAATTTAGAAATTTTTTCAAAAGTCATTTAATATTTTTAAATTAATTATCGAGATTTTCGATAATTAATAAGGATTTTAAATCATTTTTAATTCAGTTTATTAATAAAATATATGTCTAATTAATATTCGGACATATTTGAAATTTTATAAAATTTTATAAACATAGATTGCTATGTTTGAGACAAACGTTTATTTTATAACGCTTTTAAATCGAAATATACGTTTTAATTTATATACACGACCCCATTCCGGACCAACCCTGACCTGAGGCGACTAGTACTAGGAGTAGTACTTTGGGGTTACATGAATAAAATAGAGATGCGTGAAAATAAGCTAGCATGCTTGAATGTAATACGAGATGATGTTATATTGTTTTGAAAAGGTTTAGCCATCGGACCCCAAGACTTGCCCGATCCGATGGACTTCAATAATTTGTAATATAAAGCATAAATAAAAGAGTTTAGAGTATAGCAATGAAAGTGTGTGAATACATATATGACGATATGCATTCAAGGTATAAACCACAAATTCAAGTAGATCGGTCAAGGACACTGGACTCCTCAACACTTTCCCCATCATCACCATCAAAGCTCAACCTGCACATTTAAAAACAAACATGCAGGGCTAAGTACAAGAAATTGCACTTAGTGGGCTCATGCCGAAAACATTTGATAGGTTTGGATTACGCTGCCAATATTGGGTAAGTCACAAGGGTTTTAGTTAAAAAAATGCCTTGTGCTTACCAAATCATTTTCAGTTCGTAAACATAGCTCGGCCGAGCATTTTCTTGGTGTGTATGGTCCGTATCTCATAGTCACAATACATAATAATAAAATAAATAGTAAACGTCGAGAGGGAGGCCTCCCATCTACGACGCCGTGACCGGCAGTAATCCCGTCTGAGCACGGTCCTCTGCAAGCATATGTTAACAGTAGTTCCAACCTTCACGCCAATCCTAGCGGGCATTTATCATCCCAAGACAAGACCCGACATTTAAAAGGTTACGCTACCACAACAAATGATATAATAGTTCCAACTATCTCCACAGCCTACCCGGCATAACAGATAGGATCCATACACAAAACGAAATATTTTGGCGGTAATGCAAGAAACAATTGATAACGGTTGTAGAATAAGTGCGGTAAATAAACTCATTTGGAAATAACAAGAAAGCAACTTTTAGTGGGGTAAGAAAAGGCCCACATTTTAAAGGTAAGAAGCCCACATTTTGAGGTAAGAAAGGAAGCCCACCGACTATGGTTCGTTGTAAAGTCCCAGTTCGCTTGTTCGTCAAAATCTCGTCATTGCTTTGCGCCCACACCTTTACGAAAAGCGAGGCTTTAGTACGTCGCTCAAGTCTTTCGAGACTTTGAAAACTAAGTTAAACTTGATATTTCATATCGATGTAGAGTGAATTCTTAGTGAATTCAATACGCCTCAACACGATACGATCGACTTGTTCTCGCTCTTCGAGATGCTTTCAACGATAAGCACGTTTTTCGATATATGGATTTCATTTGTGGAATCCTTTCTTACTAATGGGTATCATACTCAATTAGTATCTCTTACGCCGCATCGACGTATTTATAAATGTATAATCGCACGCTTGACTTGAAAGTCAACGAAGTCAACGATGATCAACAAAGTCAACGATTTTGACCTTTAATAATAGTAACTTCTTACTATTTTGTTTTATAAATCGAATTTGATCGATTTGAAAACGTAAAGTCCTATTGCTCGATTTATCTTGTAAATCAAGGACTTATGATTATTTTCGATTTTTAATAACCCTTTATAAATAAAAGCGTATTTTGGTATTTTAAAACGTTATAAAAGAACGCTCGTCTCAAACATAGCAATCTATGTTTATAAAATTTTGTAAAATTTAAAACTGTCCAGAATATTATTTTAGTAAATTTTCATTAATAAACTGTTTTAAAAGGATTTTAAAATCCTTTTATATTATCGAAATTTTCGATAATTAGTTTAAAAATACCAAATGACCTTTGAAAATTTTTCTAAATTAATATAGTGTATTATTATACACTATGGTCCAGAATATGAATTTATGAAATTCATATAATACTGTTTGCTAATTATTTATATATATATACATATATATATTTTCGGTAATTCCAAATAATAGGGAATAATCATCCAAAAATTCCCAAAATTGATATATACTTATAATAACATCCAAACATCAGTATATAATATTTATATGACCCATAGTTACTCATAACTATTTATTTCACAATATGTAACAATGTTCACGGTAATAAGATAATTACCCAATAAATAGCAAACAATTTCTAAAAATTCTAAATAAATTACAACATCAATAAACATTATATTATAACATTGTAACATCATAAAATCAACCAAACTAATTTAAATCGTCACCATATGAGCTTTGCAAGCTCGGCTTTTTTCGATTAAATTTAGTATTTGGTTTTCAAAATTCCAACAATTATATACTATGTTTATACACTATAGTATATTAATATAACATCATATAATCATCAAGAACTAATTAAATCATCACCATATAAGCTTGCAAGCTCTCGGTTTATTTGATTTAAATAGGTAATTGATTTCAAAAATTCTAATTAATTTACACAATGTATAAATAATATATTAAAGCATTAAAACACCATTACATGTTCAAAAATAAAATCATGCATTAACATATTTTTCCCAAATGCTCACGGTATTGATTAAAAATCATGCCTTTGATTTTTAAAAATTCTAATTAAATCATATAACATATAATCAATACATTAAAGCATTTATATGACATTATATGATTAAAACAAAAATTATACACCAAGGTATTTTATTCAATAAGCTCACGGTATTTTAACAAAAATACCTAGGGTATTTCCAAAGAATTTAAATATCATACCATGGGTTTAAATCATAACATACATCAATAATCCATTACCAAAATATTTGAAAAACAATCGGTCATCATAAAGAAATTTTTATACATTTCGAAAATAATTTTAAACATTATCCTATGGTTCGAAGATAATATAGCATGCTAGATCCATTCAAAAATCAAATGAACAACAACATATGATTATCTAAGCATACATTTCATATATTTTAAAATAAGTCATCAAGAACAACATTCTCATGTTCAAGAACATTAAAACCTACATATACATACATATAGCATTCGAACACAACAACATATATATATATATAAAACAGTTCGAAAATTTCAGAATAAATGGGGAAATAAATCGGTACTTAAGGTCTCTATTTACCTTGGATATGGTATTGGTTCTCAAGAAACAATATAGTATAAATGTTTGGAAGAAGGAATAGAGAAGAAAGAAGAAGAAAATCTGGAAATGGAGAGGGGCTCGATTTTTCTCACTGAATGGGAGAGGAAAATGGAAGTGTTTGAGTGTTAGTTGTTTGAAAATGTGTATATGGAAAATGGGGTGAATGGGAAGAGTCTCTATACTATCTCTTCACTCTCACCGATTTTTAGCCCAAAATGGGAGAAAAATCTGTAGCAATGATGAGGATTTAGTTGATGATTAGGCTAAGTAAAAGCTAAGCCATGCATTGGGTAGAAAATAGGTGGGTGCACGCTTTGTTTAATGAGGGTGGCCATGTTTTAGGGTGTGTAGGGTAGGATTTAATTTATTTTTGTACCATAATACAATGTATTAATCCTAGTATAGTTCATAGATATATAATACATGCCATAAAAATAATTAAATCATCCCAAGGACACAAATTGTTACCGATTTTAATTTGGAAAATAGGTATATAAATACAAATCACACCTATTATTGATACTCATGCTATTTTCGATCCAAATGTACACATATATATCATAATATATAATTTAGATATTGAATAATAGCATAGAATAAAATTATAGCATTAATTAATGCATAAGAAACCCTAATTTGAATATTAGGCTTGAAAATCACAAAAATCTGTTTCGATTTTAATGATCTAAAACTGATTTCATAGCTTAATAACACTCATATATATCATATTATAAAGTTTAGATACCATATGATAATTTAATAGTGTCATTTCATATGAAAACCAAAGTTTATAAACTTAGGGTTTTGGAAATTTCAATAACTAATTATCGAATTCAATAACTGAAAATTCGACTTTTAATAATTAATAATACTGAAATTATATAAAATATTAATAGGAAATTAATTATTATAATTTCTGAGCATTAAACTCATTTTTCAAACGCTCTCAGACGTTGACGCTCAAAACGCCTCAAAACGCTCAAAATCGACTCATCTCAAATGGTCGCAGAAGTTCACACTTACTAAATAAATATGTCCCTTTAATAAAGGAATTAAGATAGAAATTAATTCCAAGCTCACGCTCGAGAAAATTTCATGAAAAGTCGACGTTCGATACGTTTGACGTTTAAAAATATCGACTGAATCATTTCGTAATATTTCAACTTTAATTCACAATCCTTAGTGAATTATGAAAGGAATTCGTCATAACGATATCGTATCGAAATCACAAGGTTCGATGTCGTAAAAGATAATATACGGCAAAAACCCTAATTACGGGTTGTAATACCGTAATCGTATATTCGCTTCTTTCGAATATTACATTCCACCCTTACGAAAAATTTCGTCCGAAATTTGTATACCTTTAGAAAAATAAGTCGGGTATTTTCCTCATTGCTTCTTCAAGCTCCCACGTGGCTTCTTCGTCAAGTGGTGTTCCACAAGACTTTAACTAACGGAATCGACTTGCTCCGTAGTTGCCGAACTTTGTGGTCAAGTATGGCTGCGGGTTCTTCCTTGTAGCTCATGTCTGCTCGGGATCACGTCGTCTTGGCGAATCACGTGCTTTGGGTCGTGAACGATATTTTAATGATGCGAGACGTGAAAACATTATGCACATTCCCTAGGTTTGGCGGAAGAGCCAACCTATAAGCTACTGGACCTATCCTTTCTAGGATCTCATAAGGTCCTATAAAACGGGGTCTCAACTTCCCTTTTAGTCCAAACCTGACAATCCCTTTTGATGGAGAGACCTTAAGAAAGACTTTGTCTCCATCCTCAAATTGTAGCTCGGATCTACGCGTATCAGCGTAAGATTTCTGTCTGTCCTGAGCCTCTTTTATCCTCATCCTAATTTGTCGAACGATTTCGATCATCTCGCTCACCGCATCAGGCCCTATGACTTTTCTCTCACCGACTTCATCCCAATAAAGTGGTGATCTACACTTCTTGCCATACAAGGCTTCGTATGGGGCCATGCCGATCGTCGCTTGATAACTGTTGTTGTAAGCAAATTCAATCAGAGGTAAAATATCTTCCCATTTTGCACCTCGATCCAATACTACGGTTCTAAGCATATCTTCAAGCGTTTGGATCGTTCTTTCCGATTGTCCATCAGTTTGTGGGTGGAAAGCTGTACTAAAATTTAATCTGCACTCGGTTCTCTTTGTAAGCTAATCCGAACGGATGTGAACTTGGAGTCTCGATCGAGGTAATAGATTTTGCACTCCATGTAGTCGTACAATTTCCTTAACGCATAGTGGGCCAACTTATCGATCCATAAGTGCTCAATAGGTGAAAGTGAGCACTTTGGTAAGTCTATCCACAATTACCCATATGGTGTGTTCCTCTTCTCGATTTGGGTAAGCTTGTAAGAAATCCATCGTTATATCGTCCCACTTCCATTCGGGATTTCTAATGGTTGTAACTTCCGTAGAATCGTTGGTGTAGGGCCTTCACTTGTTGACAAACAAGACGGCGTTCTCTAAAGAAGCTATGTCTCGCTTCATGCCTTCCCACCAAAATTTTTCCTTCTGTGTCTGTACATCTTAGATCTTTGGGTGGGCGGTGTAGGGTGTATCGTGAGCCTCACTCATGATTTCGTTCAAGCTTTGCGTCGTCGAGAACGCATATCCTACCTTCAAACAATAAGGCGTTATCCGCGCCTCTTGAAATTCTTGAATCCTTCGGACCTTAGTCTTTCTGGATCTTTTCCAACTTTTCCTCAATCCTTTGTCTCGACAATTCTTTTCTTAGATCGGATGTCGGTGTGAGTGTAGCGATCTGAACACAATTGTCTGGGTGGTTCAACCAGTTCAATCTTCATCCCGCCAAACTCTTCAACGAGTTTTCCTCTTGTACAAAGAGACATCCTAACTTGGTATGGCTCTTACGACTCAGCGTCGACTACTACATTCGCCTTGCCGGGTGATAGTTAATACCACGATCGTAATCTTTACCAGATTCAAGCCATCTTCTTTGTCTCATATTCGGATCCCTTTGTTCAAGAAATACTTCAAACTTTTATGGTGCAGGAAGATTTCACATCTCACACCGTAGAGATGGTGTCTCCAAATTTTAGGGCATGAACTACACCGCTAATTCCAAATCGTGGGTTGGGTAGTTCAGCTCATTGGGTCCGAGTTGTCGGGATGCATAAGCTATCACCTTTCCTTCTTGCATCAAAACACAACCCGACCAGTCTTAGATCGTGCTATAGACCACGTACCTTTGTCCGCTTCGACCGCTAGAACTGGTGCACCGTCAATTTCTCTTTGAGTATTTGGAAACTCGTCTCGCACTCATCGGTCAAACGAACTTGATTCCCTCCCGAGTAGTCGGGTTATTGGCCTTGCAATCTTGGAGAATCCTTCGATGAATCTCCTATAGTAGCCAGCTAATCCTAGGAAACTTCTAATTTCGTGCTGCGTTTTAGGTGGTTTCCATTCCTGCACGGCCTCTACTAGATCTACTTTTATGCCTTCAGCAGACACGATGTGTCCAAGGAACATAACTTCCTTCAGTCAAAACTCACATTTGCTAAACTTAGCAAAGAGTCTTTCATTTCTCAAGGTTTGCAGAACCGTTCTTAGATGTTCCCTATGATCCTCTTCGTTCTTTGAGTAGATAAGGATATCATCTATGAAGACCAAAACAAATTTATCCAAAAATGGATGAAATACTCTGTTCATGAGGTCCATGAATACGGCTGGTGCATTGGTTAATCCGAATGGCATAACTATGAATTCATAGTGGCCATATCTCGGTTCGAATGCGCCTTAGGTACATCCTCGGATCATTTTCAGTGATGGCATCCTCGACTTAAGATCAATTTTGGAGAATACACCGCCTCTCGCAATTGATCAAACAGTCATCAATTCTGGGTAAAGGGTATTTGTTCTTTAGTGTCATCTTATTTAGTTCTCTATAATCGATGCACATCCTCAAAGAACCATCCTTTTTCTTAACAAATAAACAAAGGCGCTCCCCAAGGTGAAACACTCGGCCTAATAAATCCTAGATCCAAAAGCTCGATTTGGATTTTCAGCTCTTCTAGCTCTTTGGGGCCATCCTATAGGGCGCCCGACACCGGGCTGATCACGGCTCCAAGTCGATGGTAAACTCTAGCTGTCTATCAGGAGGTAGTCCTGGTAGATTTTCGGGAAATACGTCCGAAAACTCTTGGACAACTTCAATGTCTTCTACCCGTGCTTCGGGTTTATCCCCTTCGTTCAAATAAACGAGGAATGCAAGACATCCCTTCTGGTTCATCATCCTCCTAGCTTGTAGTGCTGACACTATTGGCACTCTTCTTCCCATGCTGATCCCATGGAAATGCGTAGCTTCTTGTCCAGGAAAGTGAAACGAAATTTTCCTTTCCTTACAGAGAATCGTGGAATGATTCTTAGCTAACCAGTCCATTCCTAGGATTATGTCTACATCGTCCATGGGTATTATGTTTAGATCGTTAGCCAGAACCTTAAGTGATCCTAATGTCAACTCTAGGTTCGAGCAAAAGTGTGTAACGGTCATAATTCCTCCTATAGGCGATGAGATTCTCATATCCTGGCTTGACCTTTCAGACCTAAGGCCCAGCATTTCTACGCATGATCTTGCAATAAAAGAATGCGAAGCACCCGTATCGAACAGTACTATAACAGGTAGGTTGAGAAGAACTCCCATACCGCCAAGTTTCCTTGGTTACATTCGCTCGCCTCCTGCGTGGCGTGAGCTCGCCCGAGCAATTTGGCCGGGTGACGGGCGCTGGTCCTCGCTGATTTGGCGGTTGTTGCCTGGCGGTTGTTGCCTTCTTGGCGTTGGCGCCGTGGTTGTCGCCCGCTCTTTGTTGTTGGGGCGGTGGCTGCCGCCACCGCCTTGCGGATTTGTTGTTGTGGTGCCGCCACCGGCGGCCTTATTCTTTGAGTTGTTGTTGTTGAGGTGGGGTGTTTGCCATTGGAGTTCTTGGGGTTGAAATTTGGAATTGCTTGCGGTGGTCGGAAAAGTCGTATAGCCCTCAATGGCCGAGCATTTCTGGTTGGTTCGCTTCCATCCGAACGTGACATCGGGCAATTGTTGGCGTAATGCCCGTTTGCCCCGCATTTATAACAACTTACCACATTTGCCGTGCACACACCCTTGTGTGCTCTATGGCATCTAGGCATTGAGGTGCCTCGATCGTCCTGTGGTCCCTTGCGGTGGAGCATGAGCTGCTCTCTTCCAGCTTTGTCCTCGCTGCCGGGTTTCGCCACTCAGGCGCTTGTGACTTGCTTCTCCGTAGTTTCCGCGGTTGTTATTTCTGCGGTTGGGCTCCCAGTTCCCTTTTCCCTTATCCGAATTACCGTGTGCCTGAGACGCCACCGACTTATTTTCGGTCATGGCCGCCTCTATATCTAAAGCTCGTGCGAGAGCTTCGATGCAGAGACAGTCTCCACGGTGGCGAGAGACATGCGTATCTCCATTCTTAGCCCTGCCCTGAACTTTTCCGACATCTTCAAGTCGGTGTCTACTAGATCCGGCGCATATCTTGACGTCTCGCAGAAAGTGCGATCGTAGTCGGTTACGGATAATTTTTCTTGTTTTAGCAGGAAAAATTCCTGCCTCTTTTTCCCCCTATAACTTTTGGGGATATACTTTTCATACAGCTCTCTTTTGAAATCCTCCCACGAGAATTCCTCCACTGTTCTCACAGAAAGTCTTCTTTCCGCCTCCCACTGTAAGTCACCGTCCAACCGGTGGAAAGTAACACACGACACCCTTTCTTGTGCCGTGCATCTTAAGAAGGTAAAGATCCGCTCAATAGCCTCGACCCATTGTTCGGCTTCTTCCGGGTTGCCTTTCCGTTAAAAGCAGGAGGGTTCTTTTAAAACATTTCTTCGATCCCGCGATCGGGTTGAGGTGGAGGTGGTGGTTGGGGATTGTCTTCCGGCTCTTGTTCGGGGACTCTACCCCTTCCTCTCGGCCTTCCCCGACCTCTACCTCTGGGTTCTTGCTCCGGATTCCTTCTCGGAGGCATGCTGCTATGAGAAACAAGTAAGCATTAGGCATTTATTCTTTTTGTTCCCACATCCACTCACACTTGTTTTGCGCCTTGTCACAAAGCGATCCCAAACAGAGTATAACATTCTTAACAAACATAACTTGCCGCAAAAGCCCTATTAGGGTCATGTGTATATATATCCAAAAAATTTCTGCCATAGGCAGGATGTTCAAAATAGCGGGTAAACAGAAAACGTAAATCCCGGCCCACACGGCCTAAAAAGATTTCGAGTTTTAGAACTGAGTGCAACAAAAGAAAAGAGAAAAGCTAGCACACACGCTAGACATAACAAAACAAATTCTAATTAAAACGCCGCCAGTGCCTTCACGAGGTCCTTCCCTATTCCGTGTCTTCCTCGTGGTCTTCCTCCTCCTCCAATCATCTTGACGTCCGAAATGTCCATACGGGTAGTCCCTCGATGGTCCGCTCCATTGCTTTCCACCATCGGTATATCTCGCATGGGGTTAAAAGCGGTGGTCGATTCGCCGAGGCTCGTGGTCGGGGGCGAATCGGATCGTAGCATACTCGAGTCGGGTCATAGCCCGGAAGGCATCCGATTCTCTCATCCGTGTTGTCCGATGAAAGTGCTCGTTGGTGGTATGGCTGGGACCATAGGTGGTGGAGGTGGTCTTGGTGGGCGTGAGGGGTGTCCGGCAGTGGGGTGGAAATACTGGCTCTCCCGAGGCTGCAGGCGCTGCGCCTCTCTAAGCGAGCAGGTCCGCCCTCGCCGAATCGACACGGAGGTACCACTGGGTCGATCGCCTCGGGACCTCGTGGTACAGCCACTCTGGCGACTCATCCCGCCAGGTATACTCTCGGGGAGGGAGGTAGGGTCCTCTCGGTGCTGCTCCGTAAATGCTATATACGTAAGTCAGGTGACTCACGAACCTAGGCAGATCTCCCACCAAGTCGTAGCTGCCCATCGCCCGGTAAATGTAATCCCCGATATCTCTCGAGCATATCCATCCAGTGTGGGAGTATCGCTAGAAGGCGCTGGATGCCGTCATAATCATCACGCCCGTGAGCTGGGCGTCTCCAAAGACGGAGATAATATGCCAAGAACTCACCCAAGTCCTCCCCCAAGACATCCAACTGGAGCGATATATACTCACCTCCTCCTCCGGGGTGGGGTGTGGTCCAATCCTCCTCCTCGCGAGATATCTCATCCCCTCCATCTGTCACGAATAAAACTAACATAAGTCAACTATCGTCATCGAATAAGCAGGCAAGGATATCTTAAACGTAACGTGAAGCAACTAGATAAGGTCAAGCAAGTCTATAAGGTAGGCAACATCATACTGCTCAAAACTCACCACAACTTACCTTCTTAGTCTTACCCAAACGTATACATAAGCCAACAACATCTTAATATATGCTACGAGATCCTTGTCTTATATCAAACACTCGAACTAGAGTTCAACGGACTCTATCGTATTCTGGAGACAGAATTAGGGATTCTGTTCTTCATAACAAATGAAGATCAGTGCGTTAGGAGTACGCAGGCGAAAACCATGCGTAAATCGGAGTCCTAACGAGAGAGATCTAGCTAAAACAAATCTACTGCGCAGTGCAGGAAATTTGCGCGATCGTGCAAAGCGAAGTTAATCGAGTCGTACGTCGACATAAAACGTTTATCATTTTCGGGTTTTTAAGCTGAGGCTGGACATTTTGAAGCCGTAGTGACGTCCATGTCGTGATTCGTGTTGCTGGTCACTCGTGTCGAAGCAGTGATGGAGTGCCGACGTCATTCAGCTTAAAGGTTGAGGTTGTCCTCGTCCATCCTTCTCGCTCGTCTTCGGTCGTCCGTGCCCAAGGGTATCGTTACCTTCATTCTTCCTATTGTTCTTTCGTTCGCATAAGGAAAAGAAGTTCGTACTTCTATGTTCTTTTACGATACGTGAACATGCTCCTTAGAGTCTAGGTTCGTCTTATGATAACATACCGTTCATCATAAATAAAATTTTTTGAAAGTTGGAAGGAGGTTTCAATTGAAAACTTTTGGAAATACGATTTCAACATAGCAATCATAATCAACTTATATGCATATCAAAAATGGATTCATTCATCCCATGTTGATCATTCAACTAGTACCACCATGTACTTTCATATCAATACTTGAGTATTGCTTTAGTTCAACTAAAAGTATTTTGGGAAAAATTTTCTTGTTCAACTTTCATTTTCATCATAAAAATTTTCATAATAATCAAATCCTTCAAAAGTCTGTCCAATTGTTCAATCATGTAAAAATTTCCATTTCATGAGTTTGAGAAAGGAATGCAGTTACCTCTTTCCCGGTTGAGCTCGATGTGATGGAGTGTTGAGGGGAGTCAGTAGGTTTCTAGAAGTCCAGTGACTCGATCTAGACTTAGAATAAAAAGAATTTGGGTTTTCAAAGAGCAAAAGTGCTCGATACCACTGTTACGCGACCCCATTAGGACCAACCCGGTTTGGAGGCGACTAAGTACTAGGAGTAGTACTTTAGGGTTACATGAATAAAATAGAGATGCGTGAAAATAAGCTAGCATGCTTGAACGTAATACTGAGATGATGTTATATTGTTTTTGAAAAGGTTTAGGCCATCGGACCCCAAGACTTGGCCCGATCCGATGGACTTCAATAATTTGTAATATAAAGCATAAATAAAAGAGTTTAGAGTATAGCGGAAAGTGTGTGAATACATATATGACGATATGCATTCAAGGTATAAACCACAAATTAAGTAGATCGGTCAGGACTTTGGACTCTCAACACTTTCCCATCATCACCATCAAAGCTCAACCCGCACATTTAAAACAACATGCAGGCTAAGTACAAGAAATTGCACTTAGTGGGCTCATGCCGAAAACATTTGATAGGTTTGGATTACGCTGCCAATATTGGGTAAGTCACAAGGGTTTTAGTTAAAAAAATGCCTTGTGCTTACCAAATCATTTTCAGTTCGTAAACATAGCTCGGCCGAGCATTTTCTTGGTGTGTATGGTCCGTATCTCATAGTCACAATACATAATAATAAAATAAATAGTAAACGTCGAGAGGGAGGCCTCCCATCTACGACGCCGTGACCGGCCGTAATCCCGTACAGCACACAGTCACTCTCTGCAAGCATATGTTAACACAGCGTAGTTCCAACCTTCACGCCAATCCTAGCTGTGCATTTATCATCCAAGACAAGACCCGACATTTAAAAAGGTGGGCGCTACCACAACAAATGATATAATAGTTCCAACCATCTCCACAAATTTACCGGGCATAACAGATAGGATCCATACACAAACGAAATATTTTCGGTAATGCGGTAAAACAGTTGATAATTGTAGAATAAGTGCGGTAAATAAACTCATTTGGAAATAATAAGAAAGCAACTTTTAGTGGGTAAGAAAAGGCCCACATTTTAAAGGTAAAGAAGCCCACATTTTGAGGTAAGAAAGGAAGCCCACCGGACTATGGTTCGTTGTAAAGTCCCCAGGTTGGTTTGTTCGTCAAAATCTCGTCATTGCGTTTGCGTCCACACCTTTACTAAAAAGCGAGGCTTTAGACGTCGCCAAGTCTTTCGAGACTTTTGAAAACTAAGTTAAACTTCGATATTTCATATCGATGTAGACCGAATTCTTAGTGAATTCAATACGCCTCTAACACGACACGATCGACTTGTTCTCGCTCTTCGAGATGCTTTCAACGATAAGCACGTTTTCGATATATGGATTTCATTTGTGGAATCCTTTCTTACTAATGGGTATCATACTCAATTAGTATCTCTTACGCTCATCGACGATTTATAAATGTATAATCGCACGTTTGACTCGAAAGTCAACGAAGTCAACATTGATCAACAAAGTCAACGATTTTGACCTTTAATAATAGTAACTTACTATTTTGTTTTATAAATCGAATTTGATCGATTTGAAAACGTAAAGTCCTATTACTCGATTTATCTTGTAAATCAAGGACTTATGATTATTTTCAAGCATTTTAATAACCCTTTTATAAATAAAAGCGTATTTTGGTATTTTAAAACGTTATAAAAGAACGCTCGCCTCAAACATAGCAATCTATGTTTATAAAATTTTGTAAAATTTAAAACTGTCCAGAATATTATTTTAGTAAATTTTCATTAATAAACTGTTTTAAAAAGGATTTTAAAATCCTTTTATATTATCGAAATTTTCGATAATTAGTTTAAAAATACCAAATGACCTTTGAAAATTTTTTCTAAATTAATATAGTGTATTATTATACACTATGGTCCAGAATATGAATTTATTAAATTCATATAATACTGTTTGCTAATTATTTATATATATATACATATATATATTTCGGTAATTCCAAATAATAGGAATAATCATCCAAAATTCCCAAAATTGATATATACTTATAATAACATCCAAACATCAGTATATAATATTTATATGACCCATAGTTACTCATAACTATTTATTTCACAATATGTAACAATGTTCACGGTAATAAGATAATTACCCAATAAATAGCAAACAATTTCTAAAAATTCTAAATAAATTACAACATCAATAAACATTATATTATAACATTGTAACATCATAAAATCAACCAAACTAATTTAAATCGTCACCATATGAGCTTTGCAAGCTCTCGGCTTTTTCGATTAAATTTAGTATTTGGTTTTCAAAAATTCCAACAATTATATACTATGTTTATACACTATAGTATATTAATATAACATCATATAATCATCAAGAACTAATTAAATCATCACCATATAAGCTTGCAAGCTCTCGTTTATTTGATTTAAATAGGTAATTGATTTCAAAATTCTAATTAATTTACACAATGTATAAATAATATATTAAAGCATTAAAACACCATTACATGTTCAAAAATAAAATCATGCATTAACATATTTTTCCCAAATGCTCACGGATTGATTAAAAATCATGCCTTTGATTTTTAAAATTTAATTAAATCATATAACATATAATCAATACATTAAAGCATTTATATGACATTATATGATTAAAACAAAAATTATACACCAAGGTATTTTATTCAATAAGCTCACGGTATTTTAACAAAAATACCTAGGGTATTTCCAAAGAATTTAAATATCATACCATGGGTTTAAATCATAACATACATCAATAATCCATTACCAAAATATTTGAAAAACAATCGGTCATCATAAAGAAATTTTTATACATTTCGAAAATAATTTTAAACATTATCCTATGGTTCGAAGATAATATAGCATGCTAGATCCATTCAAAAATCAAATGAACAACAACATATGATTATCTAAGCATACATTTCATATATTTTTAAAATAAGTCATCAAGAACAACATTCTCATGTTCAAGAACATTAAAACCTACATATACATACATATAGCATTCGAACAC
Organism: Salvia rosmarinus; assembly: GCA_036937905.1. Lineage (NCBI taxonomy): Eukaryota > Viridiplantae > Streptophyta > Magnoliopsida > Lamiales > Lamiaceae > Salvia > Salvia rosmarinus. Next base: position 28,267,527 of record CM072824.1, on the reverse strand, counting down.
AACAACATATATATATATATAAAACAGTTCGAAAATTTCAGAATAAATGGGGAAATAAATCGGTACTTAAGGTCTCTATTTACCTTGGATATGGTATTGGTTCTCAAGAAACAATATAGTATAAATGTTTGGAAGAAGGAATAGAGAAGAAAGAAGAAGAAAATCTGGAAATGGAGAGAGGGGCTCGATTTTTCTGCTGAATGGGAGAGGAAAATGGAGAGTGTTTTGAGTGTTAGTTGTTTGAAAATGTGTATATGGAAAATGGGGTGAATGGAAGAGTCTCCCTATACTATCTCTCTCACTCTCACCGATTTTTAGCCCAAAAATGGGGAGAAAAATCTGTAGCAATGATGAGGATTTAGTTGATGATTAGGCTAAGTAAAAGCTAAGCCATGCATTGGGTAGAAAATAGGTGGGTGCATGCTTTGTTTAATGAGGGTGGCCGGCGGTTTTAGGGTGTGTAGGGGTAGGATTTAATTTATTTTTGTACCATAATACAATGTATTAATCCTAGTATAGTTCATAGATATATAATACATGCCATAAAAATAATTAAATCATCCCAAGGACACAAATTCGAAGTTACCGATTTTAATTTGGAAAAATAGGTATATAAATACAAATCACACCTATTATTGATACTCATGCTATTTTCGATCCAAATGTACACATATATATCATAATATATAATTTAGATATTGAATAATAGCATAGAATAAAATTATAGCATTAATTAATGCATAAGAAACCCTAATTTCGAATATTAGGCTTCGAAAATCACAAAAATCATTTTGATTTTAATGATCTAAAACTGATTTCATAGCTTAATAACACTCATATATATCATATTATAAAGTTTAGATACCATATGATAATTTAATAGTGTCATTTCATATGAAAACCAAAGTTTATAAACTTAGGGTTTTGGAAATTTCAATAACTAATTATCGAATTCAATAACTGAAAATTGACTTTAATAATTAATAATACTGAAATTATATAAATATTAATAGGAAATTAATTATTATAATTTCCTGAGCATTAAACTCATTTTCAAAACGCCTCAGACGTTGACGCTCAAAACGCCTCAAACGCTCAAAATCGACTCATCTCAAATGGTCGCAGAAGTTCACACTTACTAAATAAATATGTCCCTTTAATAAAGGAATTAAGATAGAAATTAATTCCAAGCTTCACTGCCGAGAAAATTTCATGAAAAGTCGACGCTCGATACGCTGCGTTCGACGCTTAAAAATATCGATGAATCATTTCGTAATATTTCAATCCTTTAATTCACAACCTTAGTGAATTATGAAAGGAATTCATCATAACGATATCGATCGAAATCACAAGGTTCGATGTCGAAAAGATAATATACGGCAAAACCCACATTACGGGTTCGTAATACCGTAATCGTATATTCGTTTTTTCGAATATTACATTATAAAAGGGTTTATTAAATGCTAAATTATTTATAAGTCCTCGATTTACGTGATAAATCGAGAAATAGGACTTTACGATTTCAAATCGATCAAATTCGATTTATAAAACGAAATAGTAAGAATTACTATTCGAAAGTCAAAATTGTCGACTTTGTCGACAAAGGTCGACTTCGCTGACTTTTAAGTCAAACGACGATTATATCGCTCGATAAATACGCCAATACGCGTAAGATGTACTAATTGAGTATAATAATCATTAGTAAGAAAAGATTTCACAAATGAAACCAGATATCGAAAACGTTTATATCGTTGAACGATCTCGAGAATCCAGAATAATTCAATTTTATACGATTGAAACGTATCAATTCATTGAGAATTCAGTTTGCATCGATATAAGATATCAAGTTTATCTTAGCTTTTGAGTCTCGAGAGACTTGAGCGACGCACTAAAGCCTCGCCAGTAAAGCGCGACGCAAACGCGACGATCGGATATCGACGCATTTAACGAACCTAGACTCAAATTTACAACGAACCATAGTCCAAAGTGAGCTTTTATTTTCAAAATGTGGGCCCTTTTCTTACCCCACTAAGATGTGACTTTCATTACTCCAAATGAGTTTACTTACAGATCTTATTCTACAACCGCTGACAAATGTTTACTATATTACCCGCCAAACATATTCGCTTTGTGTATGGATCCTATCTGTTATGCCCGGTAGGCTGTATGGCGATGGTTGGAACTAAATTATGACAAAGTTATGTCATTTGGGTCGCGCCAACCTTTTAAATGTCGGGTCCGTGCTCGGATGATAAATGCCCGCTAGGATGGCGTGAAGGTTGGAACTATTGCAATGTTAACATATGCTTGTGAGAGCGATGTCTGTGTCAGACGGATTACGGCCGGTCACGCGTCAGACGGGAGGCCTCTCGACGCTTAACTTTTATCTTGTTATGAATCTGTTACTATGAGATACGGACCATACACACCAATAAAATGCTCGGCCGAGCTATGTTTATGAACTGAAAATGTTTTGGTAAGCACAAGGCATTTCAACTAAAACCTCGTGACTTACTCGATATTGGCGCAGAATCTTATATCAAATGTTTTCGCATGAGTCCACCGAGTGCAATTTCTTGTACTTAGCCCCGCATGTTTGTTTTAAATGTGCAGGTTGAGTCACGGAAGGTGATGGGGAATGTGTTGAGGAGTCCGGTGTCCTTGACCAATTTATCTAGAATTTGTGGTTTTCACCTTGAATGCATATCGTCATATATGTATTCACACACTTTCCGCTGCTACACTCTGAACTCACTTATTTATGCTTTATTGTTATGAACTATTGAGGTCCATCGGACCATGGTTAAGATTTTGGGGTCCGATGGCCTAACCCTTTTTAAATCGTTATGACATTATCTTATATTATGATCAAGCATGCTAGATTATTCTTATTATATCGTTATACCAAGTTCGAGCATGCTAGTTTATTGTTATTATGCATCTCTATTTTAGCCGTGTAACCCCTAAAATACTACTCCTAGTATTAGTCGCCCTCCAGTCCGGGTAGTCTGGAGTGGGGTCGTGACAGAAGTGGTATCAGAGCGCTTTTGCTTTTTGTAAACCCAAATTCTTTTTATTCTATGTCTAGATCGAGTCTTTGGACTTCTAGAAATCATCGACTCTCTCAACACTCCATCACATCGAGCTCAACCGAAAAGGTAACGCATTTCTTTCTCAAATTCATGAAATGGAAATTTTTTACATGATGAGCAAGTTGGAAGAACTTTTGAAAGATTATGTTATTATGAAAATTTTGATGATGGAAATGGAAGTTTGAGCAAGAAAGTTTTTCCAAAACCTTTGGTTTGAAACCAATAAGTATTGATCGCTAATACTCAAATGTCGAGATGGAAGTATATGGTGGTATTGAGTTGAATGATCAACATGGAATGAATGAATTCATTTTTTATATGTATATGAGTTGATCATGATTGTCATTTTGAAATCATATTTCCAAAATTCTCAAATAAGACTTTATTTTTCCAATCTTTCAAAATTTTGTTTATGATGAACGATATGTTATCACGAGACGAACCTAGACTCTAAGGAGCATGCTCACGTATCGTGAAAGAACATAGAAGTACGAACTTATTTTTCCTTACAAGAACAAAAGAACGATAGGAAGAATGAAAGTGACGATATCCTCGAGCGCGGGCAACGAAAGACGAGCAAGAAGGATGAACAAGGACGACCTCAACCTTGAAGATGAACGACGTCAACAGTTCCTCACACTTTGACATGAGTAACCGTCGACATAGGCCATGACATGGACATCACTTACGGCTTCAGAATGTTCAGCCTCAACCTAAAGACCTGAATATGGTAGACGACACGCCGACATACGCCTCGATTTACATTTTGGCACGATCGCGTAAATTTCCTGCACTGCGCAGTAAATTTGTCTTAGCCAGATCTCTTTCGTTAGGACTCCGATTTACGCATGGTTTTCACCTACGTACTCCTAACGCACTGACCTTCATTTATTATGAAGAACAGAATCCCTAATTCTGTCTCCAGAATACGATAGAGTCTGTTGAACTCTAGTTTAAGTGTTTGGTATAATACAAGGATCTCGTAGCATATATATAGTAAGATGTCATTAGTCTATATGTATACGTTTGGGTAAGACTAAGAAGGTAAGTTGTAATATGTGTTGTACCTTATGATGTTGCCTACCTTATGGATTGTTTAGTTCCAACCTAGTTGCTTCTCGTTATGCTATCTTTTCTGTTTTGAGATGACGATAGTTGACTTACGTTAGTTTTGATCGTGGCAGATGGAGGAGATGCGCTATATCGCTAGGAGGAGGGTAGGACCTCATGCCACACCCGAGGAGCTGATGCGCACCTATCGAATGTTGGATGTGCGCGGCGAAGACCTGGCGAAGTCATGACGTATTACCTACTGGGTGGAGAACGCCCGAGCCTATGGCGCAACCGACTATGATGGCATCAGCGACTCCTAGCTATACTCCCTTGTACATGGGATGGTTATGCCCGAGAGGTATCGGGAGATTATATTTATCGTATGCCCCGAGGCTATGATTTGATTGGGATCGCCTCAGATCGTAAGTCACCGACTTACGTGTATGATTTACTGAGCCGCACCTATGGGACCATATCTCCTCCACGGAGTACACTTGGCGTGATGAGTCGCCTGAGTGGCTATACCTTGAGGTTCCGAGACAGTCGATCGGTGATACCCCTGCATCGGATAGATGAGGCGGTGATATACGAGGTAGATAGGCAAGACGCCCAGAGCTCTGGGAGAGCCCGCCTTGCTACCAGCAGTTTTGGACACCCAAGACGTCCGCCGCTACGCCCCTACCACCTGCGTCCGATCCGCCACCACCGGAAGAGGAAGAGCCCTTCCGACGGATAGCGCGGATGAGCGTATCAGATGCCTTCAATGGCTATGACCCGACCCGAGTATGCTATAGTCCAATCCGCCACAACTACGACTTGTACGGCGCGGATAACTTAGGACCCCGCCGACATACCGATGATGGAAGCCGGCTGCAGACTATCCAGTGGTACGACCGCGAGGACGATTGGGATGGAGAAGACGACTCAAGAGGAGGAAGACCCCAGGAAGACGCGGAGTAGGGAAGGAGCCCGTGAAGACGTTAGGCGACGCTTTAATTGAAATTGTTTTGTTATGACTAGCATGTGCTAGCTTTTCCTTTTATATTTCGCATCGATGGTTCTAGAACTCGAAATTTTTTTGGGAGGCCGTAGGGCCCAAACCTTGTTGCTTTGTTTTTCTTGTGATTCTTGATGTTGAACATCTGCTGGATGCACCTTGTTTACCTATCGATATATTTGACCCAAGTGGGGCTTTTATGCATAAATTGTCTATGTTAAGGATGAGTTGTTTTATTTTGATATCGTTTATGAGGAGGCTATGAAAACCTTATGTATGTTAAGCTATGAAAGCGTTGAGTAATTGACAATGATATGTTTTATATAATGTAACGCCCCAGAAGAAACCCTAACGAAACCCGAGGTCGAGGAAGACCTAGAGGAGGGTAGAGTCCCGAGCAAGAGGAAGAGGATATTCCCAACCACCCTCCACCTCAACCCGATCGCAGGATCGAAAAACTATTCCCGAGGGAAACCCACCGGTCTTTAACTTGAAGGAAGCCTGTAGAAGTTTCGAGCAACGGGTTATAGCCATTGAAAGGATTTTTACTTTCTTAAGATGCACGGCACAGAAAGGCTGTATGCTACTTTCCAACTAATTGACCGACTTCGGTGGGAGGCCGAAAAAAGACCTTATCGCCGAACGACTTGAGTGAGTTCTCCTGGGAGGACTTCAAGAGGGAACTATATGAGAAATACATCCCCAAGAGCTATAAGAGGAAGAAGGAGCAGGAATTTTTCCTGCTAAAGCAAGAAAGGATGTCTGTGACCAACTATGATCGCGCTTTCGGCGAGATGTCGAGATATGCACCGTAATGTGGACACCGACTTGAAAATGGCGGAGAAGTTTAGGTCGGACCGAGGATGGAGATACGGATGTCTCTTGCCACCATGGAGACCTAACTCACGTAAGCTCTTGACGAGCTTTAGACATCGAGGCGGCAATGTCCGAGGATAAACCGTGTCGGCCCGACACACAATACTGGACAGAGGAAAGGGAAACGGGAACCCAACCGCGGAATAACAACCGGGAGCTATGGGACGCAAGTCACAAGCGCCCATGGCAGTGGAAATGCGGCGCGCAGAAGGACAGAGTCGAAGAGAGCAACTTATGCTCCACCCAAGGGGACCGCAGAACAGTTGAGGCACCTCAATGCCCTAGATGCCATAGAACACACAAGGGTGCGCACGGCAAACGGGCGAGCTGTTACAAATGCGGGCAAAGGGCATTATGCCAACAATTGCCCAAAGGTCACGCTCGGAATAAGGCCGAACCAACCGGCAATGCTCACCATTAAGGGCTATATACCAACCCCACCGCCACAATAGTTCCATTTCAACCTCAAGAACTCCGGTGGCAACAACCCCAGCAAGTGGTGCAAGAACCACAATGGCAAAGCCGCAACAACAACCCTCAAGAACGCAGCGGGCGCCACCGCCTCAACAACAACAGAGGCGGCAACCACCGCCATAACGCCAAAGAAGAAGAAGAAAAAGCCAGCAATGCGCAGAACCAACAAGGACCGGCGCCCGTCGGCCTCAACGGCTCAGCTAGGGCCTACGCCAGCATAGAGGCGTAATCGAACAAAACTAGGGAAACTCGCGGTATGGGAGTTCTCCTCAACCTACCGTTATAGATTGCTCGACACGGGTGCTTCGCATTCTTTTATTGCAAAATCATGCGAGAAATGTCGGGCCTTAGTCCGAAAAGTCAAGCTAGGATATGAGAATCTCATCGCCTATAGGAGGGATTATGATCATACACACTTTTGCTCGAACCTAGAGTTGACATTAGATAACTTAAGGTTCGCTAACAATCTAAACATAATACCCATGGATGATGTAGACATAATCCTAGGAATGGATCGTTAGCTAAGAATCATTCCACGATTCTATGTAAGGAAAGAAAAATTTCGTTTCACTTTCGACAAGAAGCTACGATTTCCACGGATCAAGATGGGAAGAAGAGTCCCGATAGTATCGAAAGACTACAAAGTAGGAAGATGATGAACCGTAAGGGATGCCATGCATTCCTTGTTTATTTGAACGAGGAGGATAAACCCAAGCGGTAGAAGACATAGAAGTTGTCCAAGAATTTTCTGACGAGCCTCGAAAACCTACCAGATCGCCTCCCGAGCAGACAACTAGAGTTTACCATCGACTTGGAGCCGTGGATCAGCCCGCTGTCGAAGGCACCTATAGGATGGCCCCAAGAGAGTTGGAGCAATCGAAAATCCAAACCAAGAGCTTTTGGATTTATGATTCATTAGGCCGAGTGTTTCACCTTGGGGAGCGCCTGTTTTGTTTGTCAAGAAAAAGGATGGTTCTTTGAGGATGTGCATCGATTATAGAGAACTAAATAAGATGACACTAAAGAACAAATACCCTTTACCCAGAATCGATGACCTGTTTGACCAATTGCGAGGTGCAGGTGTATTCTCAAAAATTGATCTTAAGTCAGGATACCATCAACTGAAAATACGGTCTGAGGATGTACCTAAGACTGCATTCCGAACCAGATACGGCCACTATGAGTTCATAGTTATGCCATTCGGATTAACCAATGCACCAGCCGTATTCATGGACCTTATGAATAGAGTATTTTATCCATTTTTAGATAAACTTGTTTTGGTCTTCATAGATGATATCCTTATTTATTCAAAGAATGAAGAGGATCATAGAGAACATCTAAGAACGGTTTTGTAAACCTTGAGAGATGAGAGACTCGATTTGTATATCGAAAGCGCTTTGGTTGAGCTTGTATACAATGTTTCTCGTTACCACTATTACAATCTCCTATCCGATTGAATACTTGATTGCATATATCCGTGTCCCCTTATCTCATATATAAGTTAGATCACACAAAGGTGTAGAAGATCACGTAAGTCCGTATGATTGGTCAAGCTTAATGAGATATAAAAGTTTCACACCGAGACAACTTAAGGACGAGTTGTCGGTTTAGCCGCAGATAGATAAGAAGTGACTTGACTTAGTTGCTTGTCTATGCCGGTACGCCTCGACGTATCAAGGATCACAGTGAGATGTGTTCTTCTTCTCGACCGTCGTGAAGAACCAAGATCTCGTGACTTACGATGATCTAAACCTCGATAAGGTATTAGGTGAGTATGAGTTGTCGACCATCACTTTGACTTGTTATGAGTGAGGGTTATATGTTCTAACCCAAGATTCTCCGCATCTTGGGTGGTGGCGGTTTGATGTCACGCTAGTTATCTCAGACGAGTCACCGATCCGCTAGGACGATGACGCCCCTAAGGAGCTCAAAGGTTTATTGTACTAAACCCCGCAGTTGAGTTAGCTCAAGTACAATAATAAGGTTGAGTGGTACTACTTAAGGAAATGAAGTTATTAATCGCTTTAAGCAATGATTGCTAGAAATGATTAATGGACGCTCGATATCTTAAATACGGGATTCAGAATGTCTAAGTGCAAGCCCGACTCAACTTCGTAATAAAGGGTAAGTCAACATTCTTTCTCTAGTGGCATGATCGAATGTTTATAAATTAATTTATGTTCGGGTGAACATAAGATAATTAATTTATTTGAGGCCCATCTTTATTCCTCGCATTTGATCCCTGGTCGGCCCATCCAGCCCATAGCTACAGGAAAATCGCGCCCCTCATGCTCCCAATGGCAAGATTTTATTCTCTTTATCCCACAAGGATATTATTATATTTATGGTATATGCATAGATCCTTTCCATATAAGATTATGGTAATAATCCCGAGAGTATGGAAATAATCCCGAGAGTATGGAAATAATCCTAAGATTATGGTAATATTCCATATAGATTATGGTAATATTCCATATAGGATTATGGTAATTTCCATATGGGATTAAGGTAGTGCATTATAAATATAAGGTATGAGATAAAGTCTAGGTTAATGCTCACATATTAACCACAAGATTTTCGCCATCTCATTATTCTTGAGAGATTTTTCAAAATAGTGAAGAGAGCAAAGGGTGATTTTCCAAGCATTCTCCATAGATCGCCCTCACCGACGCTGGAGATTGGGCAACCGGATACAGCCCGTAAGGTCAAAGCACGAGTCCGATCCGCTCGATCCGCTCATCTCGCTCCATCGACCTCTTCGTATCCAAAGGTAAACACGTGAAAACCCCAACGTGTTGCGATTAATTATATAGACGCATGCTAGGTTTATAATCAATGTATGGTGAATTAAACACCCAAGATGGATCCTCGGGCAGGGTTAACATACGTTTTCCCTACACTGGTATCGAGCCCGGATCGTAATTCGCTCGCTGGATTAATTCACGCTGATTATTACGCGCTTTTAATTAATTGTGGATCCGCTGCTCATCGTGGCTCGCTTATTATTTTGTTGGTTTTGTTTTTACACCACGAGAAAATCCGTGGTTAGATTAGATTTTATTATGTAAATCTTATCCGTAAAAGAAGAACGAAGACGAAAGAACGAAGAACGAAACGACGGAAAACAGTCTCGGCATCATCTCGGACGGTATTCGCGAGCGACCCTCGCGGTCGCGAGGGCGATCGCGAGGGGCGCGGGCGACGGGCGCGTCGCTCGACGAGATCCCCGGCGCCACGCGAGCGAGCGATCGAGCGGTCGCGAGGATTACCCGTGAGGGCGAAGCGAGCGAGCTAGCGGGCGGCGACGGGCGCGTCGCGCGAAACCCGCGCCGCGAGCGCATCGCGGTCGCGAAGTTTCGCCGCCGGGCGACGACGCCTCTCGCAGACGCTCGGGCGCCGGGCGGTGGCCGCGACGCTGCTCGACGGGTCGCGGTCGCTTTAGCGATCGCGAGGTAGCCCGCGAGGACACGCGAGCGCACGCGGCGACGCAGAGGTCGGGCGCTGCTACCGGCTCTCGCCTCAGCGCCGCCCAAGACAGATTGGGCCGACCCGCCCGCACCCGCTTCCAGATTTTCCGTCCGCGCCCGCACGCGAGGCCCATTTGTTGAATCCGTCCGCGCCCGCACGCGAGGCCTGCTCAAGTTTAATTGCACTTTGTAAATCTATGTAATAGATTAGATTTAAATGTGCGTGTTTCACGATGGGCCGCGATGAACGCTTTATTTTATTTTTATCGCTCATATGCATGTCGTGGATGTTTAAATTATGCAGAGTATGTTATGTATGTTTATATTACGCTGACAAACCTTAAGTGTTTTACGAATTGGATGCGCATAGTAAGCATGCTAGGTTTATCGCGCTTATCAAGCATATTTTAGAATTTCATGAGCATGTTTTACATGTCGAGTTCTATAGAAAAGCATGCTAGATTACGTGATCTCGCATGGACAAACCTTTGAATAAAAAGACTAAGCAAGCAACCCGACAAATTAATTTTTCAAATTAAAATGTCAAGACCTCCACTTTTTGATCTCTAAACAAAGCGAGACGACCGTGAGTAAACGCCCACACGCGGGCTTGCTTGCACTGCTTATCATAAGTTTGTTAGATGAGATTTCTAAATAAAACATTTTAAATCTATTGAGAAGTGGGAGTTTCATGTAAACGCCCACACGCTGTGGCTTGTATGTGCGATTTTCATAAGTTCTCTAGAGATAGATATAAAATGAGATAACAAAAGAATTTGAATTGGAAGCGGTATGGTCCGAGTGAGTATACCAATTCTAAGAATTCATTTTCCGTCGTTAAAATTGTGGTCATTGCTTAGACATCACCTCAAGTACAACTTCCCGCCAAGTCCCTTCGCGATAGTGATGTGGTCTAGTAAGGTCCAATCGTTAATTTCATTTGTCATAAGGATAAGTTGACATGGATTGAAATTAAACGACTAAAAGGTATATTTTAGTCCGGTCGAGGGTTCATGTAAACGCCCACACGCGTGGCTTGCATGTGGGATTCCTCGGGCGATTGGAGGTTTCAATTAATATTGTTTTATCAAAAGGTTACAATATTATTGTTACGTAATTATTTGCGATCGATGCTTATGTGTTTACATTATCGCTTCGTATATGTCTCTTACGCCGATTATCAATATGCTCGCACAAAACTGCTATCCGTCCAAATTTTATCGAGTGGAAACGAAACATGGAATATGTTCTTATCTGAAGAACACATGTTTGTTCTCACTACTCCTAAACCCGATGCCTCATCGACGATCGACTAATGAGCAATGAGAGTCAAGGCACTTTTGAATAAGTCAAACAATATGGCTAAATGCTATATGATGACTACGATGTCCAAAGGCTTGTACCGCAAAGATCATCGATGGTAGACGCGATCGATATTTGGTCAAGTCTCGAGAGTAAGTTTGGGCAATGGATCGACAATCCGCTTCCACACAATGAGAGAAATCTTGGCGTGTAAGATGGAAGAAGGAAGTTCGTCCATGAACATGTCTCCCACACGACTCATCTCATGGATAGTCTTGATCGGTTGGGAGGAGGTATTGACGGCGGCCAAGGTCGATATCATCCTCAATACACCGCCCAAGTCTTTTGAGAACTGCGTGAATGCGATCATGAGCAAGACCGAGTTTACACTTAGTCGGCTGCTTAATGATCTCGTTGTCATGGAAGGAGTTATGGAAAAGGAGCACATGCTCTTGCTAGCACATCTAAGGGCCCAAAATTTTCATCGCAAAATGGAAATAGAAAAAGGGGTACCAAAGGTGGTAGAGGCAAGGGAAATAGTGGGAGTAATGGGAGCAAGAACATGGTTGCCACCGGAGGCTTGAAGAAGCCAAAGGAGAAGGGCAAGTGCTTCAAGTGCGGTAAGACTGGGCATTGGAAGGCCAAGTGCCCTATGCTCAAGGCTCAAGGTACGCTGTTTGCTTTAGTAACGGAAACATGTTTAGCGACTTGTTCTACCCATTCTGGGTAGTAGATACGGGCGAATCGATCATGTTTGTTACACCTGCGGGGTTCCCGCGACAAGGGAGTCGCTTGATGGCGAGATAACGATCTCCATGGGCAACGCGCGAAAGTCGAGGTTGCTGCAGCTGGAGATGTTTTTTATGTTTTGGGACAACAGCTTTAGTTTTGAAAGACGCTTTATATGTGCCGGATTTTCATGAACCTTGTTTCGCTTTCAAATTATTTACTCATGGATATTCTCGTTATTTTTGATAGTGGTGTTTCTATCATAAGAAATGACGGTTATCCGTGTTGGCACCTTATATAATTCGCTTTATACTATTTCTCGCAAAACATAATACCTATAACTATGTCAGATCTTCATCAAACCCTAAAAAGAGAAAGTTTTCTTCAAGAAGATGACTCTACTTTTCTCTCGGCATCTTAGATTAGGTCACATCAATCTAAATAGGATCCAAAGACCGCTAAGAATGGAGCGTTGGTAATCTCACTGTTATCTGCTCCCACCGCGAATCCTCAGATAGAAGGTAAGATGTCGACTGCACCCTTCAAAGCGAAGGGTTATAGAGCCAAAGAAATGTTGAGTTAGTCCATTTCGACCGTGTGGACCAATGTCCACACAAGCTCGTGGAGGGTACGAGTATTTTGTCACTTTCATCGACGACACTAAGGTACGGATACATATACCGCTTCACCGCAAGTCCGAATGCTTTGAGAAATTCAAAGAGTTTAAGGCGGAAGTGGAGACGGCTAGGTAAAAGTATCAAGTCATCATGGCTCGATCGGTGGCGAATACCTCAAGAACGAGTTTATGGACTATCTAGTGAAGTGTGGGATTACATCCCAACAAGATTTCACCGGCACACCACAAAGAAATGGTGTGTCGAGAGCAAGAAATAGGACTCTTTGGAAATGGTTAGATCTATGACGAGTTATGCTACATTGCCTATTTCGCTCGGGATATGCCTTAGAGACGGCGGCATACTTGCTAAATCTAGTACCGCCCAAGTCACCGAAAAGACCCTTCGAGTTGTGGTTTGGGCGCGAAGCCCGCTTTAAGCCACATAAGGATATGGGCAGCCCAAAGACATGTGCCGAACAAGAAGGTCGACAAGTTGGAGGCTAGATCCGACGCAAGGTCGTTTATCGCTATCCTAGAGGAACGAAAGGTGGTTTATTCTATAGTCCTAAGGATCAAGGTCATTATTAGCACTAATGCCCGATTCTTAGAAGAGGATTATATGAAAATCATAAGTCCAAAGTTGAAATCATTCTTCAAGAATTAGAAGATGATCGATTCCACCACCGACAGCCAAAGGTACGAGATGTCGAGTCTAGTGGGAGGATCGACACCGATACTTCAAGAAATTGAAGTGGGTCGAGTTCCACCGAGATACCGACCGCATAAGTGGTACCTACACGCAAGTTGTGCAAGTTAGAGAACCACAAGTATCTCGCACCCACCGCTGCCATAGTGCCCGTCGAGAACCTCGTCAGAGTGGGAGGGTTGTTCGTCAACCCGAGCGATTTATGTTCGTGGGTGAATCTTCGGATTTAGTCCCAGCAGATTTAACATGCAATAATCGACCCATGGACATACAAGGAGGCGATACAAGATATTGATGCAAGATTATGGCACACCGCTATGGACTTAGAAATGGAGTCCATAACGGCTATGGATGTATATGAAAGACACCTCTACCGATGGCAAGGAAGCCATAGGTAGTAAGTGGATATACAAGAGGAAGAGAGATTCCGATGGAGAGGTTTCGCTTTCAAAGCCGTGCTTGTGGCGAAAGGGTACACTCAGATTGAGGGCATCGATTTCGATGAGACCTTTTCGCCGTAGCAATGCTCAAGTCCATCGTAATTCTTCTAGCCATAGCAGCCCACTTGAACCTAGAGGTTTGGCAATGGATGTTAAACCGCTTAAACGGTTACCTTGAGGAAGGTAGAGACATCTATATGCAAAGAACCAAGGTTATGTGGTAAAGGGTGAAGAGCATCTAGTATGGAAGCTAAGAAGTCCATTTATGGACTTAAGCAGCCTCCCGATCATGGAACTTACGCTGACGAGGTAGTAAAGTCCCATGGATTTACCCAGCTGCTTAGCGAGAGTTGTGTGTATCGGTTAGATGTCAACGGTGATGTGGTATTTCTTGCACTTTATGTAGATGACATCCTTCTAGTTGGCAACAACGTGAAGTCGTTATCGACGAAAGAGTTGGTTATCCGATCGCTTCAAATGAAAGACTTAGGAGATGCAGCAGCATATTCTTGGGATCAAGGTTTACCGAGATCGCAAGAAGAAAATGTTGAGCTTATCTCAGCGCCTTACATTGATATCGTGATTACTGCTTTAGTATGCACCGCCAAGAAAGGATTGCTACCTTCGCATATGGCGCCTTTATTCAAGACGCAGCCACCCATGACCGCAGCGAGATAGAGGAATGAGACAAGTTCCTTACGCTCGCCGTAGGAAGTCTCATGTACGCAATGCTATGCACGAGGCCCGATATCCGCTATGCGGTAGCATAGTAGCTAGATATCGCCTAACCTCGACAAGCTCATCGATCGCAAGAAGCATATACCAAGCACCGAAAAGGACTCGAGATTATAGGCTAGTTTACCATGCGATAGTCTAATGCCTGGGTTATATGCACTGGATTTCCAAGTCGACCGTGATGAGAAAAAGTCAACCTCGGCTATGTGTTTACCTTGGGAGGTGGAGCCAGATCCTCAAGTGAGTGCAAAGCAATGATGCATTGCGGACTCTACCATGGAAGCCGAATATGTAGCCGCCTTGAGGCTTCTAAAGAGGTCAGATGGTTCAAGAACTACCTCATGGATCTAGACGTGGTACCGGTTTGCCCAAGAGTATCATAGTTTATCGTGATAACTCGTGCAAGTGGCAAACTCAAGGAACCACGGACCCACAAGGCGACCAAACACATAGAGAGAAAGTACCATGTCATACGAGAAATCGTTAGACGAGGTGACGGCCGATTGAAAAGATTGATACGACGGAAAATCTAGCGGATCCATTCACGAAGAGCCCGCCGCAAAAGTCTACGATGGACACGTTAGAGGACTCGATTGCGCTGATGGCACCCACTTAGAAAGGAAACTTTGTATAAGTGGGAGAAGCAAAGTGATGGTTGTTTGTAATAGCTAGTAGAAAGACACATTGTATACTAAAAGTTTGCTTTAGTATAAGTGGGAGATTGTTGATTTGTATACCGAAAGCGCTTGGTTGAGCTTGTATACAATGTTTCGTTACCACTATTACAATCTCCTATCCGATTTGAATACTTGATTGCATATATCTCGTGTCCCCTTATCTCATATATGTTAGATCATACAAAGGTGTAGAAGATCACGTAAGTCCGTATGATTGGTCAAGCTTAATGAGATATAAAAGTTTCACACCGAGACAACTTAAGGACGAGTTGTCGGTTTAGCCGCAGATAGATAAGAAGTGACTTGACTTAGTTGCTTGTCTATGCCGGTACGCCTCGACGTATCAAGGATCACAGTGAGATGTGTTCTTCTTTCTCGACCGCCGTGAAGAACCAAGATCTCGTGACTTACGATGATCTAAACCTCGATAAGGTATTAGGTGAGTATGAGTTGTCGACCATCACTTTGACTTGTTATGAGTGAGGGTTATATGTTCTAACCCAAGATTCTCCGCATCTGGGTGGTGGCAAGGTCAGATGTCACGCTAGTTATCTCAGACGAGTCACCGTATCCGCTAGGATGATGACGCCCCTTAAGGAGCTCAAAGGTTTATTGTACTAAACCCCGCAGTTGAGTTAGCTCAAGTACAATAATAAGGTCGAGTGGTACTACTTAAGGAAATGAAGTTATTAATCGCTTTAAGCAATGATTGCTATAAATGATTAATGGACGCTCGATATCTTAAATACGGGATTCAGAATGTCTAAGTGCAAGCCCGACTCAACTTCGTAATAAAGGGTAAGTCAACATTCTTCTCTAGTGGCATGATCGAATGTTTATAAATTAATTTATGTTCGGGTCGAACATAAGATAATTAATTTATTTGAGGCCCATCTTTATTCCTTGATTTGATCCCCTGGCCGGCCCATCCAGCCCGTAGCTACTGGAAGAAAATCGCCCCTATATGCTCTCAAAGGCAAGATTTTATTCTCTTTATCCCACAAGGATATAATTATATTTATGGTATATGCATAGATCCTTTCCATATAAGATTATGGTAATAATCCCGAGAGTATGGAAATAATCCCGAGAGTATGGAAATAATCCTAAGATTATGGTAATATTCCATATAGATTATGGTAATATTCCATATAGGATTATGGTAATATTCCATATGGGATTAAGGTAGTGCATTATAAATATAAGGTATGAGATAAAGTCTAGGTTAATGCTCACATATTAACACACAAGATTTTCGCCCATCTCAGTACATTGAGAGAGAATTTTCAAAATTGTGAAGAGAGCAAGGGTGATTTTCCAAGCATTCTCCATAGATCGCCCTCACCGACGCTGGAGATTGGGCAACCGATACAACCCGTAAGGTCAAAGCACGAGTCCGATCCGCTCGATCCGCTCATCTCGCTCCATCGACCTCTTCGCATCCAAAGGTAAACACGTGAAAACCCCAACGTGTTGCGATTTAATTATATAGACGCATGCTAGGTTTATAATCAATGTATGGTGAATTAAACACCCAAGATGGATCCTCGGGGCGAGGGTTAACATACGTTTTCCCTACACTGGTATCGAGCCCTCGATCGTAATTCGCTCGCTGGATTAATTCACGCTGATTATTACGCGCTTAATTAATTGTGGATCTGTCGTTCATCGTGGCTCGTTTATTATTTTGTCGGATTTTGTTTTTACACCACGAGAAAATCCGTGGTTAGATTAGATTTTATTATGTAAATCTTATCTGTAAAAGAAGAACGAAGACGAAAGAACGAAGAACGAAACGACGGGAAAACAGGTCTCTCGGCAGTCATCTGGACGGTATCTCGCGAGCGAGCCTCGCGGTCGCGAGGGCGATCGCGAGGGGCGCGGGCGACGGGGCGCGTCTCAAGACGAGATCCTCGCGGCGCCACGCGAGCGATCGAGCGGTCGCGAGGATTACCCGCCGCGCGGCGCAAGCGAGCGAAAGCGGGCGACGGGCGCGCTGCACGCGCGAGAAACCCGGCTGGCGAAAGCATCATCGCGGTCGCGAAGTTTCGCCGCCGGGCGACGACGCCTCTCGCAGACGCTCGCGCGGGCGGTGGCCGCGCGCATGCCGTTGCCGACGGGTCGCGGTCGCTTTAGCGATCGCGAGGTAGCCCGCGAGGACACGCGGCAGCAGCGCACAAGAGGTCGGTCGCGCGCGCGGCCGGGCTCGCTCAGCGCGCGCCCAAGACAGACAATGACGACCCGCCCGCACTGCTTTTTCCAGATTTTCCGTCCGCGCCCGCACGCGAGGCCCATTTGTTGAATCCGTCCGCGCCCGCACGCGAGGCCCTGTCAAGTTTAATTGCACTTTGTAAATCTATGTAATAGATTAGATTTAAATGTGCGTGTTTCACGATCGGGCCGCTGGCGAACGCTTTATTTTATTTTTATCGCTCATATGCATGTCGTGGATGTTTAAATTATGCAAGAGTATGTTATGTATGTTTATATTACGCTGACAAACCTTAAGTGTTTTACGAATCGACGCGCATAGTAAGCATGCTAGGTTTATCGCGCTTATCAAGCATATTTTAGAATTTCATGAGCATGTTTTACATGTCGAGTTCTATAGAAAAGCATGCTAGATTACGTGATCTCGCATGGACAAACCTTTGAATAAAAAGACTAAGCAAGCAACCCGACAAATTAATTTTTCAAATTAAAATGTCAAGACCTCCACTTTTTGATCTCTAAACAAAGTGAGACGACCGTGAGTAAACGCCCACACGCGGGCTTGCTTGCACTGCTTATCATAAGTTTGTTAGATGAGATTTCTAAATAAAACATTTTAAATCTATCGAGAAGTGGGAGTTTCATGTAAACGCCCACACGCTGGCTTGCATGTGCGATTTTCATAAGTTCTCTAGAGATAGATATAAAATGAGATAACAAAAGAATTTGAATTGGAAGCGGTATGGTCCGAGTGAGTATACCAATTCTAAGAATTCATCTTCACCGTTAAAATTGTGGTCATTGCTTAGACATCACCTCAAGTACAACTTCCCGCCAAGTCCCTTCGCGATAGTGATGTGGTCTAGTAAGGTCCAATCATTAATTTCATTTGTCATAAGGATAAGTCGACATGGATTGAAATTAAACGACTAAAAGGTATATTTTAGTCCGGTCGAGGGGTTCATGTAAACGCCCACACGCGTGGCTTCGCATGTGGGATTCCTCGGGCGATTGGAGGTTTCAATTAATATTGTTTTATCAAAAGGTTACAATATTATTGTTACGTAATTATTTGCGATCGATGCTTATGTGTTTACATTATCGCTTCGTATATGTCTCTTACGCCGATTATCAATATGCTCGCACAAAACCGCTATCCGTCCAAATTTTATCGAGTGGAAACGAAACATGGAATATGTTCTTATCGTCAAGAACACATGTTTGTTCTCACTACTCCTAAACCCGATGCCCTCATCGACGATCGACTAATGAGCAATGAGAGTCAAGCGACTTTGGAATAAGTCAAACAATACGGCTAAATGCTATATGATGACTACGATGTCCAAAGGCTTGTACCGCAAAGATCGCCGATGGTAGACGCGATCGATATTTGGTCAAGTCTCGAGAGTAAGTTTGGGCAATGGATCGACATCCGCTTCCACACAATGAGAGAAATCTTGGCGTAAGATGGAAGAAGGAAGTTCGTCCATGAACATGTCTCCCACACGACTCATCTCATGGATAGTCTTGATCGGCTGGGAGGAGGTATTGACGGCGGCCAAGGTCGATATCATCCTCAATACACCGCCCAAGTCTTTTGAGAACTTTCGTGAATGCGATCATGAGCAAGACCGAGTTTACACTTAGTCGGGCTGTTTAATGATCTCGCTGTCATGGAAGGAGTTATGGGAAAAGGAGCACATGCTCTTGCTAGCACATCTAAGGGCCCAAAATTTTCATCGCAAAATGGAAATAGAAAAGGGTACCAAAGGTGGTAGAGGCAAGGAAATAGTGGGAGAATGGGAGCAAGAACATGGTTGCCACCGAGGCTTGAAGAAGCCAAAGGAGAAGGGCAAGTGCTTCAAGTGCGGTAAGACGGGCATTGAAGGCCAAGTGCCCTATGCTCAATGCTCAAGGTACGCCGCTTGCTTTAGTAACGGAAACATGTTTAGCGACTTGTTCTACCCATTCTGGGTAGTAGATACGGGCGAATCGATCATGTTTGTTACACCTGCGTGGGTTCCCGCGACAAGGGAGTCGCTTGATGGCGAGATAACGATTCCATGGGCAACGCGCGAAAGTCAAGTTGCTGCGCTTGGAGATGTTTTTTATGTTTTGGGACAACAGCTTTAGTTTTGAAAGACGCTTTATATGTGCCGGATTTTCATGGAACCTTGTTTCGCTTTCAAATTATTTACTCATGGATATTCTCGTTATTTTTGATAGTGGTGTTTCTATCATAAGAAATGACGGTTATCCGTGTTGGCACCTTATATAATTCGCTTTATACTATTTCTCGCAAAACATAATACCTATAACTATGTCAGATCTTCATCAAACCCTAAAAGAGAAAGTTTTCTTCAAGAAGATGACTCTACTTTTCTCTCGGCATCTTAGATTAGGTCACATCAATCTAAATAGGATCCAAAGACCGCTAAGAATGGAGCGTTAGGTAATCTCACTATCTGCTCCCCACCGCGAATCCTCGTGATGAAGGTAAGATGTCGACTGCACCCTTCAAAGCGAAGGGTTATAGAGCCAAAGAAATGTTCGAGTTAGTCCATTTCGACTGTGTGGACCAATGTCCACACAAGCTCGTGGAGGGTACGAGTATTTTGTCACTTTCATCGACGACACTAAGGTACGGATACATATACCGCTTCACCGCAAGTCCGAATGCTTTGAGAAATTCAAAGAGTTTAAGGCGGAAGTGGAGACGGTTAGGTAAGAGTATCAAGTCATCATGGCTCGATCATGTGTATAATACCTCAAGAACGAGTTTATGGACTATCTAGTGAAGTGTGGGATTACATCCCAACAAGATTTCACCGGCACACCACAAAGAAATGGTGTGTCGAGCCAAGAAATAGGACTCTTTTGGAAATGGTTAGATCTATGATGAGTTATGCTACATTGCCTATTTCGCTCGGGATATGCCTTAGAGACGGCGGCATACTTGCTAAATCTAGTACCGCCCAAGTCACCGAAAAGACCCCTTCGAGTTGTGGTTTGGGCGAAGCCCGCTTTAAGCCACATAATGATATGGGCAGCCCAAAGACATGTGCCGAACAAGAAGGCCGACAAGTTGGAGGCTAGATCCGACGCAAGGTCGTTTATCGCTATCCTAGAGGAACGAAAGGTGGTTTATTCTATAGTCCTAAGGATCAAGGTCATTATTAGACTAATGCCCGATTCTTAGAAGAGGATTATATGAAAATCATAAGTCCAAAGTTGAAATCATTCTTCAAGAATTAGAAGATGATCGATTCCACCACCGACAGGCCAAAGGTACGAGATGTCGAGTCTAGTGGGAGGATCGACACCGATACTTCAAGAAATTGAAGTGGGTCGAGTTCCACCGAGATACCGACCGCATAAGTGGTACCTACACAAAGAAGTTGTGCAAGTTAGAGAACCACAAGTATCTCGCACCCACCGCTGCCATTGTGCCTCAGAGAACCTCGTCAGAGTGGGAGGGTTGTTCGTCAACCCGAGCGATTTATGTTCGTGGGTGAATCTTCGGATTTAGTCCCAGCATTTAACATGCAATAATCGACCCATGGACATACAAGGAGGCGATACAAGATATTGATGCAAGATCATGGCACACCGCTATGGACTTAGAAATGGAGTCCATAACGGCTATGGATGTATATGAAAAGACACCTCTACCGATGGCAAGGAAGCCATAGGTAGTAAGTGGATATACAAGAGGAAGAGAGATTCCGATGGAGAGGTTTCGCTTTTAAAGCCGTGCTTGTGGCGAAAAGGGTACACTGATTGAGGGCATCGATTTCGACGAGACCTTTCACCGTAGCAATGCTCAAGTCCATCGTAATTCTTCTAGCCATAGCAGCCCACTGAACCTAGAGGTTTGGCAATGGATGTTAAAACCGCTTTTCTAAACGGTTACCTTGAGGAAGGTAGAGACATCTATATGCAAAGAACTCAAGGTTATGTGGTAAAGGGTGAAGAGCATCTAGTATGGAAGCTAAGAAGTCCATTTATGGACTTAAGCAGCCTCCCGATCATGGAACTTACGCTGACGAGGTAGTAAAGTCCTATGGATTTACCCAGCTGCCTAGCGAGAGTGTGTGTATCGGTTAGATGTCAACGGTGATGTGGTATTTCGCACTTTATGTAGATGACATCCTTCTAGTTGGCAACAACGTGAAGTCGTTATCGACGAAAGAGTTGGTTATCCGATCGCTTCAAATGAAAGACTTAGGAGATGCAGCAGACATTCTGGGATCAAGGTTTACCGAGATCGCAAGAAGAAAATGTTGAGCTTATCTCAGCGCCTTACATTGATATCGTGATTACTGCTTTAGTATGCGCACCGCCAAGAAAGGATTGCTACCTTCGCACATGGCGCCTTTATTCAAGACGCAGCCACCCATGACCGCAGGAGATAGAGGAATGAGACAAGTTCCTTACGCCCGCCGTAGGAAGTCTCATGTACGCAATGCTATGCACGAGGCCCGATATCCGCTATGCGGTAGGCATAGTAGCTAGATATCGCCTAACCTCGACAAGCTCATTGATCGCAAGAAGCATATACCGGCACCGAAAAGGACTCGAGATTATAGGCTAGTTTACCATGCGATAGTCTAATGCCTTGGGTTATACTGCACTGGATTTCCAAGTCGACCGTGATGAGAAAAAGTCAACCTCTGCTATGTGTTTACCTTGGGAGGTGGAGCCAGATCCTCAAGTGAGTGCAAAGCAATGATGCATTGCGGACTCTACCATGGAAGCCGAATATGTAGCCGCCTTGAGGCTTCTAAGGAGGTCAGATGGTTCAAGAACTACCTCATGGATCTAGATGTGGTACCGGTTTGCCCAAGAGTATCATAGTTTATCGTGATAACTCAGTGCAGTGGCAAACTCAAGGAACCACGGACCCACAAGGCGCACCAAACACATAGAGAGAAAGTACCATGTCATACGAGAAATCGTTAGACGAGGTGACGGTTGATTGAAAAGATTGATACGACGGAAAATCTAGCGGATCCATTCACGAAGAGCTCGCCGCAAAAGTCTACGATGGACACGTTAGAGGACTCGATTATGCTTGATGGCACCCACTTAGAAAGGAAACTTTGTATAAGTGGGAGAAGCAAAGTGATGGTTGTTTGTAATAGCTAGTAGAAAGACACATTGTATACTAAAAGTTTGCTTTAGTATAAGTGGGAGATTGTTGGATTTGTATACATCGAAAGCGCTTGGTTGAGCTTGTATACAATGTTTCTCGTTACCACTATTACAATCTCCTATCCGATTTGAATACTTGATTGCATATATTCGTGTCCCCTTATCTCATATATGTTAGATCATACAAGGTGTAGAAGATCACGTAAGTCCGTATGATTGGTCAAGCTTAATGAGATATAAAAGTTTCACACCGAGACAACTTAAGGACGAGTTGTCGGTTTAGTCGCAGATAGATAAGAAGTGACTTGACTTAGTTGCTTGTCTATGCCGGCACGCCTCGACGTATCAAGGATCACAGTGAGATGTGTTCTTCTTTCTCGACCGCCGTGAAGAACCAAGATCTCGTGACTTACGATGATCTAAACCTCGATAAGGTATTAGGTGAGTATGAGTTGTCGACCATCACTTTGACTTGTTATGAGTGAGGGTTAGATGTTCTAACCCAAGATTCTCCGCATCTTGGGTGGTGGCAAGGTTTCAGATGTCACGCTAGTTATCTCAGACGAGTCACCGTATCCGCTAGGACGATGACGCCCCTTAAGGAGCTCAAAAGGTTTATTGTACTAAACCCCGCAGTTGAGTTAGCTCAAGTACAATAATAAGGTCGAGTGGTACTACTTAAGGAAATGAAGTTATTAATCGCTTTAAGCAATGATTGCTATAAATGATTAATGGACGCTCGATATCTTAAATACGGGATTCAGAATGTCTAAGTGCAAGCCCGACTCAACTTCGTAATAAAGGGTAAGTCAACATTCTTCTCTAGTGGCATGATCGAATGTTTATAAATTAATTTATGTTCGGGTCGAACATAAGATAATTAATTTATTTGAGGCCCATCTTTATTCCTCGCATTTGATCCTCGGTCGGCCCATCCAGCCCGTAGCTAGAGGAAAATCGCGCCCCTATGCTCTCAAATGGCAAGATTTTATTCTCTTTATCCCACAAGGATATTATTATATTTATGGTATATGCATAGATCCTTTCCATATAAGATTATGGTAATAATCCCGAGAGTATGGAAATAATCCCGAGAGTATGGAAATAATCCTAAGATTATGGTAATATTCCATATAGATTATGGTAATTTCCATATAGGATTATGGTAATATTCCATATGGGATTAAGGTAGTGCATTATAAATATAAGGTATGAGATAAAGTCTAGGTTAATGCTCATAATTAACCACAAGAATTTTCGCCCCTCATAGTATTGAGAGAGAATTTTCAAAGTTGTAAGTGAGAGCAAAGGGTGATTTTCCAAGCATTCTCCATAGATCGCCCTCACCGACGCTGGAGATTGGGCAACCGGATACACCCGTAAGGTCAAAGCACGAGTCCGATCCGCTCGATCCGCTCATCTCGCTCCATCGACCTCTTCGATCCAAAGGTAAACACGTGAAAACCCCAACGTGTTGCGATTTAATTATATAGACGCATGCTAGGTTTATAATCAATGTATGGTGAATTAAACACCCAAGATGGATCCTCGGGCGCAGGGTTAACATACGTTTTCCCTACACTGGTATCGAGCCCGATCGTAATCTCGCTCGCTGGATTAATTCACGCTGATTATTACGCGCGCTTTAATTAATTGTGGATCCGCTGCTCATCGTGGCTCGCTTATTATTTTGTTGGTTGTTGTTTTACACCACGAGAAAATCCGTGGTTAGATTAGATTTTATTATGTAAATCTTATCCGTAAAAGAAGAACGAAGACGAAAGAACGAAGAACGAAACGACGGAAAAACAGTCTCTCGGCATCCCCTCGGTGGTATTCGCGAAGCGAGCCTCGCGGTCGCGAGGGCGATCGCGAGGGGCGCGGGCGACGGGCGCGTCACAAGACGAGATCCTCGGCGCCACGCGAGCGATCGAGCGGTCGCGAGATACGGCCGCGAGGGCAAGCGAGCGAGCGAAGCTAGCGGGCGACGGGCGCGCTCGCGCGAAACCCCCGGCCATGAGCGCATCGCGGTCGCGAAGTTTCGCCGCCGGGCGACGACGCCTCGGCAGACGCTCGCGCCGGGCGGTGGCCACGCATGTTCGCCGACGGGTCGCGGTCGCTTTAGCGATCGCGAGGTAGCCCGCGAGGACACGCGAGCACGCGCGACAAGAGGTCGGGCGCGCGCCGGGCTTCGCCTCAGCGCGCCCAAGACAGATTGGGCCGACCCGCCCGCACCTGCTTCCGATTTTCCGTCCGCGCCCGCACGCGAGGCCCATTTGTTGAATCCGTCCGCGCCGCGCACGCGAGGCCCTGTCAAGTTTAATTGCACTTTGTAAATCTATGTAATAGATTAGATTTAAATGTGTGTGTTTCACGATGGGCCGCCATGAACGCTTTATTTTATTTTTATCGCTCATATGCATGTCGTGGATGTTTAAATTATGCAAGAGTATGTTATGTATGTTTATATTACGCCGACAAACCTTAAGTGTTTTACGAATTGACGCGCATAGTAAGCATGCTAGGTTTATCGCGCTTATCAAGCATATTTTAGAATTTCATGAGCATGTTTTACATGTCGAGTTCTATAGAAAAGCATGCTAGATTACGTGATCCGCATGGACAAACCTTTGAATAAAAAGACTAAGCAAGCAACCCGACAAATTAATTTTTCAAATTAAAATGTCAAGACCTCCACTTTTTGATCTCTAAACAAAGTGAGACGACCGTGAGTAAACGCCCACACGCGCGGGCTTGCTTGCACTGCTTATCATAAGTTTGTTAGATGAGATTTCTAAATAAAACATTTTAAATCTATCGAGAAGTGGGAGTTTCATGTAAACGCCCACACGCTGGGCTTGTATGTGCGATTTTCATAAGTTCTCTAGAGATAGATATAAATGAGATAACAAAAGAATTTGAATTGAAGCGGTATGGTCCGAGTGAGTATACCAATTCTAAGAATTCATTTTCTCGTTAAAATTGTGGTCATTGCTTAGACATCACCTCAAGTACAACTTCCCGCCAAGTCCCTTCTCGCGATAGTGATGTGGTCTAGTAAGGTCCAATCATTAATTTCATTTTGTCATAAGGATAAGTTGACATGGATTGAAATTAAACGACTAAAAGGTATATTTTAGTCCGGTCGAGGGGTTCATGTGTAAACGCCCACACGCTGCGGCTTGCATGTGGGATTCCTGGGCGATTGGAGGTTTCAATTAATATTGTTTTATCAAAAGGTTACAATATTATTGTTACGTAATTATTTGCGATCGTATGCTTATGTGTTTACATTATCGCTTCGTATATGTCTCTTACGCCGATTATCAATATGCTCGCACAAAACTGCTATCCGTCCAAATTTTATCGAGTGGAAACGAAACATGGAATATGTTCTTATCGTCAAGAACACATGTTTGTTCTCACTACTCCTAAACCCGATGCCCCATCGACGATCGACTAATGAGCAATGAGAGTCAAGGTGACTTTGGAATAAGTCAAACAATATGGCTAAATGCTATATGATGACTACGATGTCCAAAGGCTTGTACCGCAAAGATCGCCGATGGTAGACGCGATCGATATTTGGTCAAGTCTCGAGAGTAAGTTTGGGCAATGGATCGACAACCGCTTCCACACAATGAGAGAAATTGGCGTGTAAGATGGAAGAAGGAAGTTCGTCCATGAACATGTCTCCCACACGACTCATCTCATGGATAGTCTTGATCGCTTGGGAGGAGGTATTGACGGCGGCCAAGGTCGATATCATCCTCAATACACCGCCCAAGTCTTTTGAGAACTCGTGAATGCGATCATGAGCAAGACCGAGTTTACACTTAGTCGCTGTTTAATGATCTCGTTGTCATGGAAGGAGTTATGGGAAAAGGAGCACATGCTCTTGCTAGCACATCTAAGGGCCCAAAATTTTCATCGCAAAATGGAAATAGAAAAAGGGTACCAAAGGTGGTAGAGGCAAAGGAAATAGTGGGAGTAATGGAGCAAGAACATGGTTGCCACCGAGGCTTGAAGAAGCCAAAGGAGAAGGGCAAGTGCTTCAAGCGCGGTAAGACGGGCATTGAAGGCCAAGTGCCCTATGCTCAAGGCTCAAGGTACGCTGCTTGCTTTAGTAACGGAAACATGTTTAGCGACTTGTTCTACCCATTCTCGGGTAGTAGATACGGGCAATCGATCATGTTTGTTACACCTGCGTGGGTTCCCGCGACAAGGGAGTCGCTTGATGGCGAGATAACGATCTCCATGGGCAACGCGCGAAAGTCAAGTCTGCAGCTTGGAGATGTTTTTTATGTTTTGGGACAACAGCTTTAGTTTTGAAAGACGCTTTATATGTGCCGGATTTTCGCGGAACCTTGTTTCTGCTTTCAAATTATTTACTCATGGATATTCTCGTTATTTTTGATAGTGGTGTTTCTATCATAAGAAATGACGGTTATCTCGTGTTGGCACCTTATATAATTCGCTTTATACTATTTCGCAAAACATAATACCTATAACTATGTCAGATCTTCATCAAACCCTAAAAAGAGAAAGTTTTTTCAAGAAGATGACTCTACTTTTCTCTCGGCATCTTAGATTAGGTCACATCAATCTAAATAGGATCCAAAGACCGCTAAGAATGGAGCGTTGGTAATCTCACGGTTATCCGCTCCCACCGCGAATCCTCAGATAGAAGGTAAGATGTCGACTGCACCTTCAAAGCGAAGGGTTATAGAGCCAAAGAAATGTTGAGTTAGTCCATTTCGACTGTGGACCAATGTCCACACAAGCTCGTGGAGGGTACGAGTATTTTGTCACTTTATCGACGACACTCAAGGTACGGATACATATACCGCTTCACCGCAAGTCCGAATGCTTTGAGAAATTCAAAGAGTTTAAGGCGGAAGTGGAGACGGTTAGGTAAAGTATCAAGTCATCATGCTCGATCATGTGGCGAATACCTCAAGAACGAAGTTTATGGACTATCTAGTGAAGTGTGGATTACATCCCAACAAGATTTCACCGGCACACCACAAAGAAATGGTGTGTCGAGCCAAGAAATAGGACTCTTTGGAAATGGTTAGATCTATGATGAGTTATGCTACATCGCCTATTTCGCTCGGGATATGCCTTAGAGACGGCGGCATACTTGCTAAATCTAGTACCGCCCAAGTCACCGAAAAGACCCCTTCGAGTTGTGGTTTGGGCGAAGCCCGCTTTAAGCCACATAAGGATATAGGGCCCAAAGACACGTGCCGAACAAGAAGGTCGACAAGTTGGAGGCTAGATCCGACGCAAGGTCGTTTATCGCTATCCTAGAGGAACGAAAGGTGGTTTATTCTATAGTCCTAAGGATCAAGGTCATTATTAGACTAATGCCCGATTCTTAGAAGAGGATTATATGAAAATCATAAGTCCAAAGTTGAAATCATTCTTCAAGAATTAGAAGATGATCGATTCCACCACCGACAGCCAAAGGTACGAGATGTCGAGTCTAGTGGAGGGATCGACACCGATACTTCAAGAAATTGAAGTGGGTCGAGTTCCACCGAGATACCGACCGCATAAGTGGTACCTACACAAGCAAGTTGTGCAAGTTAGAGAACCACAAGTATCTCGCACCCACCGCTGCTATAGTGCTCAGAGAACCTCGTCAGTGGGAGGGTTGTTCGTCAACCCGAGCGATTTATGTTCGTGGGTGAATCTTCGGATTTAGTCCCAGCAGATTTAACATGCAATAATCGACCCATGGACATACAAGGAGGCGATACAAGATATTGATGCAAGATTATGGCACACCGCTATGGACTTAGAAATGGAGTCCATAACGGCTATGGATGTATATGAAAAGACACTCTACCGATGGCAAGGAAGCCATAGGTAGTAAGTGGATATACAAGAGGAAGAGAGATTCCGATGGAGAGGTTTCGCTTTCAAAGCCGTGCTTGTGGCGCGAAGGGTACACTGATTGAGGGCATCGATTTCGACGAGACCTTTTCACCGTAGCAATGCTCAAGTCCATCGTAATTCTTCTAGCCATAGCAGCCCACTGAACCTAGAGGTTTGGCAATGGATGTTAAAACCGCTTTTCTAAACGGTTACCTTGAGGAAGGTAGAGACATCTATATGCAAAGAACCTCAAGGTTATGTGGTAAAGGGTGAAGAGCATCTAGTATGGAAGCTTAAGTCCATTTATGGACTTAAGCAGCCTCCCGATCATGGAACTTACGCTGACGAGGTAGTAAAGTCCCATGGATTTACCCAGCTGCTCAGCGAGAGTTGTGTGTATCGGTTAGATGTCAACGGTGATGTGGTATTTCGCACTTTATGTAGATGACATCCTTCTAGTCGGGCAACAACGTGAAGTCGTTATCGACGAAAGAGTTGGTTATCCGATCGCTTCAAATGAAAGACTTAGGAGATGCAGCAGACATTCTGGGATCAAGGTTTACCGAGATCGCAAGAAGAAAATGTTGAGCTTATCTCAGCGCCTTACATTGATATCGTGATTACTGCTTTAGTATGCGCACCGCCAAGAAAGGATTGCTACCTTCGCATATGGCGCCTTTATTCAAAACGCACCACCCATGACCGCAGCGAGATAGAGGAAATGAGACAAGTTCCTTACGCTCCGCCGTAGGAAGTCTCATGTACGCAATGCTATGCACGAGGCCCGATATCCGCTATGCGGTAGGCATAGTAGCTAGATATCGCCTAACCTCGACAAGCTCATTGATCGCAAGAAGCATATACCAAGCACCGAAAAGGACTCGAGATTATAGGCTAGTTTACCATGCAGATAGTCTAATGCCTTGGGTTATACTGCACTGGATTTCCAAGTCGACCGTGATGAGAAAAAGTCAACCCTGCTATGTGTTTACCTTGGGAGGTGGAGCCGATCCTCAAGTGAGTGCAAAGCAATGATGCATTGCGGACTCTACCATGGAAGCCGAATATGTAGCCGCCTTGAGGCTTCTAAGGAGGTCAGATGGTTCAAGAACTACCTCATGGATCTAGATGTGGTACCGGTTTGCCCAAGAGTATCATAGTTTATCGTGATAACTCGTGCAGTGGCAAACTCAAGGAACCACGGACCCACAAGGCGACCAAACACATAGAGAGAAAGTACCATGTCATACGAGAAATCGTTAGACGAGGTGACGGTCGATTGAAAAGATTGATACGACGGAAAATCTAGCGGATCCATTCACGAAGAGCCCGCCGCAAAAGTCTACGATGGACACGTTAGAGGACTCGATTGCGCTGATGGCACCCACTTAGAAAGGAAACTTTGTATAAGTGGGAGAAGCAAAGTGATGGTTGTTTGTAATAGCTAGTAGAAAGACACATTGTATACTAAAAGTTTGCTTTAGTATAAGTGGGAGATTGTTGATTTGTATACCGAAAGCGCTTGGTTGAGCTTGTATACAATGTTTCGTTACCACTATTACAATCTCCTATCCGATTGAATACTTGATTGCATATATCCGTGTCCCCTTATCTCATATATGTTAGATCATACAAGGTGTAGAAGATCACGTAAGTCCGTATGATTGGTCAAGCTTAATGAGATATAAAAGTTTCACAAACCGAGACAACTTAAGGACGAGTTGTCGGTTTAGCCGCAGATAGATAAGAAGTGACTTGACTTAGTTGCTTGTCTATGCCGGTACGCCTCGACGTATCAAGGATCACAGTGAGATGTGTTCTTCTTTCTCGACCGCCGTGAAGAACCAAGATCTCGTGACTTACGATGATCTAAACCTCGATAAGGTATTAGGTGAGTATGAGTTGTCGACCATCACTTGACTTGTTATGAGCGAGGGTTATAGTTCTAACCCAAGATTCTCCGTGATCTGGGTGGTGGCAAGGTTTCAGATGTCACGCTAGTTATCTCAGACGAGTCACCGTATCCGCTTAGGATGATGACGCCCCTTAAGGAGCTCAAAAGGTTTATTGTACTAAACCCCGCAGTTGAGTTAGCTCAAGCACAATAATAAGGTCGAGTGGTACTACTTAAGGAAATGAAGTTATTAATCGCTTTAAGCAATGATTGCTAGAAATGATTAATGGACGCTCGATATCTTAAATACGGGATTCAGAATGTCTAAGTGCAAGCCCGACTCAACTTCGTAATAAAGGGTAAGTCAACATTCTTTCTCTAGTGGCATGATCGAATGTTTATAAATTAATTTATGTTCGGGTCGAACATAAGATAATTAATTTATTTGAGGCCCATCTTTATTCCTCGATTTGATCCTCGGTCGGCCCATCCAGCCCGTAGCTAGAGGAAAATCGCGCCCATATGCTCTCAATGGCAAGATTTTATTCTCTTTATCCCACAAGGATATTATTATATTTATGGTATATGCATAGATCCTTTCCATATAAGATTATGGTAATAATCCCGAGAGTATGGAAATAATCCCGAGAGTATGGAAATAATCCTAAGATTATGGTAATATTCCATATAGGATTATGGTAATATTCCATATAGGATTATGGTAATTTCCATATAGGATTAAGGTAGTGCATTATAAATATAAGGTATGAGATAAAGTCTCAGTTAATGCTCATTAATTAACGACACAGCAATTTTCGATCCATTCATCTCATTGTATTGAGAGAATTTTCCAAAAAGTTTTAAGTAGAGAGAGCAATGGGTGATTTTCCAAGCATTCTCCATAGATCGCCCTCACCGACGCTGGAGATTGGGCAACCGGATACACCCGTAAGGTCAAAGCACGAGTCCGATCCGCTCGATCCGCTCATCTCGCTCCATCGACCTCTTCGATCCAAAGGTAAACACGTGAAAACCCCAACGTGTTGCGATTTAATTATATAGACGCATGCTAGGTTTATAATCAATGTATGGTGAATTAAACACCCAAGATGGATCCTCGGGCTTAGGGTTAACATATGTTTTCCCTACCACTCGTGATTTCGGATTAGCTTGCAGAGAATCGGCACGAGGTTAAATTCAAAGACAAAGATTCCACCCATGCATCGATGGACAATGGAAAGGACGATCCAAACCTTAGAGGATATGTTAAGAATCGTAGTCTTGGACCGAGGTGCAAGTGGGAAGATATTTTACCTCTTATCGAATTTGCTTACAACAACAAATGCTATCGTTTAGCGACGATCGGCACGGCCCCATACAAAGCCTTATATGGCAAGAAGTGTAGATCACCGCTTATCGACGAAGTCGGTGAGAGAAAAGTCATAGGCCTGATGCAAAGGAACGAAATGATCGAGATCGCTTTGGCGATTAGACCGAGGATAAAAGAGGCTCAGATGACAGTAAATCTTATTGACCGATACGCTGTAGATCCGAGCTACGCTTGAGGATGGAGACAAAGTATTTCTTAAGGTTTCTCCATCAAAGGGATTGTCGCCTCGGCCCGAAGGAAAGCTTAGACCGCTTTATAGGACCCATGAGATCCTAGAAAGCATAGGTCCAAGAGCTTATAGGTTGGCTCTTCCGCCAAGCCTAGGAAATGTTCATAATGTTTTTCACGCCTCGCATTGCGCAAAAATACGCTCACGACCCAAAGCATGTGATTCATCAAGACGACGTGATCCTCGAGCCCGACATGAGCTATAAGGAAGAACCCGCGCCATACTTGACCACAAAGTTCAAGAACTCACGAGCAAGTCGATTCCGCTAGTCAAAGTGCCGTGAGACACCACGGACGAAGAAGAAGCGACGGGAGCTTGAAGAAGCGATGAGAGAAAATACCCCGATTTATTATTCTAGAGGTATACAAATTTTGGGACAAAATTTTTCAGAAGGGTGGAATGTAATATTCCAAAGAAACGAACATACGACATTATTCTAAACCCGTAATTGTGGTTTTTCCTAATATTCTTATTTGTATGACATCGAATTGTATTTCGATTCAGATCTATATAACTAATTCCTTCTTATAATTCACTAAGGATTGTGAATTGCAGAATTGAAATTTATGAAATAATACGGCAAGATTATTTTAACGTCGAACGCATCGAACGCCAAGATTTTATGAAATTTTCTCGCAAAGGAAGCTTCGAATAAATTTCCGTATTAATTCCTATAATAATGATATTTATTTATTTAGTAAGTATGAACTCATTGCACCATTTTGAGATGAGTCGATTTTGAACGCTTTGAGACGTTAACGCCAACGCCTAGAGACGCTTTGAAAATGAGTTTAATGCTCAAGAAATTATAATAATTAATTTCCTATTACTATTTTATGTAATTACAGTATTAATAACTATTAAAATCAATTTATTTGCTATTAAAACTCGATAATTCCAATTAATGGAATTCAAAACCCTAATCTTATTAATTATGGTTTTCATGAAATGATACCATTAAATTATCATATGGTATCTAAACTATATAGTAGGATATATATGGATATTATTAAGCATTAAAATCAAATTTGAACCATAGAACTCGATGGTTTCAATTTATAAATTTCAAACCCTAAACTTTCGAATTACGGTTTTATTGCATTTAAATGATGCAATAATTTTATCCTATGCTATTATTTAATATCTAAATCATATATTATGATATATATGTTCTAAAATTACATGAGTATAAATAATAGGTGTAATTTATATTTTTAATCCTATTTTTCCAATTTTGATCTAATTTTGAATTATAAGCTAAGCGCATGATTTAATTATTTTTACGACTCAGATTATATATCTATGATCATGTATGATATATATAATGTATTATGGTACAAAATGAAAATAAATCAGCCCCTAAACCCCTCCTATGCGACGCCCATCATCACCAAACAAAGCATGGGATTCTCTTTGAATCACAACGCATGAAGAGCTCATTTAACACTCTTCAATCATCACTATACTACTCCCAAGGGCTGCAGATTTTTGCCCCATTCCTAGCCAAAATCGAGAGAAGAGAGAGATAACATAGGAGACCCTTCCCATTCTTCACCCCACCTCATTATACACTCTCAACCCATTTTGAACACACACAACACACTTCATCCTCTCCCAAACCGCCCAAAACCGAGAGCACCCTCTCATTTTTAAAATTTTTCTTCTATTCTCTTCTTCATTCATTCACCAAAGTTGATACCTAGTATTGTCCTTGTGATTCAACACCATTTCTAAGGTAATATGGACCATAGTACCGATTTAATTCTTCATTTATTCAAGAAAATCAAACTATTTTGATATATATGTATGGGTGTTCGAAAGTTTTATATATGTATACATATGTGTTTAAATGTTCTTGAGCATGAGCTATTGTTTATTTACATGTTCTTGAGGATTTTATTTACAAAATATGAGGAAATATGTTTAGATTGAACATAGGTTATTGTATATGAAATGTATGAATGATTCGCCTATATATATGATTTTCAAACCTAAGCATTAATTAAAATAATTTTCAAAATAGTATAAAATGATATCATGAGGACCGAATGTTCTTGATATAATCTTAATGAAGGATTATTGATCTATGATATGATTTAAGACCATGGTATTTATTTAGAAAATTTTGAAAACCCTAGCTATTTTTTTAAAAATGCCGTGAGATATATATGTATGTACCTTGGTGAATAATTTTATTTCAAGCATGTAATGATTATATGCTCTATGATTTATTTAGAACTTTGAAAATCATATGTTTGATTTTCAATTAATACCGTGAGCATCATGAATGTATAGGTTGATGTATGATTTTATTTTAATCATGCAATGGTGTATTAATGCTTTAGTATATTGTTTGTGTTGTATGAATTTGTTGAATTTTTGAAATCAAATGCTAATTTAAATCAAATAAACCGTGAGCTTCAAGCTCTGAAGGTGATGATTTAATTAGTTTTGATAAATATTATGATGTTATATTAGTATACTATAGTATATAATCATAGATATAATTATCGAATTTTGAAAACCAAATGCCTATGGAAATCGAAAGTTTAGAGCTTACAAGCTCATATGGTGACGATTTAAATTGTTTTGTTAATATTATGATGTTACAATGTTATAGTATAATGTTTAATCATATTAGAATTTATTTAGAATTTTAGAAATTGTTTGATAATTATTGGGTAATTATCTTTAAATTACCGTTAATATTGCTTATTATTTATGATTGAATGGTTATGATGAACTATAGGTTATACTTATGATATGTATTGATGTTGGGATATTATACTATGTGTATATCAATTTTGGGAATTTTTGGATAACTATTCCATATTATATGGAATTACCGAATTATATATATGTATATATACTAATAAATGGCAAACAATATCATATGGATTTTATAAATTATATTCGGACCATAGTGTATAATACTACACTATATAAATTTAGAAAAATTTTCAAAAGTCATTTAGTATTTTTAAATTAATTATCGAGATTTTCGATAATTAATAAGGATTTTAAATCCTTTTTAATTCAGTTTATTAATAAAATATATGTCGAATTAATATTCTGGACATATGTGAAATTTTATAAAATTTTATAAACATAGATTGCTATGTTTGAGACAAACGTTTATTTTATAACGTTTTAAATCAAAAATATACGTTTTAATTTATAAAAGGGTTTATTAAATGCGAAATTATTTATAAGTCCTTGATTTATGTAATATTCCAAAGAAACGAAAATACGATTACGGTATCCTAAACCCGTAATTAGGGTTTTGCCGCATATAAATTTTTACGACATCGAATTTTGTGATTTCTGTTCAGTATCTATATTGACGAATTCCTTTTTACAATTCACTAAGGATTGTGAATTACGGAAACGAAATTATGAAATGATACGACAGTATTATTTCAACGCCAAACACGATCGAACGCCAAGATTTCATGAAATTTTCTCGAAAGTGAAGCTTGGAATTAATTTCATCTTAATTCCTTTATTAAATGGAATATATTTATTTAGTAAGTATGAACCATCATGACCATTTTGAGATGAGTCGATTTTGAACGCTTTGAGACGTTGAACGCCAACGCTCTAGAGACGCTTGAAAATGAGTTTAATGCTCAGAAATTATAATAATTAATTTCCTATTATTATTTTATATAATTACAGTATTATTAATTATTGAAATCAATATTTGAGTTATTAAACTCGATATTTTCGAATTAATTTTCGAAAACCCTAATCTTATAAATTAGGGTTTGGTCACATGAAATAATGCCATTAAATTATCATATAGTATCTAAACTATATAATATGATATATATGAATATTATTAAGCATTAAAAACAGAATTTTAACCATAAAATTCGATGGTTTCAGTTTTATTAAATTTTGAAACCCTAATTTCGAAACTTAGGTTTTATTGCATGAAATGTGCTATAATTTTATCCTATGATATTATTTAATATCTAAAACATATATTATGATATATATGATCTAAAATTACATGAGTATCAATTATAGGTGTGATTTATAATTTATATCCTATTTTCTCAAAATTGCGATCAGAATTCCAATTTTTATATTATAGGTTGATTTAATTATTTTCATGGCATGTATTATGTATCTATGACTTATAATATGATTTATATATTGTATTATGAAAATAAAATAAAAATCAGCCTTGAACCTCCAAGCCGTCGACCACCTCTCCCATGCACAATGATTTCACTTTAAAATTGCCCAATACATGAAGAGCTCTTTTAACACTCTTCAATCATCACTCTTACACTCCCAAAAAAATGCTGCAGATTTTATTCCTTTTGTTGTAAAATCGAGAGAGAGAGGTATTAGGAGAGAGGTCTTCACCTTATTCATTATTCCTCTCACAAGTTACAAACACACAAAATACTCTCATCCTCTCCCATTTTTTTCGCGCCCAAAACCGAGAGCTCCACCCTCTCATTTCTAAAATTTTTCTTCTATTTTCATCTCCATTCATTCACCAAGTGATACCATACCATATCCTTGTGATATTATACCATTTCTCAAGGTAATACATAGACATTAGCACCGATTTCCTTCTTCTCTTATTCAAGAAAATCGAAAACCGCTTAGATATATATGTATAGGTTTCAAAGTTTCATTATGTATATATATGTGCTTAAATGTTCTTGAAGCACGAGATATGTGTTCATATTGTTCTTGATGATTTCATTTTCAAAATAATAAGGATATATGTTTAAATGAACATAGTGATGTTGGATATGACATGTTTGTAAAGATTTAGATGTATATATAATTTTCAAACCATAGTATGTATTGAAATAATTTTCAAAATGATAAAATATTCTTATGAGGACCGAATGTTCTTGATGTGTTTTAAGAATGGATTATTGTTCTATATCATGTTTAGAGTTCATATATATGATTTTGAAAATTTTGAAAACCCTGACATTATTTTAAAAATGCCGTGAGCTATATATGTATGTACCTTGGTGTATAATTTTTATTTCAAGCATGTAATGACATATTAATGCTTTAGAGCCTTGATTATATGTTCTATGATTTAATTAGAATTTTTGAAAACCAATTGCTAATTATTTAAAAAGGACCGAGAGCATTTAGAAGGCATATGTTGGTGTATGATTTTATTTTTGAACATGCAATGTGTATTAATGCTTTAGTATATTGTTTATGTGTTGTAAGAATTTATCGAATTTTTGAAATCAAAACTAATTTAAATCAAATAAGCCGTGAGCCTTGAGCTCTTGAAGGTGATGATTTAATTAGTTTTGATAATATTATGATGTTATATTACTATACTATAGTGTATAAACATAGTATATAATTGTTGAATTTTTGAAAATCAAATACCATTTTAATCAAAAAGCCAAGAGCTTGTAGCTCCATATGGTGATGATTCAAATGGTTTTGGTTGATGTTATGATGTTACAATGTTATAGTATAATGTTTAATCATGTTAGAATTTATTTGGAATTTTTAGAAATTGTTTGCTAATTATTTGGTAATTATCTTGTAATTACCGTAAATATTGCTATATATTGTTAAATGAATGGTTATGATGAACTATAGGTTATATTTGTGATGTATATTGATGTTGGAATATTATACTATGTGTATATCAATTTTGGGAATTTTTGAATAATTATTCCCTAATTTTTAGAAAATACCGTAGCTATATATATGTATATATATTAATAAATAGCAAACAATATCATATGGATTTTATAAATTCATATTCTGGACCATAGTGTATAATAATGCACTATATTAATTTAGAAAATTTTTCAAAAGTCATTTGATATTTTAAATTAATTATCGAGATTTTGATAATTAATAAGGATTTTAAACTTTTTAATTCAGTTTATTAATAAAATATATGTCTAATTAATATTCTGGACATAATTGAATTTTAAAATTTTATAAACATAGATTGTTATGTTTGAGACAAACGCTTATTTTATAACGCTTTAAAATCGAAAGAAGCGCTTTATTTATAAAAAGGTTTATTAAATGCTAAATTATTTATAAGTCCTCGATTTACGGATAAATCGAGAATTAGGACTTTACGCTTTCAAATCGATCAAATTCGATTTATAAAACGAAATAGTAAGAAGTTACTATTTGAAAGTCAAAATTGTCGATTTTATCGACCGTTGTCGACTTCGCCGACTTTTTAAGTCAAACGACGCTATTAACGATTGATGAATACGCCAAGACGCTGTAAGATATACTAATTGAGTATGATAATCATTAGTAAGAAAAGATTTCACAAATGAAACCATATATCGAAAAACGACTTATATCGCCGAACGTATCTCTATGAATCCAGAACAATTCAATCAGATACGTGTTCGAGACGTATCAATTCACTAAGGAATTACCACATCGATATGAGATATCAAGTTTATCTTAGCTTTGAAAGTCTCGAGACTCGAGCGACGACTAAAGCCTCGCCAGAAAGCGTGGACGCAAACGCCGCGATCGGATTTCGACGCACGATCAAGCTAGACTCAATTTACAACAAACCATAGTCCAAAGTGGCTTTATCTTCAAAATGTGGGCCCTTTTTCACCCCACTAAGATCGACTTTTACCGTTATTCCAAAACGAGTTTATTTACGCATTTATTCTACAACCGCTGACAAATGTTTACTATATTATCTCGCCAAAATATTCTTCGCTTGTACGGATCCTATCTATTATGCCCGGTATGTGGCTATGGTTGAACTATATTATGACAGTTATGTCATTTGGGTCATACCAACCTTTTTAATGTCGGGTCCCGCGTCGGATGATAAATGCCCTGCCAGGATTGGCGTGATGGTTGGAACTATCGCAATGTTAACATATGCTTGTGGAGAGCGACCGTGATGTACGGATTACGGTCGGTCACGACGTCAGACGGGAGGCCTCCTCTCGACGCTTAATTTTTAATATCGTTATGAATTGTTACTATGAGATACGGACCATACACACCAAGAAAATGCTCTACGAGCTATGTTTACGAACCGAATGATTTGGTAAGCAAGGCATTTTTAACTAAAACCCTCGCGACTTACTTAATATTGGCAACAGAATTCAAATATTATCAAATGTTTTTGCACGAGTCCACCGAGTGCAATTTCTTGTACTTAGCCCGCATGTTTGTTTTAAATGCGCAGCCGAGCTTCGATGATGACGATGGGATAGGGTTGAGGAGTCCAAGGT
This sequence comes from Salvia rosmarinus, assembly GCA_036937905.1. NCBI lineage: Eukaryota > Viridiplantae > Streptophyta > Magnoliopsida > Lamiales > Lamiaceae > Salvia > Salvia rosmarinus. The sequence continues at coordinate 28,228,361 of CM072824.1, read as the reverse complement.
CCTCGACCGCTTATTAGAATTTGTGGTTTTCACCGAATGCATATCATCATATATGTATTCACACATTTTCCGCTGCTACACTCTGAACTCCTTTATTTATGCTTTATGTTTATGAACTATCGAGGTCCATCGGACCATGGCCAAGATTTTTGGGGTCCGATGGCCTAACCCTTTTAAATCTTATGACGTTACCTTATATTATGTTCGAGCATGCTAGGTTATCGTTATGCATCTTTATTTAAAGCCATGTAACCCCCTAAAATACTACTCCTAGTATTAGTCGCCTCCAACCGGCATCGGAGGGGTCGTGATGTAAGTGGTATCGTAGCATGCTGTTTTGTAAACCAAAATCCTTTTTATTCTAAGTCTAGATCGAGTCATCGACTTCTAGAAATTCATCGACCTCTCAACACTCCATCACATCGAGCTCAACCAGAAAAGGTAATCGCATTTTTCTCAAAACCATGAAATGGAAATTTTACATGTTGAGCAAGTTGGAAGAATTTTTGAAAGATGATGTTATTATGAAAATTTTGATGATGGAAATGGAAAGTTGAGCAAGAAAATTTTTCCAAAAATTTTTAGTTGAACTAATGCAAGTACTCAAATTGTGAGATAGAAGTATATGGTGGTATTGAGTTGAATGATCAACATGGAATGAATGAATTCATTTTTGATATGTATATGAGTTGATCATGATTGCCATTTTGAAATCGTATTTCCAAAAGTTTCAAATAAGACTTTATTTTCCAATCCTTCAAAATTTTGTTTATGATGAACGATATGTTATCATGAGACGAACCTAAACTCTATGGAACATGCTCACGTATCGTAAAAGAACATAGAAGTATGAACTTCTTTTTCCTTATGAGAACAAAAGAACGATAGGAAGAATGAAAGTGACGATATCCTTGAGCGCGGACAACGAAAGACGAGCGAGAAGGATGAATATGGACGACCTCAACTTTAAAGATGAACGACGTCGACACTTCATCACAACTTCGACATGAGTGAGCATCGACACGAATCATGACATGGACGTCACTTACGGCTTCAGAATGTTAAGCCTCGACTTAAAGACCCGAATATGGTAGACGTATTACATCGACATACGTCTCGACTTACATTTTGGCACGATCGCGTAAATTTCCTGCACTGCGTAGTAAATTTGTTTTAGCTAGATCTCTTCGTTAGAACTGATTTACGCATGGTTTTCACCATGCATCCTAACGCACTGATCTTCATTTATTATGAATAACAGAATCCCTACTTCTGTCTCCAGAATACGATAGAGTCTGTTGAACTCTAGTTTAAGTGTTTGGTATAATACAAGAATCTCGTAGCATATATATATATATTAAGATGTCATTAGTCTATATGTATACGTTTGGGTAAGACTAAGAAGGTAAGTTGTAATATGTGTTGTACCTTATGATGTTGCCTACCTTATGGATTCTTTAGTTCTAACCTAGTTGCTTCTAGTTATGCTATCCTTTCTGTTTTGAGATGATGATAGTTGACTTACGTTAGTTTTGATCGTGGCAGATGGAGGAGATGCGCTATATCGCTAGGAGGAGGGTAGGACCTCATGCCCCACCCGAGGAGCTGATGCGCACGGGAAGACTTATAGTAGAAGCCATGCACTACCTTCGGTTGTGGAGGAACGCCCGAGCCTATGGCGCAACCGATTATGATGGCATTAAGCGACCCTAGCTATACCCTCAGTACATGGGATGGTTATGCCCGAGAGATATCGGAGACTATATTTATCACGCCCCGAGGCTATGATTTGATTGGGGATCCGCCTGTGTTCGTGAGTCATCCGACTTACGTGTACAAGATTCACGGCCGCACCTATGGGACCCTATCTCCTCCACGGAGTACACTGGCGTGACGAGTCGCCTGAGAGGCTATACCTGAGGTTCCGAGACAAAGTTGATCCAAAGGATACCCTGCACCGGACGGACGAGGTGATGTACGAGGTAGATAGGGCAAGCACGCCCAGAGCCGTGGAGAGCCCGCCTTGCCACCACCAGTTTTTGGACACCCAAGACGCCCCGCCGCCACCGCCCTACCACCAAGGTCCGAACCACCACCACCGGAAGAGAAAGAGCCCTTCCGTCGGACAACATGGACGAGAGTATCGATGCCTTCAATGGCTATGACCCACCCGAGTATGCTATGCACCGATCCGCCACAACTACGATCGTCACGACCCCACTCCCGACCAACCCGGACCGAGGGCTGATCGATACTAGGAGTAGTATTTTAGGGTTACATGGCTAAATAGAGATGCATAACAAAATAAACTAGCATGCTTGAATGTAATATTAAATAATGTCATAACGGTTTTAATGGTTTAGCCATCGGACCCCAAAACTGGCCTCGATCCGATGGACCTCAATAGTTCATAAACATAAAGCATAAATAAAGAAGTTCGAGTGTAGCAATGAAAGTGTGAATACATATACGACGATATGCATTCAAGGTATAAACCACAAATTCTAGATAAATCGGTCAAGGACATCGACCTCAACACATTCCCCATCATCACTATCAGAGCTCAACCTCGCACATTTAAAACAAACATGCGTGGCTAAGTACAAGAAATTGCACTCAAGTGGACTTATGCCGAAAACATTTGATAACATTTGAATTATTACCGCCAATATCGAGTAAGTCACAGAGTTTTAGTTAAAATGCTTTCAGGCTTACCAAATCATTTTCGTCAGAAACATAGCTCGCCGAGCATTTTCTGTGTATGGTCCGTATCTCATAGTAACAATTCATAACAAGATCTAAAATTAAACGCCGAGAGTGAGGCCTCCCATCTAAGACGCCGTGACCGCCGTAATCCCGCATAAAGACACAAATACTTACAAGCATATGTTAACACAGCCATATAGTTCCAACCTTCACGCCAATCCTAGCTGTGCATTTATCATCCCACAGACCCGACATTTAAAAGGTCAAGCACCCAAATGACATAACCCGTCATAATAAAGTTCCAACTATTCCACCAATTTCTACCCGGCAAACAGATAGATCCATACACAAAACGAAATATTTTCATGTGTAATGCAAGAAACATTTGTTAAACAACAGAATAAGCATCAGAATAAACTCATTTGGAATAACAAAGAAAGTCACATTTTAGTGGGTAAGAAAAGGCCCACATTTTGAAGATAAGAAGCCCACCGACTATGGTTCGTTGTAAAAGTCCCAGTTCGATCGTCGTCAAAATCCCAACAGCTTCAAGGCCCACACCTTTACGAAAAATGAGGCTTTAGACGCCGCTCAAGTCTCTCGAGACTTTCAAAAGCTAAGATAAACTTCGATATTTCATATCGATGTAGACCGAATTCCTTAGTGAATTCAATACGCCCCAACACGATATAATCAATTGCTCGCTCTCGAGATACGCTCAACGATAAGCACGTTTTTCGATATATGGATTTCATTTGTGAAATCTTTTCTTACTAATGAGGTATCATACTCAATTAGTATATCTTACGCCAGACATGATTCATCAATCGTAAACGCACGCTTGACTTAAAAAGTCAACGAAGTCAACACCGGTCAACAAAGTCAACAATTTTGACTTTTAAATAAGTAATTTCTTACTATTTCGCTTAATAAATCGAATTTGATCGATTTGGAAACGAAGTCCTATTTCTATTTATCACGTAAATCAAGGACTTATAAATAATTTCGCATTTAATAAACCTTTATAAATAAAACGCAGATTTTCGATTTTAAAACGTTATAAAACGAACGCTTGTCTCAAACATAGCAATCTATGTTCATAAAATTTTGTAAAATTTAATTATGTCCAGAATATTAATTAAACATATCTTTTATTAATAAACCGATTTAAAAAGGATTTAAAATCCTTATTAATTATCGAAAATCTCGATAATTAATTTAAAAACACCAAATGACTTTTGAAAATTTTTCTAAATTAATATAGTGCATTATTATACACTATGGTCCAGAATATGAATTTGTAAAATCCATATGATATTGTTTGCTATTTATTTATATATATACATATATATAGTTACGGTATATTCAATAATTAGGCAATAATTATCCAAAAATTTCAAAAATTGATATATACATAGTATAATATCCCAACATCAATATACATCACCAATATAACCTATAGTTCACCATAACCATTCATTTAATAATATCTAAGATTATTCACGGTAATTACAAGATAATTACCAAATAATTAGCAAACAATTTCTAAAATTCCAAATAAATTCCAACATGATTAAACATTATACTATAACATTGTAACATCATAACATCAACCAAAAACATTTGAATCATCACCATATGGAGCTCAATAGCTCTCGCTTTTTTGATTCAAAATGTTATTTGATTTTCAAAATTCTAACAATTATATACTATGTTTATACACTATATTATACTAATATAACATCATAATATTTATCAAAACTAATTAAATCATCACCTTCAAGAGCTCAAAGCTCACGGCTTATTTGATTTAAATTAGTATTTGATTTCCAAAATTCTAATAAATGCACACAATACATAAACAATATACTAAAGCATTAGTACACCATCGTATGTTCAAAAATAAAATCATACACCAACCTATACTACTATAATGCTCACAGATTTTCAAGAAAATGTGCAATTGGTTTTCAAAATTCTAATCAATTCATAGACATATAATCAGGTTCTAAAGCAATAATATGCTATCAGATGTTTGAAATAAAAATTATACATCAAGGTACATACATATATTGCTCACTAGACTAACAAAATTTTAGCTAGGTTTTCCAAAATTGTTAAATAAATTCCTATGTGTTCTAACCACATTATACAACAATAATCAATCATAAAATAAATAAAAGCATCTGTTCTCATATGAACATTACATAAAATTTTCAAAAACTCTATTAATTCATGCTTGGTTTCAAAATCATATATAGGCAAGCGTATCTCTCTATACATTTCTATATACCATATCCTATGTTCATCTAAACACATTTTCTCACATTTTTGTACATAAAATCCTCAAGAACACATATTCATCCATAAGAACATTTAAAACATACATATTCATATATATACAACATTCAAACACATACACATATATATAAACTGCTTGATTTTCTCGAGTAAAGAAGAAGGAAATCAATGCTATGGTCTTAGTATTACCTTGTGAATGGTCTAGTATCCAAGAACAAGGTATGTATCAAGGTTGTGAAGTGGAGAAATGGAGAAGAAGAAAAATAAATCTGAAAATAGAGAGGGACGGCTCTCTGCTTTCAATCAAGGAAGAGAATAGAGAGTGTTTTGAGTGTTGAGTGTTGAGTGAGAATGGAGTATTAAATGGGAGAAAATTCCTATATCTCTCTCTCTCTCTCGCCTCTCTCTCTCTCTCAAATAATGCAACCCTGGGTAGGGAAAGATGATGATTATGGAGTGTTAAAGATGCTCCATGCATTGGGCAATTTAGAAAGTGAAATCATTGTGTAATTGGGAATGGTGAAGATAGCCATGCACGTGGGTCCAGGGGCTATTTTAATTTTATTTTTACACCTAATATATTGTATTAATCATATAATAGGTCATAGATATATAATGCAAGCCATGCAAATAATTAAATCATCACATAGCTTAATTTCGAAATTACCGAAAAGGAATGGGAAAATAGGATTAAAATATAAATTACACCTATTATTGATACTATATAATTTTCGATCATATATATCATAATATATGATTTAGATATTAAATAATAGCATAGGATAAAATTATAGCACATTCCAAGCACATAAAACCCTAATTTCAATTTAAGGCTTCAAATTTATATAATTGAAGCTATCGAGTTTTATGGTTCAAAACTGATTTTAATGCTTAATAATATCCATATATCATATTATATAGTTTAGATACCATATGACAATTTAATGGTATCATTTCATGATCAAACCCTAATTTATAAGATTAGGTTTTCAAATCCACTTTCAAAATAATCGAATTTTAAATGCTAAAATTTGATTTTATTAATTATTAATACTGTAATTATATAAAATAATAATAGGAAATTAATTATTATAATTTCCTGAGCATTAAACTCATTTTTCAAAACGTCTCTAATGTTCAAAACGTCTCAAAACGTTCAAAATCGACTCATCTCAAAATGGTCGCAGTAAGTTCATACTTACTAAGTAAATATATTCTATTTACTAAAGGAATTAAGATGGAAATCAATTCTAAGCTTCACCGCCGTAAAATTTCATGAAATGTCGACGCTCGACACGCTGTCGACGTTAAAATATATCGACTAATCATTTCGTAATATTTCAATCCTTTAATTCACAATCCTTAGTGAATTATGAAAAGGAATTAGTTATAACGATATCGCATCAAGTCACAATATTTGATGTCGTAAAATTAATATACGGTAGAAACCCTAACTACGGGTTTAGAATACCGTAATCGTATGTTCGCTTTTAGAATATTACATTCCACCCCTTATGAAAAATTTCGTCCCAAATTTGTATACCTCTAGCAAAATAAATCGGGTATTTTTCCTCATCGCTTCTTCAAGCTCCCACGTGGCTTCTTCGTCCGTGGTGTGCTCCACAAGACTTTGACTAACGGAATCGACTTGCTCCGTAGTTGCCGAACTTTGTGGTCAAGTATGGCTGCGGTTCTTCCTTATAGCTCATGTCCGCCCGAGGTCACGCCGCTTGACGAATCACATGCTTGGGTCGTGAACGATTTTCGTAATCGCGAGACGGAAAACATTATGGACATCCCTAGGTTTGGCGGAAGAGTCAACCTATATGCCATCGACCTATCCACTTAGATCTCATAAGGTCCTATAAAACGGGTCTAAGCTTCCTTTCAGCCAAACCCGACAACCTTTCATGGAGAGACCTTAAGAAATATTTTTCTCCATCCTCAAATCAGAGCTCTGATCACGCAGACGTCAGAAGATTTCCGTCCCGAGCCTCTTTATCCTCGCCTAACTGTCGAACGATCTTGATCATTTCGCTCAACGCATCGAGCCCTATGACTTTTCTCTCACCGACTTCATCCCAATAAAGGGTGATCCACACTTCGCCATACAAGGCTTCAGGGGCCATGCCGATCGTCGCTGATAGTCGTTGTTGTAAGCAAATTGATAAGAGGTAAAATATCTTCCCATTTTGCACCTCGATCCAAAATTACGGTTCTAAGCATATCTTCTAGCTGCTTGATTGTTCTTTCCGATCGCCCATCGGTTTGTGGGTGAATGTCAGATCGAATTTAATCTGCACTCCAGCCTCTCTCGCAAGCTAATCCGTAATCGGATGTGAACTTGGAGTCTCGATCGAGGTAATAGATTTTGCACCGTAGTCGCATAATTTCCTTAACGCATACCGGGCCAACTTATCGATCCATAAGTGCTTTCAATAGGTAGAAAGTGAACACTTTTGGTAAGCCTCATCCACAATTACCCATACGGTCGTGTTTCCTCTTCTCGACTTAGGTAAGCTTGTAACAAAATCCATGGTTATATCGTCCCCACTCCACTCGGGATTTCTAACGGTTGTAACTTTCCGTAGGGACGTTGGTGTAGCGCTCACTTGTTGACAAACAAGACAGCTGTTTCTAAAGAAGCTATGTCTCGCTTCACGCCTTCCCACCAAAACCTTCCTTCGTGTCTGGCACATCTTAATCTTCGCCGTGGTGGGTGTAGGGGCGACGCGAGCCTCACTCATGATTTCATTTTGAAGCTCTGCCGTCGTGAACGCATATCCTTCCTTCAAATAATAAGCGTTATCCGCGCCTCTTGAAATTCTCAATCCTTCGGACCTTAGTCTTTCTGATCTTTCCAACTTTTCTCCATCCTTCGTCTCTCGACAATCCTTTTCTTAGGTCGATGTCGCAAGTGAGTGTAGCGACATAAACGGCACAATTGTCTCAGCGGTTCCACCGCTCAATCCTCATTCTACCAAACTCTTCAACGAGTTTTTCCTCAGATAAAGAGACATCCTAACTGGTATGGCTTTTACGACTCAAGGCCTCGCTACTACATTCGCCTTACCCGTGATAGTTAATACCACAGTCGTAATCTTTTACTAATTCAAGCCATCTTCTTTGCCTCATATTCAGATCTCTTTGTTCAAGAAATACTTCAAACTTTATGATCCGTGAAGATCTCACATCTCACACCATGTAGATGGTGTTCCAAATTTTCGAAGGCATGAACTACACCGCTAATTCCAAATCGTGGGTCAGTAGTTCAACAGGTCCGAGTTGTCGGATGCATAAGCTATCACTTTTCCTTCTTGCATCAAAACACAACCCACCCCATTTTAGATGCGTGCGGATAGACCACATACCCTTGTCCGCTGGGACAAGTAGAATCGGTGCACCGGGTCAATTTTTCCTTGTGTATTTAGAAACTCGTCACGCACTCATCACCCAATTGAACTTGATTCCCTCCAAGTAGCTGGTTTATCGCCTTGCAATTTTGGAGAATCCTTCATGAATCTCCTACAAGAACAAGCTAATCCTAGAAACTTCTAATTTCGTCACGAGTCTTGGTGATTTCCATTCTCGCACGGCCTCTACTTTGGCCGGATCTACTTTTATACCTTCAGCAGACATGATGTGTCCAAGGAACATAACTTCCTTCAACCTAAAACTCACATTTGCTAAACTTAGCAAAGAGTCTTTCATTTTCAAGGTTTGCAAAACCGTTTAGATGTTCCCTATGATCCTCTTCATTCTTCAATAAATAAGGATATCATCTATGAAGACCAAAACAAATTTATCCAAAAATGGATGAAATACTGCTCATGAGGTCCATGAATACTACGGTGCATTGGTTAATCCGAATAGCATAACTATGAACTCATAGTGGCCATATCTCGGTTCGAATGCGCCTTAGGTACATCCTCGCATCATTTTCACGTGATGGTATCTCGACTTAAGATCAATTTCGAGAATACACCGCCTCGCAATTGATCAAACAGTCATCAATCCTAGGTAAAGAGTATTTGTTCTTTAGTGTCATCTTAATTAGCTCTCTATAATCGATGCACATCCTCAAAGAACCGCCCTTTTTCTTAACAAACAAAACAGCGCCCCCAGGTGAAACACTCGGCCTAATGAATCCTAGATCCAAAAGCTCGATTTGGATTTTCACTCTTCTAGTTCCTTTGGGGCCATCCTATAGGGCGCCTTCGACATCGGGCTGATCCGGCTCCAAGTCGATGGTAAACTCTAGTTGTCTATCGTGAGCAGCCCTGGTAGATTCTCGAACACGTCCGAAAATTCTTGACAACTCGATGTCTTCTACCAAGGCGGGTTTATCTTCTTCGCTCAGATAAACGAGGAATGCATGGCATCCTTTCTCGTTCATCATCCTCCTAGCTTGAAGTGTCGATACTATCGGACACTTCTTCCCATGTCGATCCCGTGGAAATGCGTAGCTTTTATCCGTGAAAGTGAAATGAAATTTTCCTTTCCTTACATAGAATCGTGGAATGATTCTTAGCTAACCACCATTCCTAGGATTATGTCTACATCATCCATGGGTATTATGTTTAGATCGTTAGCCGTAACCTTAAGTGATCCTAATGTCAACTCTAGGTTCGAACAAAAGTGTGTAATACCATAATCCCTCCTATGGGCTATGAGATTCTCATATCCCTGCTCGACCTTCGCACCTAAGGCCCAGATTTCTATGCATGATTTTGCAATAAAAGAATACGAAGCACCAGACGAACAATACTATAACAGTAGGTTGAGTAGAACTCCCATACCGCCAAGTTTCCCGGTTTTGTTCGCTCGCCTCCTATGCAGGCGTAGTCTCAGCCCCGAGCCATACCGAGGCCGACGGGCGCTGGTCCTTGTTGATTCGGGCGCCGCCGCCGCCTCGCCGCCGCCGGTGTTGGCGCGGTGGTTGCCGCCCGCTGTTGTTGGGCGGTGGTCGCCATCGCGTTGCGGGGTTGTTGTTGCGGCCGCCGCCATCGTGGTTGCCGCACCACCGCCGGGTTGTTGCCACCGAGTTGCCGGGTTGGGCTGGAACCGCCGCGGCGGCTGGGGTTGAAGTCAGATAGCCTTTAGTGGACGAGCATTGCCCGTGGTTCGGCCTTATATCCGAACGTGACACCGGGCAATTGTCGGGCGTAATGCCCGTTGCCCGCACTTGTAACATACTCACCACGCTTCCGTGCACACACCCCGTGTGCTCTATGGCATCTAGGGCATTGAGGTGCCCTCGATCGCCTCGCGGTCCCTTGCCGGTGGAGCATGTCGCTCTCTTCCACCATTCTTCTGCTACCGTGTTTTTCGCCACGGGCGCCATGACTTGCTTCTCCATAGTTTTCGCGGTTGTTATTCCACGGTTGGCTCCCGCTTTTTCCTTCGTCCAAATCATCGGTGCCCGAGACGACACCGACTTATTCTCATGGTCACCAATATCCAAAGCTCTGTGAGAGCTTCAGTAAGATAGGTCTCGTGGTCGGCAAGAGACATGCGATCTCCATTCTTAGCCCCGACCGAACTTTTCCGACATTTTCAAGCCGGTGTCCACCAGCTCAGCATATCTCGACATTTCGCGTATGCGATCATAGTCGGTCACGATATCCTTTCGCTTTAGCGTGATTCTTCCTCTTATAGCTCTTGGGATGTACTTCATACAGCCCTCAAATCCTCCCACGAGAATTCCTCGTCGCGCGGTCAGAAAGTCTTCTTTCCGCCTCCCACGTAAGTCACCGTCCAATCACCGAAGGTAACACACGACAGCCTTTCCGTGCTGCACCTTAAGAAGGTAAAACTGCTCAATGGCTCTAACCCATTGTTCGGCTTCTTCCGGCTCCCTTCCGTTAAAAAAGTGAGGGTTTTGCCTTAGAATAGTTCTTCGATCCCGCGATCGGGTTGTGGTGGAGGCGGTGGTTGGGGATTATCCTCGCCTCTGCTCGGGATTCTACCCTCCCTAGTCTTCCTCGACCGGGTTCTCGGTCCGGTTTCTTCTGAGGCATTATGTTATATAAAACATATCATCGTTAATTACTAAACGCTTACAACTTAACAACATAAGGTTTTCATAGCTTCTCCTCAAAGCGATATCAAAATAAAACAATTCATCCTTAACATAGACAATTGTCACCAAAAAGCCCCACTTGGGTCAAAAATATATATGTAGATAGATAAACCAGGTTTGTCAAAAACGAGATGTCCAACATCGAGAATCACAGAAAATAGAAATAGAAGGTTTCGGGCCCATATGGCCTAAAAAATTCGAAGTTCTAGAACCACCAGATCGAAATAACAGGAAAAGCTAGCACACATGCTAGTCATAACAAAACAACTTAATTAAAACGCCGCCTAACGCCTTCACGAGTTCCTTCCTACTCCGCCTTCCTCGTGGTCTTTCTCTCTTCGAGTCGCCTTCCCATCCGACCGCCTCACGAGGTCGCACTGATGGTCCCGCACCGCTGGCTTCCATCATCGGTATGTCGCGCAGGGTCCGGGTTATCCGCGCCGCATAAGTCGTAGAAAGGTGGCGGATCGGGCCGTAGCACACTCGGGTCGGGTCACAGCCGTGGAAGGCATTCGATACTCTCATCCGCTGTCCGCGAAGGGCTCTTCGCCTCGGTGGTGGTGGATCGGACGCAGTGGTAGGGGCGTAGCGGCGACGATCGGGTGTCCAAAACCGGTGGCAGCACGGGCTCTCCCAAAGCTCTGTGGCGGCCGCCTATCTACCTCGTACATCCCGCCTCGCCCATCCGCAGACAGGGTATCACCGATAAACCTCGCCCCTAACCTCAAGGTATAGCCACTCCGCGACTCCACGCCATGTGTACTCCCGTGGAGGAGATAGGTCCCATAGGTGCGGCTCAGATACTATACACGTAAGTCGATGACTCACGAACTCGGGCGGATCCCCAATCAAATCATAGCCTCGGGAATGCGATAAATGTAGTCTCCCGACACCTCTCGGCATAACCATCCCATGTACAAGGGAGTATAGCTAAGAGTCTCTTGATGCCATCAGAATCGGTTCGCGCACGACAGTCCCGGACGCTCCTCCACAACCCAAGGTAGTACGCTGTAAACTCGCCAGGTCTTCCCCGCACATCCAATATTCCCTATAGGTGCGATCAGCTCCTCGGTGGGGCATGGGGTCCTACCTCCTCCTAGCGATATAGCGATCTCTCCATCCGCCACGATTAAAACTAACGAAGTCAACTATCGCCATCTCAAAAGAGAAAGGATAGCATAACGAGAAGCAACTAGGCTAGAACTAAACAATCCATAAGGTAGGCAACATCATAACGTACAATACATACCACAACTTACCTTCTTGGTCTTACCCAAACGTGTACATATAGACTAATGATATCTTAATATATATATATATGCTACGAGATCCATGTCTTATACCCAACACTTAAGCTAGAGTTCAACAGACTCTATCGTATTCTGGAGACAGAATTAGGATTCTGTTCTTCATAACAAGTGAAGATCAGTGCGTTAGAGTACGAGGTGAAAACCATGCGTAAATCGGAGTCCCAACGAGAGATCTAGCTAAAACAATTTTACTATGTAGTGCAGGAAATTTGCACGATCGTGCAAAATGTAAATCGAGACGCACGTCGACGAATACGCCTACCATATGCGGGTCTTTAAGTCGAGGCTGAACATTCTGAAGCTGTAAGTGACGTCCATGTTACGATTCGTGTCGATGCTCACCATGTCGAAGTGATGATGAAGTGTCGTCGTCGCTCGCCTTTTAAGGTTGAGGTCGCCCTCGCTCATCCTTCTCGCCGCCTTTCGTTGTCCGTGCTCATGATATCGCCACTTTCATTCTTCCTATCGCTCTTTTGTTCGCATAAGGAAAAGAAGTTCAGATTTATGTTCTTTCACGATACGTGAGCATGCTCCTTAGAGTCTAAGTTCGCCTCATGATAACATATCGCTCATCATAAACAAAATTTCGAAGTTGGAAAGTAAAGTCTTATTTGAAAAATTTTGAAATACGATTTAAAATGACAATCATGATCAACTCATATACATATCAAAATGGATTCATTCATTCCATGTTGATCATTCAACTCGATACTACCATACACTTGCATCTCAATACTGAGCACTTGCATTAGTTCAATTCAAAATTTTGAAAATTTTCTGCTCAACTTCCAAAATTTTTATTATAACAAAATTTCTCAAAAGCTCTTCTAACTTGCTCATCATGTAGAAATTTTCCATTTCATGAGTTTGAGAAAGAAATGCGCTACCTTTTTCCGGTTGAGCTCGATGTGATGGAGTGTTGAGAGGAGTCAAGAGATTTCTAGAAGTCCATGACTGATCTAGACTTAGAATAAATGGATTTGGGTTTACAAAGAGCAAAAGCGCCCCGACACCACTGTTACGACCCCACTCCCACCAACCCGGACTGGAGGGCTACTAATACTAGGAGTAGTATTTAGGGTTACATGGCTAATATAGAGATGATAACAAAAATAAACTAGCATGCTTGAATGTAATATGAAATAATGTCATAATTGTTTTAAAGGTTTAGCCATCGGACCCCAAAACTCGCCCGATCCGATGGACCTCAATAGTTCATAAACATAAAGCATAAATAAAGAAGTCAGAGAGTGTAGCAATGAAAGTGTGTGAATACATATACGACGATATGCATTCAAGGTATAAACCACAAATTCTAGATAACCGGCCAAGGACACCTGACTCCTCAACACATTCCCCATCATCACCAAGAGAGCTCAACCGCACATTTAAAACAAACATGCGTGGCTAAGTACAAGAAATTGCACTATGGACTTATGCCAAAACATTTGATAACATTTGAATTACCGCCAATATCGAGTAAGTCACAAGTGGTTTTAATTAAAATGCGCCAGGCTTACCAAATCATTTTCGTCAGAACATAGCTCGCCGAGCATTTTCGGTGTGTATGGTCCGATCTCATAGTAACAATTCATAACAAGATTTAAAATTAAACGCCGAGAGTGAGGCCTCCCATCTACGACGCCGTGACCGGCCGTAATCCCGCATAACACACAATCACTCTACAAGCATATGTTAACACAACAGATAGTTCCAACCTTCACGCCAATCCTAGCCAGCATTTATCATCCGCACAGACCCGACATTTAAAAGGTCAAGGCGACCCAAATGACATAACTCGTCATAATAAAGTTCCAACTATTCCACAATTTCTACCCGCAAACAGACAGATCCATACACAAAACGAAATATTTTCGCAAGTAATGCAAGAAACATTTGTTAAACAAATAGAGAATAAGTAATCGAATAAACTCATTTGGAATAACAAGAAAGTCACATTTTAGTGGGGTAAGAAATGCCCACATTTTGAAGATAGAAGCCCACCGACTACGGTTCGTTGTAAAAGTCCTAGTTCGATCGTCGTCAAAATCCAACAACATTGCTTAAGGCCCACACCTTTACGAAAAAGTCGAGGCTTTAGTACGCCAAGTCTCTCGAGACTTTCAAAAGTTGTTAAACTTCGATATTTCATATCGATGTAGATCAATTCCTTAGTTAATTCAATACGCCTCAACATGTATACAATCAATTGTTCTCGCCTCGAGATACGCTCAACGATAAGCACGTTTTTCGATATATGGATTTCATTTGTGAAATCTTTTCTTACTAATGAGGTATCATACTCAATTAGTATATCTTACGCCAGACAGCATATTCACAATCGTAAACGCACGCTTGACTTAAAAAGTCAACGAAGTCAACATCGTCAACAAAGTCAACAATTTTCGACTTTTAAATAAGTAATTTCTTACTATTTCGCTTAATAAATCGAATTTGATCGATTTGGAAACGTTAAGTCCTATTTCTCGATTTATCACGTAAATCAAGGACTTATAAATAATTTCGATTTAATAAACCTTTATAAATAAAACGCAGATTTTCGATTTTAAAACGTTATAAATGAACGCTTGTCTCAAACATAGCAATCTATGTTCATAAAAATTTTGTAAAATTTAATTATGTCCAGAATATTAATTAAACATATCTTTTATTAATAAACTGATTTAAAAGGATTTAAAATCCTTATTAATTATCGAAAATCTCGATAATTAATTTAAAAATACCAAATGACTTTTGAAAATTTTTCTAAATTAATATAGTGCATTATTATACACTATGGTCCAGAATATGAATTTATAAAATCCATATGATATTGTTTGCTATTTATTTATATATATACATATATAGTTACTAGATTTTCAATAATTAGGAATAATTATCCAAAAATTCCAAAATTGATATATACATAGTATAATATCCCAACATCAATATACATCACCAATATAACCTATAGTTCACCATAACCATTTATTTAATAATATCTAGATTATTCACGGTAATTACAAGATAATTACCAAATAATTAGCAAACAATTTGTAAAATTCCAAATAAATTCCAACATGATTAAACATTATACTATAACATTGTAACATCATAACATCAACCAAAAACATTTGAATCATCACCATATGGAGCTCAATAGCTCTCGCTTTTTTGATTCAAAATGTTGTTTGATTTTCAAAATTTAACAATTATATACTATGTTTATACACTATAGTATACTAATATAACATCATAATATTTATCAAAACTAATTAAATCATCACCTTCAAGAGCTCAAAGCTCACGGCTTATTTTATTTAAATTAGTATTTGATTTCCAAAATTTAATAAATTCACACAATACATAAACAATATACTAAAGCATTAGTACACCATCGCATGTTCAAAAATAAAATCATACACCAACCTATACTACTATAATGCTCACGGTATTTTCAAGAAAATGTGCAATTGGTTTTCAAAAATTTAATCAATTCATAGGACATATAATCAAGGTTCTAAAGCAATAATATGCTATCAGATGCTTGAAATAAAAATTATACATCAAGGTACATACATATATTGCTCACGGTACTAACAAAATTTTAGCTAGGGTTTACCAAAATTGTTAAATAAATTCCTATGTGTTCTAAACCACATTATACAATAATAATCCATCATAAAATAAATAAAAGCATTCGGTTCTCATATGAACATTACATAAAATTTTCGAAACTCTATTAATTCATGTTGGTTTCAAAATCATATAGGCAAGTGTACTCTCACACATTTCATATACCATATCCTATGTTCATCTAAACACATTTTCTCACATTTTGTACATAAAATCCTCAAGAACACATATTCATCCATAAGAACATTTAAAACATACATATTCATATATATACAACATTCAAACACATACACATATATATAAACTGCTTCGATTTTTCTTGAGTAAAGAAGAAGGAAATCGGTTCTATGGTCTTAGTATTACCTGTGAATGGTCTAGTATCCAAGAACAAGGTATGTATCAAGGTGTGAAGTGGAGAAATGGAGAAGAAGGAAGAAAATAAATCTGAAAATAGAGAGGGATGGCTCGGTTTGGGCTCAAGGAAGAGAGAATAGAGAGTGTTTTGAGTGTTGAGTGTGTTGAGTGAGAACGAGTATGAAATGGGAGAAAATTCCTATATCTCTCTCTCTCTCTCTCGGCGCCCCTCTCTCTCTCTCTCACAAATAATGCAGCCCTTGGGAAGGGAAAGATGATGATTATGGAGTGTTAAAGATGCTCTCCATGCATTGGGCAATTTAGAAAGTGAAATCATCAGTAATTTTAAGAAGTGAAGATAGCCATGCATGGGCGTGGTCTAGGGGCTGTTTTAATTTTATTTTTACACCTAATATATTTTATTAATCATATAATAGGTCATAGATATATAATGCAAGCCATAAAAATAATTAAATCATCACATAGCTTAATTTCGAAATTACCGAAAAAGAAATGGGAAAAATAGGATTAAAAATATAAATTACACCTATTATTGATACTCATGTAATTTTCGATCATATATATCATAATATATGATTTAGATATTAAATAATAGCATAGGATAAAATTATAGCACATTCCAAGCACATAAAACCCTAATTTCGAATTTAAGGCTTCGAAATTTATATAATTGAAGCTATCGAGTTTTATGGTTCAAAAACTGATTTTAATGCTTAATAATATCCATATATATCATATTATATAGTTTAGATACCATATGACAATTTAATGGTATCATTTCATGTGATCAAACCCTAATTTATAAGATTAGGGTTTTCGAAAACCACTTTCGAAAATAATCGAATTTTAAATGCTAAAATTTGATTTTAATAATTATTAATACTGTAATTATATAAAATTATAATAGGAAATTAATTATTATAATTTCCTGAGCATTAAACTCATTTTTCAAAACGCCTCAGACGCCGACGCTCAAAACGCCTCAAACGCTCAAAATCGACTCATCTCAAAATGGTCGCAGAAGTTCATACTTACTAAGTAAATATATTCTATTTACTAAAGGAATTAAGATGGAAATCAATTCTAAGCTTCACCGCCGTAAAATTTCATGAAATGCCGACGCTCGACACGCTGCTCGACGTTAAAATATATCGACGAATCATTTCGTAATATTTCAATCCTTTAATTCACAATCCTTAGTGAATTATGAAAGGAATTCGTTATAACGATATCGTATTAAAGTCACAATATTCGATGTCGTAAAATTAATATACAAAGAAACCCTAATTACGGGTTTAGAATACCTTAATCGTATGTTCGCTTTTCGAATATTACAACGACTTGTACGGGCGCTGGATAACTTCGGACCCCGCGACATACCGATGATGGAAGCCAGCGGTGCAGACCATCCAGGTACGACCGTGAGGACGATTCGGATGGTAAGACGACTCAAGATAGGAAGACCTCGAGGAAGACGCTGAGTAGGAAGGAGCCTGTGAAGACATTAGGCGATCGCTTAATTAAAATTCATTTTGTTATGACTAGCATGTGCTAGCTTTTCCCATTTTATTTCAAAGACCATGGTTCTAGAACTCGAAATTTTTTTTGGAGGCCGTGTCATTCGAAACCTGCTATTCCTATTTTCTCGCGATTCTGATGTTGGACATCTTGCTGACAAACCTTGTTTATCTATATATATATATATTCAACCTAAATGGGGGTTTTGGTGACAAATTGTCATGTTAAGGATGAATTGTTTTATTTTGATATCGCTCGAGAAGAAACTATGAAAACCTCATGTTTGTCGAGTAAAGATTGAGTAATTAACGATGATATGTTTTATATAATGTAACGCCTCCGAGAAGAAACCAAGAACGAGAACCCAGAGGTCGATAAGACCTAGAGGAGGGTAGAATCCCAGCAAGAGCAAGAGGATATTCCCCAACCACCACCTCCACCTCAACCCGATCGCAGGATCAAGAACTATTTCTAAGATGTAACCTCCTGCTTTTAACTAAATGGAAGCCGTATAGTTCTAACAACGGGTTAGAGCCATTGAACGAATTTTACTTACTTAAGATGCACGGCACAGAAAGGCTGTCGTATGCTACTTTCCACCGATTGACCACCGACTTCGTGGGAGGCCGAAGAAGACTTTACAAACAAAGCTTGAGGAGTTCTCGTGGAGACTTCAAGAGGAACTGTATGAGAAATACATCCCCAAAAGCTATAAGAGGAAAAGGAGCAGTGAATTTTTCCCGCTAAAGCAAGAAAGGATGTCCGGATCGACTATGATCGCGTCTGCGAGATGTAGAGATATGCACCGAATCGTGGACACCGACTTGAAAATGTCGAGAAGTTTAGGTCGGACCGAGAATGGAGATACGGATGTCTCTTGCCACCATGGAGACCTAATTCTACACGGAAGCTCGCACGAGCTTTAGATATCGAGGCGGCAATGTCCGAGAATAGGTCGTGTCGCTCGCACAACAATAATTCGGACAAAGGAAAAGGGAATTGGGAGCCCAACCGCTGGAATAGCAACCGCTGGAACAATGGAGACGCAAGTCACAAGCGCCCGGCAGGAAACGCGCAGCAAGGACAGCCGGAAGAGAAGCAGCTTATGCTCCACCGGCAAGGGGACCGCAGAATGCTGAGGGCACCTCAATGCCCTAGATACCTTAGAGAACACAAGGAGTGTGCACGACAAACGTGGTGAGCTGTTACAAGCGGGGCAAAGGGCATTACGCCAACAATTGCCCAAGATCACGCTCGATATAAGGCCGAACCAACCGGCCATGCTCACCATTATGGCTATACACCAACCCCAACAGAATAGCCCAAATTTCAACCCCAAGAACTCAAGTGGCAACAACCCCAAGAAAGGTGCAAGAAGAACCCCAATGGCAACAACAGAATAACAACCCCTCAGAATCAAGAAGTGGCGCACCGCCCAACAACAACAGAGGCGGTAACCACCGCTGACAACGCCAAAGAAGAAGAGTGTGCCGTGCAACACCGCCAAATCAACAATGACCAGTCACTGTCAAATTTCACCGGCTCAGTTAGAGCTCACGCCTTGATAGGAGGCGAACTAACAAAACCAGGGAAACTGGCGTGTATGGGAGTTCTCCTCAACCCACCGTTATAGTATTGTTCGACACGGGTGCTTCAGATTCTTTTATTGCAAAATCATGCGAGAAATGCTGGGCTTAGGTCTTAAAAGTCAAGCCGTGATATGAGAATCTCATCGCCTATAGGAGGATTATGACCGACGACTTTTGCTCGAACCTAGAGTTGACATTAGATCACTTAAAGTTCGCTAACGATCTAAACATAATACCCATGGATGATGTAGACATAATCCTAGGAACGGATCGTTAGCTAAGAATCATTCCACGATTCTATGTAAGGAAAGGAAAATTTCGCTTCACTTTCTCGACAAGAAGCTACGATTTCCACCGGATCAAGATGGGAAGAAGAGTTCGATCGATCCGCACTACAAAGTAGGAGGATGATGAACCGAAAGCGATGCCATGCATTCCTTGTTTATTTGAACGAGGAGGATAAACCCAAGCGCGGTAGAAGACATTGAAGTTGTCCAAGAATTTTCTGGACGATTTCGAGAATCTACCAGATCGCCTCCCGATAGACAACTAGAGTTTACCATCGACTTGGAACCCGGATTAGCCCCAAAGTGTCAAGGCGCCTATAGGATGGCCCCAAAAGAGTTGGAGGAATCAAAATCCAAACCAAGAGCTTTTGGATCTAGGTTTCATTAGACGAGTGTTTCACCTGGGGAGCACTGCTTTGTTTGTTAAGAGGAAGGATGGTTCTTTGAGGACGTGCATCGATTATAGAGAACTAAATAAGATAACACTAAAGAATAAATACCCTTTACCTGAATTGATGACTGCTTGATCAATTGCGATGAAGGGTGTATTCTCGAAAATTGATCTTAAGTCGATACCATCAGCTGAAAATACGCCCGAGGATGTACCTAAGATCGCATTCAAACCGATATGGCCACTATGAGTTCATAGCTATGCCATTCGGATTAACCAATGCACCAGCCGTATTCATGGACCTTATGAATGTAGTATTTCATCCATTTTTGGATAAATTTGTTTTGGTCTTCATAGATGATATCCTTATTTATTCAAAGAATGAAGAGGATCATAGGAACATCTAAGAACGGTTTTGCAAACCTTGAGAGTGTGATGCACTTTGCTAAGTTTAGCAAATGTGAGTTTTGGTCAAGGAAGTTATGTTCCTTGGACACATCGTGTCGCCGAGGTATAAAAGTAGATCCAACAAAGTAGAGGCCGTGGTGAATGGAAATCACCAAAGACTCAAGACGAGATTAGAAGTTTCAGATTAGTGGTTACTATAGGAGATTCATCAAGGATTCTCCAAAATTGCAAGGCCAATAACCCGCCTACTTCGAAGGAATCAAGTTCAATCGATGATGAATGCGAGACGAAGTTTCCAAATACCAAGGAAAAATCGACAAGTGCACCGCCTCTAAGTCCCGTGCGGACAAAGGGTATGTAGTCTATATGACGCATCTAAGACCGGACTGGTTGTGTTTTGATGCAGAAGGAAAAGTGATAGCTATGCATCCCGACAACTCGGATTCCCACGAACCGAACTACCCAACCCATTATTTGGAATTAGCACCGTAGTTCATGCACTAAAATTTTGAGACACCATCTCTATGGTGTGAGATGCAGATCTTCACGGATCATAAAGTTTGAAGTACTTCTTGAACAAAGAGATCTCAATATGAGACAAAGAAGATGGCTTCAATTAGTGAAAGATTACGATCGTGGTATTAACTATCACCCGTAAGGCGAATGTAGTAGTGACGCCGAGTCGTAAAAAGCCATACTAAGTTAGGATGCCTTTGTACAAGAGGAAAACTCGCCAAGAGTTTGGTAGAATGAGGATTGAACTGGTGGAACCACTCGAGACAATTGTGAGTCGATCGCTACACTCACACCGACGCCTCGATTAAGAACAAGAATTGTCGAGAGACAAAGGATGGAGGAAAAGTTGAAAAGATCCAGAAAGACTAAGGTCGTAGGATTTAAGATTTCCAAGAGGCCGACAACGCCTTATTGTTTGAAGGTAGGATATGCGCCCCGACGACGCAGAGCTTCGTAATGAAATCATGAGTGAGGCTCACGACACGCCCTACACCGCCCACCCAGCAAGACTAAATGTACCAAGACCAAGGAAAAGTTTTGGTGGAAGGCATGAAAGAGATATAGCTTTTGTGGAACGCTGCCTTGTTTGCCAACAAGTGAAGGCACTACACCAAATGACCTTACGGAAAGTTGCAACCATTGTAAATCCTCGAGTGGAAATGGGACGATATAACCATGGATTTCAAGTTACAAGCTTACCCAAGTCGAGAAGAGGAAACACAGCCATATGGGTAATTGTGGATAAGCTTACCAAAGTGCTCATTTTCACCGATTCATAGCACTTATGGATCCGATAAACTAGCCCAATCAGACGTTAAGGAAATTGTACGACTACATGGAGTGCCAAAATCTATTACCTCGATCGAGACTCCAAGTTCACATCCAGATTCGGATTAGCTTGCGAGAGGAACTAGGTACGAGATTAAATTTCAAGACAAAGATTCCACCCACAAACCGATGGACGGATTGAAAGAACGATCCAAACGCTAGAAGATATGCTTAGAACCGTAATTTTGGATCGAGGTGCAAATGGGAAGATATTTTACCTCTTATCGAATTTGCTTACAACAATGCCTATCAAGCGACGATCGGCATGGCCCCACACGAGGCCTTGTATGGCAAGAAGTATAGATCACCACTTTATTGGGATGAAGTCGGTGAGAGAAAGTCATAGGCTCGATGCGTTGAACGAAATGATCGAAATCGCTCGATGATTAGCCGAGGATAAAGAGGCTCAGATGACATAATCTTACCGATACGCGTAGATCCGAGCTACGCTTGAGGATGGAGACAAAGTATTTCTTAAGGTCTCCATCGAAAGGGATTGTCGTGTTTGGCCCGAAAGGAAGCTTAGACCCGCTTTATAGGACCTATGAGATCCTAGAGAGGATAGGTCCAGAGTTTATAGGTTGGCTCTTCCGCCAAACCTAGGGAATGTCCATAATGTTTTCACGCCTCGCAATTACAAAAATACGCTCACGACCCAAAGCATGTGATTCATCAAGACGACATGATCCTCGAGCCAGACATGAGCTATAAGGAAGAACCCGCAGCCATACTTGACCACAAAGTTCAAAGAACCACGGAACAAGTCGATTCCGTTAGTCAAAGTATCGTGAGACACCACTGACAAGAAGAAGCCACGTGGGAGCTTGAAGAACGATGAGGAAAAATACCCGATTTATTTTTCCAGAGGTATACAAATTTCGGGACGAAATTTTTCGTAAGGGGGGTGTAATGTAATATTCCAAAGAAACGAACATACGATTACGGTATCCTAAACCCGTAATTAGGGTTTTGCCGCATATAAATTTTTACGACATCGAATTTCGTGATTTCGATTCAGTATCTATATTGACGAATTCCTTTTTACAATTCACTAAGGTTTGTGAATTACGGAAACGAAATTATGAAATGATACGACAGTATTATTTCAACGTCAAACACGTATCGAACGTCAGTATTTCATGAAATTTTCTGAGCAATGAAGCTTGGAATTAATTTCCATCTTAATTCCTTTATTAAATGGAATATATTTATTTAGTAAGTATGAACTTATCGACCATTTTGAGATCATCGATTTTGAACGTTAACGCCAACGCCTGTAGACGCTTGAAAAATGAGTTTAATGCTCAGAAATTATAATAATTAATTTCCTATTATTATTTTATATAATTATAGTATTATTAATTATTGAAATCAATATTTGAGTTATTAAACTCGATATTTTGAAATTAATTTTCGAAAACCCTAATCTTATAAATTAGTGGTTTCGTCACATGAAATAATGCCATTAAATTATCATATGGTATCTAAACTATATAATATGATATATATGAATATTATTAACATTAAAACAGAATTTTAACCATAAAATTCGATGGTTTCGCTTTATTAAATTTTGAAACCCTAATTTCAAACTTAGGTTTTATTGCATTAAATGTGCTATAATTTTATCCTATGATATTATTTAATATCTAAAACATATATTATGATATATATGATCGAAAATTACATGACTATCAATTATAGGTGTGATTTATAATTTATATCCTATTTTCTCAAAATTACGATCGGTAATTCCAATTTTTATATTATAGGTTGATTTAATTATTTTCATGGCATGTAATATGTATCTATGACTTATAATATGATTTATATATTGTATTAAGTGAAAAATAAAATAAAAATCAGCCTTGGAACCCTCCAAGCCGCCGACCACCTCTCCCCATGCACAATGATTTCACTTTTAAAATTGCCTAATACATGAAGAGCTCTTTAACACTCTTCAATCATCACTCTTACACTCCCAAAAAATGCTGCAGATTTTATTCCTTTTGCTGTAAAATCGAGAGAGAGAGTATTAGGGAGAGAGCTCTTCACCTTATTCATTATTCCTCTCACAAGTTACAAACACACAAAATACTCTCATCCTCTCCCATTTTTTCTCGCCCCAAACCGAGAGCTCCACCTCTCATTTCTAAAATTTTTCTTCTATTTTCATCTCCATTCATTCACCAAGGTGATACCATACCATATCCTTGTGATATTATACCATTTTCAAGGTAATACATAGACATTAGCACCGATTTCCTTCTTCTTATTCAAGAAAATCGAAAACCGCTCTTGTATATATATGTATAGGTTTGAAAGTTTCATTATGTATATATATGTGCTTAAATGTTCTTGAAGCATGAGATATGTGTTCATATTGTTCTTGATGATTTCATTTTCAAAATAATAAGGATATATGTTTAAATGAACATAGGATGTTGGATATGACATGTTTGTAAAGATTTAGCATGTATATATAATTTTCGAAACCATAGTATGCATTGGAAATAATTTTCGAAAATGATAAAAATATTCTTATGAGGACCGAATGTTCTTGATGTGTTTTAAGAATGGATTATTGTTCTATATCACGTTTAGAGTTCATATATATGATTTAGAAATTTTTGAAAACCCTAGACTTTATTTTAAAAAAATGCCGTGAGCTATATATGTATGTACCTTGGTGTATAATTTTTATTTCAAGCATGTAATGACATATTAATGCTTTAGAACCTTGAATATATGTTCAATGATTTAATTAGAATTTTTGAAAATCAATTGCTAATTATTTAAAAAAAAGCCGAGAGCATTTAGAAGGCATATGTTGGTGTATGATTTTATTTTTTAACATGCAATGGTGTATTAATGCTTTAGTATATTGTTTATGTGTTGTAAGAATTTATTGGAATTTTTGGAAATCAAAAACTAATTTAAATCAAATAAGCCGTGAGCCTTGAGCTCTTGAAGGTGATGATTTAATTAGTTTTGATAAATATTATGATGTTATATTACTACACTATAGTGTATAAACATAGTATATAATTGTTGGAATTTTTGAAAATCAAATACCATTTTTAATCAAAAAAGCCGAGAGCTTGTAGCTCCATATGGTGATGATTCAAATGGTTTTGGTTGATGTTATGATGTTACAATGTTATAGTATAATGTTTAATCATGTTAGAATTTATTTGGAATTTTTAGAAATTGTTTGCTAATTATTTGGTAATTATCTTGTAATTACCGTAAATATTGCTATATATTGTTAAATGAATGGTTATGATGAACTATAGGTTATATTTGTGATGTATATTGATGTTGGAATATTATACTATGTTTATATCAATTTTGGGAATTTTTGAATAATTATTCCCTAATTTTTAGAAAATATTTAGCTATATATATATATATATATATATATATAAATAAATAGCAAACAATATCATATGGATTTTATAAATTCATATTCTGGACCATAGTGTATAATAATGCACTATATTAATTTAGAAAATTTTTCAAAAGTCATTTGATATTTTTAAATTAATTATCGAGATTTTTGATAATTAATAAGGATTTTTAAATCCTTTTTAATTCAGTTTATTAATAAAATATATGTCTAATTAATATTCTGGACATAATTGAATTTTACAAAATTTTATAAACATAGATTGCTATGTTTGAGACAAACGTTTATTTTATAACGTTTTAAAATCGAAAGTACGCGTTTTATTTATAAAAAGGTTTATTAAATGCGAAATTATTTATAAGTCCTTGATTTACGTGATAAATCGAGAATTAGGACTTTACGTTTCCAAATCGATCAAATTCGATTTATAAAACGACATAGTAAGAAGTTCTTATTTGAAAGTCAAAATTGTCGACTATGTCGACAAGTTGTCGACTTCGCCGACTTTTTAAGTCAAACGACGTTTACGATTGATGAATACGCCAAGACGCGTAAGATATACTAATTGAGTATGATA
This sequence comes from Salvia rosmarinus, assembly GCA_036937905.1. Classification (NCBI taxonomy): domain Eukaryota; kingdom Viridiplantae; phylum Streptophyta; class Magnoliopsida; order Lamiales; family Lamiaceae; genus Salvia; species Salvia rosmarinus. The sequence continues at coordinate 28,202,428 of CM072824.1, read as the reverse complement.
CCTCATTAGTAAGAAAAGATTTCACAAATGAAATCCATATAGCTAAAAACGATTTTATCGCCGAACGTATCTCTCGAATCCAGAATAATTCAATCAGATACGTGTTGGAGACGTATCAATTCACTAATGAATTCAGTCTACATCGATATGAGATATCAAGTTTATCTTAGCTTTGAAAGTCTCGAGAGACTTGAGCGACGATCTAAAGCCTCGCCAGAAAGTGTGACGCAAACGCGCGATCGGATTTTGACGTACGATCGAACCTAGGACTCAATTTACAACAAACCATAGTCCAGGTGGGCTTCTTATCTTCAAAATGTGGGCCCTTTTTCTTACCCCACTAAGATTGACTTTACTGTTATTCCAAAAATGAGTTTATTTACAGTACTTATTCTACAACTGTTGACAAATGTTTACTATATTACCTGCCAAAAATATTCTTTTGTGTATGGATCCTATCTATTATGCCGGTAGGTTGTGGCGATGGTTGGAACTATATTATGACAGTTATGTCATTTGGGTCGCGCCCAACCTTTTAATGTCGGGTCCCGTGTCGGATGATAAATGCCCGCTAGATTGGTGTGAAGGTTGGAACTATTGCAATGTTAACATATGCTTGGAGAGTATTTGTGTCAGACGGGATTACGGTCGGTCACGGCGTCAGACGGGAGGCCTCCTCTCGACGCTTAATTTTAATATTGTTATGAATTGTTACTATGAGATACGGACCATACACACCAAGAAAATGCTCACCGAGCTATGTTTTCTAACCGAAAATGATTTGGTAAGACAAGGCGCTTTTAACTAAAACCCTCATGACTTACTTAAAATTGGCAACAGAATTCAAATATTATCAAATGTTTTCGCATGAGTCCACCGAGTGCAATTTCTTGTACTTAGCCCCGCATGTTTGTTTTTAAATGTGCAGTTGAGCTCGATGATGATGATGGGGAAAGTGTTGAGAGTCCAAAGGTCCTTGACCGCTTTATTAAAATTTGTGGTTTTCACCGAATGCATATCATCATATATGTATTCACACACTTTCCGCTACACTCAACTCCTTTATTTATGCTTTATGTTTATGAACTATCGAGGTCCATCGGACCATGGCCAAGATTTTTGGGGTCCGATGGCCTAACCCTTTTAAATCTTATGACGTTACCTTATATTATGTTCGACCATGCTAGGTTATTGTCGTTATGCATCTTTATTTAAAACCATGTAACCCCCCCTAAAATACTACTCCTAGTATTAGTCGCCCTCTAGTCCGGGTAGTCCGGAGTGGGGTCGTGACAATTTACGTGATAAATCGAGAAATAGGACTTTACGGATTTCAAATCGATCAAATTCGATTTATAAAACGAAATAGTAATAAATTACTATTTGAAAGTCAAAATTGTCGACTTTGTCGACAAAGGTCGACTTCGTTGACTTTTAAGTCAAACGACGATTATACATTCGATAAATACGCCTAATACGTAAGATGTACTAATTGAGTATAATACCTCATTAGTAAGAAAAGATTTCACAAATGAAACCAGATATCGAAAAACGCATTTATATCGTTGAACGATCTCGAGGAACGAGAACAATTCAATTATATAATGATTGAAACGTATTCAATTCATCGAGGAATTCAGCTTGCATCGATATAAGATATCAAGTTTATCATAGCTTTTGAAAGTCTCGAGACTTGAGCGACGACTAAAGCCTCGCCAGAAAGCGTGACGCAAACGCCGCGATCGGATATCGACGCATTTAACCAACCTAGACTCAAATTTACAACGAACCATAGTCCGTGGGCTTCTTATCTTCAAAATGTGGGCCCTTTTTCTTACCCCACTAAGATGTGACTTTCATCACATCAAAATGAGTTTACTTACAAGATTTATTCTACTGTTGCCGACAAATGTTTACTATATTACCCGCCAAAATATTCTATTTTGTATGGATCCTATCCGTTATGCCCGGTAGGCTGTGGCGATGGTTGGAACTATATATATGACAAAGTTATGTCATTTGGGTCGCGCCAACCTTTTAAATGTCGGGTCCCGTGTCGGATGATAAATGCCCGCTAGGATAGGCGTGAAGGTTGGAACTATTGCAATGTTAACATATGCTTGTGAGAGTAACGTGTGTCAGACGGGATTATGGTTAATCACGGCGTCGTAGATGGGAGGCCTCCTCTCGACGCTTAACTTTTAATATCTTGTTATGAATCGTTACTATGAGATACGGACCATACACACCAAGAAAATGCTCGCCGAGCTATGTTTATGAACTGAAAATGTTTTGGTAAGCACAAGGCATTTCAACTAAAACCCTTCCGACTTACTCGATATCGGCAACAGAATCGATATCAAATGTTTTCGGCATGAGTCCACCGAGTGCAATTTCTTGTACTTAGTCCCGCATGTTTGTTTTAAATGCGCAGTTGAGCTTCATGATGGTGATGGGGAATGTGTTGAGGAGTTCGTGTCCTTGACCAATTTATCTAGAATTTATGGTTTTCACCTGAATGCATATCGTCATATATGTATTCACACACTTTCCGCCGCTACACTCTGAACTCACTTATTTATGCTTTATTGTTATGAACTATTGAGGTCCATCGGACCATGGTTAAGATTTTGGGTCCATGGCCTAACCCTTTTAAATCGTTATGACATTTTCTTATATTATGATCAAGCATGCTAGATTATTCTTATTATATCGTTATACCATGTTCGAGCATGCTAGTTTATTGTTATTATGCATCTCTATTTTAGCCGTGTAACCCCTAAAATACTACTCCTAGTATTAGTCGCCCTCCAGTCCGGGTAGTCCGGAGTGGGGTCGTGACAGTCTATAAAATAAGATGTGATCAACCACTTCCCATTTTGAACCTCTTAATACCGAAAATTGTGTGAAAAAAAAAGGGAGAGAGTTCATCCAAGTTTAATCCCAAATCTTAGACAAATAAACTTTGCCGATCAAATTCAATACCGATTAAAAGGTTAGATTTCTTCCGAGCTTCGTATACATGCTAGAATTTTCGAATTTCATCCGTTAGAATTCATGTTATAAGCTTAGTTCATTTATGTAATTTTCGAAATTTTGTTATATGCTAAAATGATTAGATATCATGTTTATATTATGTTATTAAGTTTATATTACAAAATTAAGCATATTATTAAAACCTATATATGGACCGAAAACTTGAGCTTGCCATATGTTGATGATTATGATTTATAATTGTCGATTTGAGCATGAAATAATGATCTAGGTATTAATTATGCTTGTATGATTTTATATAGAATTTTGGAAAACTTTAGTACCTAAGTGTATGATTTTCAAAATTTTAGAATATGATAACATGTTGAGATATAATTCATGTTTAAGTGTTATCATAACATATTGATAGTGTAGATTCATAATATAGTGTTTTATGAATTTAAAGGATTTGTTAAAATTATTTGGACCTAAGTCCAAATTTTGAATATGACTTAGGAAGATTTAATTGAATGATTCATAATAAATAAAAATAATGTTATAGTAAGGATACTTAGGATGAATAGATGTTATGTGATTTATTCGAATTTTGAAAATGTTTACCTAGTTAAAATAAAGTTTTGAAAACCATATAATACTAAGGTGTATAATTTTCCTCGACCAAAGTATTTACATATTATTAATTTCTAATGAAATAGTGTGACATGTGAATTTATAGAATTTTGCACAAGTCTAAGTTATTTAAATAAGAGGACCAAAACTATATATCATATGTATTAATGTTATAAATTTATTTTATCAAGTATAATTGCATAATATGTTCTAAAATGATGTTTTAGACACATTATGATTTTATGAGAATTTTTAGAACAAAAATTGTACATAAAATATCAAAAATACATATATAGTATTAAAAAGACAAAATCTTGACTTTTGTCAAAATGTTGACTAAAATGTTGACCAAAGTCAAATTGTTGACTAAAAGTCAAAATGTTGACCAAAAATGTTGACCAAGGTCAAAAGGCACGAAATTCGATAATACGTGATCTATGTGACGTAGTACGTTTAGTAATAATGTAACTTACGATACGTAAGTACATTAAAACGTACATTATGTGCTAAAGAGATGAAATATCTCTTATATGATGAGCGATTTCATAATCGACATCAAAATAAGTCCGACGTTAGCCTTATTTGATTCATAGGACGTTAGACGATGTTCGTCTCTATCAAAACGTGACCAATGTACTAAAATAGTTCTTACGTTAAGGTGGGACGTGGACTTGAGCATCGACGTTAGAAAGGAACCTTATTAAAAGCTACGCACTGTGCAGGCTTTATTCGAAAACCCTTTATTTACTTGCTTCGCAAATGAAAAGTATTTATTTACTGATTGCTGAGAAATGATATGATTACCGTCCAAAGTGTTTATGTTTTTATGTATGATCCTATCATGTTGTTGGGCAAGTCAACTATGAAAGTAAATCGCTTGTTGGTTCGCTACCAACGTATTACGATCATGTTATGTGTGGAGATGGCTGGTATGATGATATTAAAAGTTGTTGGTTCGCCACCAACGATAATGATATCGATATGTGTGGAGATGGCTGGTACGATGATATTGAAAGTTGTTGGTTCGCTACCAACGTATGACGATCATGTTATGTGTGGAGATGGTTGGTATCATGATAGTGAAAGTTGTTGGTTCGCTACCAACGTATGATGATGTTATAATGAGATTTATAGTTGTCAATTATTACCAACACGCTTGATGTTATGATATTAATAGTTGTTGGTTCGCTACCAACATGTGATAATGTTATGATAATAATATATGAGAACTGATATGGATCATACAGACAGAAAATATGTCTGGCCAGACGACTTTTGAAAATAAAAGAAAATATTTTAGTAAAGCAAGGCATTTTCAATAAAACCCTGTGTCTTCACCGTAAAGGCGATGTAATTTAAAGAAATGTTTTTGGCAATGAGCCCACTGAGTGCATTATTTGTACTCAGCCCTGCATATTTGTTTTTAAATGTGAAGGTTGAGCAGTTGATGTGGATGTTGAAGTGTTGAGCCGTTGAAGTCTTTTGTCGCTGATTAGTAGTACCTTGATTACACATCGTCATATGTGTAAATCACATGTTTTCCGCTGCCAGATTATGAAGTCATATGTATGTTATGTTTCATGTTGTAAAACCCTAAACTCATGAAGTTTCAGAATTATTCCCGATATATGTCACACCATTCAGTGTTCCATGTCATTACCCATTACTCAATCCCGTTTATCAGTAACAGTCTCTACTAATCCGTACTTTGGGTTGGCGGGCTGTTACAGATATTAGACACATCAACACGCGTAAACCGCTTAATCTTAACCATAAACCAACAATACCCTTTTTAACATAACGTATGTTCAACGTGAAAAATTGCACAAGACGTCATCTATCTTGGATTAACCTTTTTATATGCTCTACTATCACCAAAGAACATAAATCAACCATCAAAACCTAAATATCAAAGCTTTATCATTGAAAACCCAATATCGACGTCAAACTAAAATTTTCCAAATTTTGAATACGTGGGCCGAAAAATCTGAATAAATCATTTTAAGCTTTATTCATATCATAGAATTCAAATATGAACTCAAATTGATCAAATAAAATCAAAAATCCAACATTATATGAGCTACGGTTTTCGGCCAAAAATGTGACTTTGCATAAGTTCGATTTCAAACGTTTTTCTTGCTCAAAACATATTTATTTCAACCCAACAACACATATATGAAAAAATACGAAGTATATAAACATCATAAATTCAAGATCAAGACCTCCAAAATTTCAAAATTCACCAAATTCCAAAGAATGCACATATGTTCAAAATTTCAACGTTAAACAACTTATCGGCGATTAACCTAACATAATATCAAGAACTAATCAAACAACAACATATCCTCTTCACAATCATCAAAAGGACCGAAAATATGAAATAAACATAGGTTCAAAATTTTAAAATTTTCAAACCATAGATGTGTTCTAGAGATTGAATTATACCTGAATACGAAGACCGATCGAAAATTTAACGGTTGGATCTTGAAATATTTGAGCTCAAAATTTCAAAACTCTTAGTGTGTGAAGTGTGTGTGTTGGACGAATTTTTTAAGAAAAAATCATGAAGAAAGTGAATAGTAGCTTATTTATAGAAATATCCACAAATTTTCTTTACATTTTTCAATTTATTTAATGGTGATTATTCACCATTCTAAGAATTCTAAATTTCTCTACACATTTCTTCACATTTAAGGCATAAGATATGTATATTTACATATATGTACATGTATATCCATTTTATTACTTCTTCACAAATTTTTACTCTAATGCATAACAAATAAACGTTTTAATCGATTCTTATATTCAAATCACTTAATATCATCAATTAATCACCAATGCATAAAAATTAAACTTTCATTCTAAAAATCATAATTATAAATTACTAACGTTTGAAAACTTATATAGCAAACTTTACATTTTTCGCTAGGGCGCATCCTCGCTCTTAGCTGAACAACCTGTAAAAACGTTCAAACTCAATTTTGATTAGTTCACAATTTAAAGAAAAATAATTCACATTTAAAAATATATATATATCATACTTATTTAAGGAAATTTCTCGGGGTATTACATTCTTGTAATACCCCGATTATTTAAACGCCTAATTACGATATTAATTTCGTAAATTAGTGTATTATTATGATAATTTGATTATTAAAATATCGAATAATGATTTCGATTATCTTTGGAATAATAAATTCCTATGTTTTATTCACAGATGAATGTGAATTGAGAAATACGAATATGTAACGTATGTCAATTGTCACAGCCCCACAATCCTAAGTACGGATTAGCAGGGACTATAATTGTAAACATGAATGAACAAACATGGAGACTCTCTTTAATAAAAAGCGTAATACATATGTCATTTATAATTTTGGACTATAATACACAATTTGGGGTTCTTGCAGCGGAAGACATGTGATATGTACATATGACGATGTACTATCAAGGTATAAACCTTTCAGCGACAACGGTCCTAATGCTCAACACCGCTCCATCCATCATCCGCTCAACCCGCACATTTAAAACAAACATGCAGGTCGAGTACAAGAATGCACTCATGGACTCATGCCAAAATATTTTATCATTTGAATTATACCGCCAACATCATGGTAAGACACAGGGTTTTAGTTGAAAATGCCTCAGGCTTACTAAAATATTTTCATCGCTCATAAAATCATCGCTGGCGTGCATTTTTCCGGTGTGTATGATCCATATCCCTTAACATCCTTTCGTCATATCATCATAGTCGAACGTCGTGAAGGAGGCCTCCTCACGACGCCGTGACCGCCGTGAATTGTCCTTACAAAGACACAAATCACCTTAGTGTACACGTTAATCCTAGCTGTATTGTCCTTCCCATAGGATCCGATATCGATTTTCATTCATAAGTTAGAGCGACCCAACAACATTCATAACATTTCATAACATCTCATAACATCTCATGGATAGGATACATACACAAAACATAAACATTTTTGGTGTAATCATGTAAACATTTTATCAGGTTGAAATAAGCATCGTAAATAAATATTTCAAAAGCATTTTATTTTTAGTAGAGTAAAGCCCACCGGATCGTAGATTGCCTTAATCCCATTTTTGGACTATAAGTCCTAGCTTTAGCCTATCTATTCTGGACTTGAGGTTTTGGAGTCGAAAATCCATTGGGTCTTAGAACCCATATTTCTATTTTAGTGTATATTATGGTATGATATACACTCAATTGACCATGTGGTAAAGACTCTAGTCAAATATTTCACGTTAAGGTATACGCCGTGAAAATATCGATCATGATGTTTTATCATAATTGTACATCTTATAATGCTATATCGCACTCATGCGACATAACATAATGAATGCATCGATTAATAGCATGTTAGTCACATAAGGCATACTTACATAGGGTTTCCAACACTTAGTCAAATTTCAAGTGTTTAATTTCAGCAAAACAGCCTTAAACAACCCAGCGACGTAGTTTGACGATCCATAATTCTCGATTCAGAATACGTATGGTCGCACAAAGATACATTCTGAAACCTCTAAACATGTACTACAAGTTCTAAGAAGGAATTAATTCCAAAAGAGTCGTGGTTCGGAAGATATAGGGTCTCAAAGTGGGCAACTCAAACCGACTTCTATACCTAGAAAAATTTTCGAATTTTCGCTTTAGCTTAACGACGAGGGTTTTTCGAGGTTTGACTCACAATGCCAAAATGGCTGCGGGCTACCAATTTGAAACCTTGTAACAAGAACTACATATTTCATGAAGACCATACCGAAAATATCCGACGATCGAGAAATATATAAGTCCAAAGTTGACTAGTTGAAATGGACAGTTTCCAGAGGTGACTTTGGGTCGATGAAGAGTATACCTATAAAACTTGGTTTGGGATCAAACTTTCCAAATCATAACTAGACATGGTGAGGAACATTTCTTATGAAGAAACCCAAGTCCAAATCGGACTACAAATGGCTTGAACATCTCACGTAAAAGTCACACTCGAACAGCCTATTAACATAGAAATTTTCTAAGGCAGTTTGTCCAAAAGGCTTACTGAAATGCGTCAACTTTAAAATTTCACCGTGAGTTCATTATAAGGAATCTGGGAATGCAACAAGTCATATTGAAAGGCCACTTAAGTCTAGTTTAATCCAGAAAAAGCCTCACTCAATGATTCATAATAGATTGGGAGATAAAAATATTTTACCACAAGCTATCACTCCCGTGACAATTTTGTGCAGTTAGTTGTAAAATCTGTAATAAATAGTAAAGATTTTTAGAAAATTCTTAACATTTACAGGAATATTATAGACATGCTGAATTATATTTCTGCCAAATTTTAGAGTTTTATCATTAGCCAAACTTAAAACGAAAGCCACGCACTATGGGTGATAAACACGGCGATTTCGCAGATTTGTGCAGTGTTTTTGGTAAATACAATTAAAATAGCAAATCAAGTTGGATGGACTTGAAATTTTACAGAGGCATACTAGAAACATATAATTTCAACATATTAAAAATTCACAATCATCGGACCACTGTAACTTAGTCTAATAATTTCGTGAAGTTGCTGTTCGTCCAGGTAAATCAACATGCAATCACCTATGCTTATAAATCTAGCACATTCAAGCATATATGTGTACATGCATGTATGTAGCTCCAACACTATTGAGTCCAAGGTTTAGATTCTTCACCTTGGTGTGAAATTCAGTGGGGAATTGAAGGGGTTGGCTGAGGAGAGGCTCATAACCTGAAAGGCTTCGCTGTCCATCTTGAGCTAGGAGCTTATGTCCATTTTTTTTTAATGGTGGAGTGGCTGATCTTGGAGCTGTTCTTGGAGGGGATGGACGAAAATGGGGAAGAAGATGATTGAAATCTGATTTTGGGGGTGAGAGGTATGGGATGTGTGTGGGGTGCTTATGGGTGACAATTGTCACCCTTAATACATGTAGTTGACACCTACACACACTTCTAGCTACACACCACACACATGCACGAAAATTGTACTTATATATATATATATATATCTGTATTTAATCATTTAATTAGACCATATAATTAATCACATTGCCATATAGTAGATATATGCAAAAGTGGGAAGATTAACAACACACCTTGTTATAGACTTATAACATTTTCGCCCTTATGCCCAAACATGGACTAAATTTTATTTTTCATGTTAAACATAGATATATACATCATAGTATATGATTAGATGATAATTAATATCATAGGATAAATTAATGGCATCATTTTATGCGATAAAAATCGAGTTCGAAAATTAGGGTTTTCGAACGCTGAGAAATTGGTAACTATCGAATCTTGATGATCTAGCATTGATTTAATGCTAAATAATACTGTAATTACATATACTAATCATAGGAAATTAATTCCTATAATTTCTTGATCGATTAAAACGCTGCGTTTATCTCAAAACGTTAACGCTTGAAAACGCTATAAACGCTCATTATCGACTCATCTCGAAATGGTCGTCATTACTTTAATAAATTATTCCATTAATAATGGAATTTAATTCTAAGCTTAGTTTCTTAGAAAATTTACGACGCTTTAACTATCGATCTGAAATCGACGTTAAAGTAAAATACGCCTATACACTTCATATACTCTTATTCCTTAATTCACAATTCTCGGTGAATATAAAATAGAATTCATTCCTTCAGAATAATCGAAATCATTATTCGATATCTTATGGATTGAATCATCTCAAATAATTTCTAATTTACGGGTTTTAAATACCGTAATTAGCATCTAATTTCATGGGTATTACATCCTACCTCCTTAAAAGAAATTTCGTCCGAAATTTACATACCTCATAAAGTATGGGTATCTTAACATAATAACAACATAACTTTCTATGTGCTTTTCTTTCGTCCATGGTTCTTCCATCGACTTTCATTATAAGACCAAACTTGCTTCTTTAATCGTTGAATCGCACGATCAAATTAGTCTTAGATTTTCATCATAACCCATCCGAGTCAAAGGTTACGCCATCATGTTGGTTTACGTGAATTGGGAAATTTTCGTATTTCCTTAATCGTGACACGTGGAAAACATTTCGCACTTTCCCCAAATGTGGTGGAAGTACCAAGCTATAAGCTACTAGGCCTATCATTGCTAGGAGCTCGTAAGGTCCTTTAAAACGTGATCTCAACATTCTTTATCTAAACTTATAATTCCTCTAGATGGAGAAATCTTAAGAAACTTTAATTCCGCATTTAAGAATGCAGTTCGGGTTTACGCGCACCAACAGAAGATTTTGTCCGTCCCAGCTTTTCTTATTCCTTGCCTCGTTGGTAGATATCTTAATCGTTTCATTTACAACGTCAGGACTTTATACCTTTTCTCACCTACTTTGTTACAATAAAGTGGTGGTCAATACTTCTTTTCATAATACGCCTCATAAGGCTACATTAATCGTTGTTTGACAGCTACGGTTGTACATAAACTTAACAAGTGGTACAATAAGTTCCCACTGATACCTTGGTTTATCATTTGTTCTATCGTATCCTTAAACATTCATACTGTCCTTTTGATTGTCCTTCTGCCTATGAGTGGGCATATATGTTAAGGCTCAATCTCGTATCTAACTTCTTTTGTGAGTTAGTTCCAAATCTAGGGGTACTCTTGAAGTCTCTATCTGAACTGATAGGTTTTGGTACTACTTGTAAATATACGATTTCCTTTATGTACGACTGTGCTAACTTATCCGATCTATGAGTCATCTGAATAGACAGAGACAAAACATAATTGGCAAGTCAATCCACTACTAGCCATATAGTAGTGCGACTTCTTTATGACTTTGGTAAAATCTGTCATAAGATCTATTTCTATATCATTCTATTTTCATTCGTAGTTCTAGAGATTATACTCTTATAAGGCCTTTGATACAATGCCTTTACTTATTGGTAACCGAGACACTACTCGACAATATGGTTATATCTCATTTCATTCCTTGCTATCTAACTTTTCTCATAATTCACAATACATCTTAATAATGCCTGGTTGGCGGTATGAGAAGGATCATGAAATTCATTCTTGGTTTTATTTCTAAGCTTATTATTGCTTGAAAATATATATATATAGATATCTCTTTTAGACAATAACATTGTCCAACGCTCCGTAAAATCCTTCTGCTCTTCATTTCTTATCTTAATTCGTATTCTATTCCCATCTTCATTCTCTCTTTTTAGTCATATTTCACCTTGGTTGTGAGGGTACCACTTACGTCGTCCCTGATCGCCCGACTATTATTGTTCTCGCTTTCTTAATCTTTTCAATGAGTTTTCCTTTTCTATAAGGACATACCATAATTTAGACTGAATTTTATAACTTAGGCATTAGATTCTACATTAACCTTCCTTAGGTGATTATTTATCACAATTATAATCTTTACCGATTCGAGCCATCTTTTCTATCATGTATCCAAGTTCCTTTGCTCGATTTAATAACTTCAACTTTGTGAATTGTGAAGGGTTCTTAACTTATTGATATAGGAGTGATGTCCTCGCGACTTGGTATTTATACCATCGTCACTATCGAGGTAATAGATTTTGGCACCGTGAAGTCGATAATCTCCTTTACATACATGGGCTAACTTGTCGATCCATAAGTACTTTGGATTGGTAGGAAGTGAGCACTCTTGGTGAGTCTATCAACAATTACCAATATAGCGGTGTTCCTCTTTTGATTTGGGTAAGTTCAGAACGAAGTCCATCGTTATTTCATCCCATTTCCACTCGGGTATTTCCAACGGCCGTAACTTTCCGTATGGACGTTGGTGTAACGCTTTCATCTGGCCGGCAAACAAGACGGTGTTCTACGAAGAAGCTATGTCTCGCTTCATGCCTTCCCACCAAAACTTTTCTTTCGTGTCTTGTACACCTTAGTACTATCTCGGGTGGGCGGTGTAGGATGTATCGCGAGCCTCACTCATTATTTCATTTTGAAGTTTTGCGTCGTCTGGAACACATATTCTTCCTTCAAACAATAAGGCGTTGTCCGACGCCTCCTAGAAGTTCTTAAATCCTCCAGTCCTTACCCTTTCTCGGATCTTTTCTAATTTTTTTTCTCCATCCTTTGTCTCTCGACGATCCTTTTTCTTAAATCAGATTCTACCACTATTTCAAGTCATGAGTTGGGAAATTCTGGTCATGTGGCCTAAGTCATTGTGACGCATAAGTTATTATTTATCTCATATTAATACATAGTCTTACTTTTATTAATCCGTGAGAATTTTGTTTCTATTTTGGGGTAACTAACTTATTGGTCTTGTTACCTTAGAGAGTTCTTAATGGATCTCTAATAGTAGTTAATCAATCTATAAAATCCCTGATCTTATTTTAGGTCATTGACGTCTTTCATCTTTAATTATTTGTCCTTTGTCAGATTTGCATTGTTTTCTTCTAAAGACACTATGTGCCCGAGGAATATTTCTCCTTTAAACCGAGATTTACAAACTGTATTGCAAAATTTTGCCTGCTCTCGAAAAGTCGTAAGACGACCTTTTGATTTTCTTTATGTTCTTTCTCGTCCTTTGAATAGATAAGAACATCATCTATGAGGATTGAGATAAAATTATCTAGGTATGTGTGAAACACTCGATTTTGAGGTTCATAAATGTATTGGTGCATTGGTTAGTCCGAATGACGTAACTATTATCTCATAGTAACCATATTTTATTCGAACAATTCATTTCCGTGTTTCAGATACCATTCTTCAAGACCACATAATATTACATCATAATGCCTCGGTGAGGACTTCTCATACATTACTTATGAGGGTCGGTCACCGAAATGATCGATTACAATGCGCTCAAAGCCCTTTTACACTCAAAACTTTGACACTTCTTCACCATATTCATAAACTCTTTCAAACCACGCTTATTGTACATATTATAATCACATCATTTTCATCATAAACCATTATTTACATATAAGTGTCATAGGATCCTAGGATTCTAGGTCTCGAGTGACCTTCGTCGGAGTTGTACTTCTCCTCGAAACTTGCCTTTCTCCAAGTACATTTTGTTTTCATACTGATGGTCATTCTCTTTAGAGAGCCGCGGGTCAAGTCGCCCCGCTTCTTCTTCAATACTAGAAGTTGGTGTTAGTTTTATCGTAGTATGGTTGGGTTGGTAGCGGTAATTCTCCTAATCCGCGAGGCGATAAGATCCCGCCCTTTGCTATTTTCGCCTCATCGGTACCATTGATGGCACATGACGTGGCGCGCTCGAACATCGTAGTACAACCATTCCTTTATGCCGTCTTTGTGTAACTTGCCGAGGTCCGGACAAGTACTCGAGGTGTCGCTCCATACGCATTATATGTATACTTGAGCACGTTGATAAATCCCGTAAGTCCGCCCGGACTTTGGAATCTTTATCATGGAGAAAATATTCTCGATATTCCTTTTGCTAAATTTCGCCGATCCGTTGGCAATCGATCGATAACTCGTTGGATACCATCCTCATTTGTCACTCTATAATTACGAGCATCCAATGAGGTGCAAAATTTCTTCAAATCGTTTCAATCCATGCCTAGTTCATAATAAAAGAGCCGATACGCTCGTGTGAGTTATAAACTTGTAGGCATCGGGGTTAACTCTCACCGTTAAACTCCTTTTTTGTCATCCGTAAACGGATATTTCTAGATAAATCCAACTTAATTTAAGCAATGGAGGGAATTTTAATAAGAAGGATCTCTTAATGAATTATACACCTTAAGGCGATATAACTCAGAGATTACTTGTGACACGACTCATGATACTTATCTTAATACTCATTTTACGCTTTACATTTTCAGTTGTATGTTGCCTTAAAGATATTCGTGATAGGCTAACAATTGGGTACCGATATTCGTCATGTAAAACCCCTAACGAAAAGGCTATGCCCGGTCACTAATCACATGAATGATGCCATTTCCAAACTTATCTCTAGAATTATATCTACGCTCCACACGATATAATGATCCAAATCATGGATAGAACTTTGGGCGATTCTAGGTTCAATTCTCAAGATAAGTAACACTTATGATGGTTATCATTCCGTATAGGTAAGGAGATTTTCATTTCTTGATTCGCTTACCCCGAGTTGGGTTCTATCGCTTCACGCATACTTGTGCGATGTCAAAGAATAAGCACCTAAATTGAATGTAATCTTATGGCTATTCCGAGAAATTTTTTCTCATACATATTCTCGCCTTTTGGTTCTGCTTTGTTCATTTTTGATGCAAGGTGTAGGCTTTGGTCTACGGTGTTCCCGCTTATTCAAGTAAATGTCTATTTCATATGTCATTGTCATTTCCATTGGGACATTATGTTCCTTGCTATGGTCTTCGTCATTTCATTCACCCTATACTTCTCGGTATTAATATTGTTATGCTTCACCGATAGCATTCATGGTTAGGTTTACATCAACTTATCCTTTGATATTGATATATTTCCATAACTAAGTCTCATCTTAGAGATCGTCATGTTTTATCACTATCATTCATTCCTAATCCAAGATGAATGATTTAATTTCCTTTTCACTTTATTGATCTTAGGAATATATTTCATATGTCCTTACTTTAAACTCCTTTCGAGAGAAATCCTTGTCTCGGCATTTAGTGCCATCATTTGTAATATCCCTTTTGGATATACGTCATTTCTTCTTAATCTTTTATTGATTCATCATGCAATTTCGCATAAGATAAAATCCTTTGTCCATCGGGATGTATTATACTTTTACCTTGACGTCAAATGTCTTTACCATTTTCTCGACATTCAATGATTTCTTCATTTCCATGTCGAGATACTTAATACCTCACTTTATTGATCGTCACAAAAATATGGGGTAAGATTTACAATTAGGTCCACCTTAAGATCCTTCCATGTGAATCTTTTCCGTGTTCTCTCGAATGTATTTCCTTTGCAAGATCTATATAAACTATCCTGCTTGTTAACTATTAAGTTACACAAGACAAGCGCTTTATGTCATTATAACTTAGGGTAATAAGATTTATTTCAAAACAATGAATCTGTTTCTTAATCCGTTTCTTTACTTCCAAGGAATTACCTTACTTATCGAAGTCATAACATCTCTAAAACTTATGTCATATCATGAACTATCTAATTGTATAGCTCATAATTTCTTCGCTATTTTCGACTTTTGTCCATTTTCTTGAGCATGGTATCTCGAGAGTAATCTTACTTTGTTATACTTGGTTCCCACTTTCGTGACTAGAACCGCTATCATTGTCATATGGCTTGGTAGGGTAGTACATTCGTACACCATAACTTAATTATAAGCATCTCATTTCCATGTCTTCGCTTTGGAGTTATTTCTCCATACTTAGTTCACATACTAGGCTATCCTCGCTCGCTCACACAATCTTGAGGATTATGATTCCTCAATCTCATTACCTTTGTTTAACTAAGTTTTAATTACTCGAATCGATTATGCTCAAACATAATCTCATTGGTTGAGGTATAAGGCTAAAGATTTATTGTCCGAGACGCTATCATTTCCTTTATATATATATTCTTTGAAAAGAATATCTTGTATGCATCTTCATTCTTTTTAAACACGTCCAACCTACTAACGAGGTTTCAAGGACATCCAACTATCTTAAAGATAAGTTGTAATTGATCTCGTCATGACATAATAAGGGAAATTAATATCCCACAGATATCATATACTTCCTTTACTCTTGCATTCAACGCTAAAGAGTATCTCACATCACAGGTATCATAGGAAAAATATCTCATTTCATCGAGATTTTCTTTACATCATAATTTCTTGATGTCTCCCACTTTACTGGTCTGAAACTTTTAGGTGACTGAGATAAGTCAACCTATTTCATGCCCGACATTTATCGCTTTACTAATTCGTACTTAAGTGACAAGGTAAGTCAACTTTCATCTTACTTGATGGTTTAAAAAAAAATCAAGGAGAAATTATCACGACTACCTACAAAAGGTATTGTCTCGTCCATCAAGATAACATCTTTTCAATGATCTAAATCAATATGTTCCTTGGACTGAATAATGGGGCTCTAGGGTCCAAGACCGTAATGACGACTCATCGAGATTTCTTTGTTCATATGGGCTGGCTGCACCGCCACAATCATATTCTCGATCACACAAGGCTTTGGGTTCAAAAGGACACTTTGTAAATTTTCGAGTTGGAAGTTTTCTTCAAAAGAAGTGAGAAACTCGAATGATTTCTCAATTGGAACTAGGTCATAGAGTTAAATTCAATGACATAAATTGGGTAATGGATATAATTTGAAAGCTTATATACCGTAATAGGTCATCAACAAAGTTCTCATGTATGTCAAGGTTCTACTTGTACATCAAGATCTTACTTTCTTAGTAACATTCTAGGATTCAGATCATGCCATAACAGCCTTACTCTTTTCAAATCGTAGAACTAACTTCAACTGATTCTCATGAATTCTGGAGTAGGAATCAGGAATTTGGTCCTTCATAAGAAATTAATTATAGTGCATTAGGAGCACGTACACGAAAACCGTACGTAAATCGGAGTTCACATGATCGAGAACGAGTCAAAACAGAATCACTGCGCAGTGTGGAATTTTACACGTTCGCGCCGAGGTCATAAGCGATGCCGACACCAAGGTCGTGCATGCTGTTACCGATGCCGAGGTAGTACAGAATATTTCCAACACCGAGGTCAGACAAACTACCCCAATCGACATGTCAAAGGCGATGTTATAAATGCCGATTTCAAGTCGACGATCGACATGCCAAGGTCGGCCGAGGTCGCATATGTCGAGGTCTAACAATTTCGTAAATCCTTTGCTTTTCTTCACCAAGATGGAATGAAATTTCAAATCCATCGTTACTCTTGTTCTTGTAATGGAAGGAAGTTCTTACTTCTATGTTCTTTCGTAAAAAGTGATCATGCTTCTTAAAAAAAATCTATGTTCTGTTGAGCTAGCATATTCATCATCATAATCAACTTTGAGGTTTGAAATAAAACTTCAAATATTCATACGTAGCTCATTTGTACGTATGTATTTCATTAAATTTAAAGAATTCAACATATCATATTTGACAATTCAATGTCCAATCTCAATCATTTTAAAACATGAATAATCATAACTTTGTTCATAACAATGAACCCTTATTACATTTCAGAAATTCAAACATTTCATATTTGGCACATCATGCCAAAACTTTCTCATATCATTGTCATCATCTTTCTTATATCTTCCTTCTTTTCATAACTTTCTTTGACAAATCATTTGTCACAACATTATTCTCAACCTTTATCATAACTTTCGTTTCTTTTGAAAGATTATTTCAATTATCATTCACTTCACAACATAATTTTTCATTTCCGGCTTTTGCAATAAATTTCACTTTAAATATATTCACATAACATTCATTTCACTTAAAATTTATTTCACTTTCAACTTTTCGCTTCAAAACCGAGAAAAAATAATTTCATAAACATTCGCCTCGCCAAAGCTAATTTTCAAAACTTTGAAAAGAGTCATTTACCTCATTTCGGTTGAGCTTGATGTGATGGAGTGTTGAGCATTGTCACCGATCTCTAGAAGTCTAATGACTCAATCTAGACTTAACCCTAAAGAAGATTTTGGGTTCAAGAGCGAACCCGCTCGATACCACTGTCATGCACCCACAATCCTAAGTACGATTAGCGTGGACTATAATCGTAAACATGAATGAACAAACATGGAGACTCTCTTTAATAAAAGCGTAATACATATGTCATTTATAATTTTGGACTATAATACATAATTTGGGGTTCTTGCAATGAAGACATGTGATATGTACATATGACGATGTACTATAAAGGTATAAACCTTTCAATGACAACAACCCTAATGCTCAACACCGCTCCATCCATCATCGCTCAACCCGCACATTTAAAACAACATGCGGTCGAGTACAAGAATGCACTCGATGGACTCATGCCAAAATACTTTATCATTTGAATTACATCGCCAACATCATGGTAAGACACAAGGGTTTTAGTTGAAAATGCCTTGTGCTTACTAAAATATTTTCATCGCTCATAAAATCATCGCTGGCGGGCATTTTTTCGGTGTGTATGATCCATATCCCTTAACATCCTTTCGTCATATCATCATAGTCGAACGCCGGAAGGAGGCCTCCTCACGACGCCGTGATCGGTCGTGAATTGTCCTTACAAAGACACAAATACCTTAGTGTACACGTTAATCCTAGCTGTATTGTCCTTCCCAGATAGATCCGATATCGATTTTCATTCATAAGTTAGGAACGACCCAACAACATTCATAACATTTCATAACATCTCATAACATCTCATGGATAGGATACATACACAAAACATAAACATTTTTGGCGGTGTAATCATGTAAACATTTTATCAACAGTTGAAATAAGCATCGTAAATAAATATTTCAAAAGCATTTTATTTTTGAGTAGAGTAAAGCTCACCGGACCTGTAGATTGCCTTAATTCCATTTCTTCGACTGTAAGTCCTAGCTTTAGCCTATCTATTCTCGCCTTGAGGTTTTGGAGTGGAAAATCCATTGGGTCTTAGAACCCATATTTCTATTTTAGTGTATATCATGGTATGATATACACTCAATTGACCATGTAGAAGACTTAGTCAAATATTTCACGTTAAGGTATGCTTTCGTGAAAATATCGTATCATGATGTTTTATCATAATTGTACATCTTATAATGCTCTATCGCACTCTTGCGACATAACATAATGAATGCATCGATTAATAGCATGTTAGTCACATAAGGCATACTTCACATAGGGGTTTCCAACACTTAGTCAAATTTCAAGTGTTTAATTTCAGCAAAACAGCCTGAAACAACCCAGTGACGTACTTTGACGATCCATAATTCTCGATTCAGAATACGTATGGTCGCACAAAGATACATTCTGGAAACCTCTAAACATGTACTACAAGTTCTAAGAAGGAATTAAATCCAAAAGAGTCGTGGTTCGGAAGATATAGGGTCTCAAAGTGGGCAACTCAAACTGACTTCTATACTTAGAAAAAATTTCAGAATTTTCAGTTTTAGCTTAACGACGAGGGGTTTTTCGAGGTTCGTAACTTTTGACACACAATGTCAAAATGGCTGCAGGCTACCAATTTCGAAACCTTGTAACAAGAACTACATATTTCATGAAGACCATACTGGAAAATATCTGACGATCGAGAAATATATAAGTCCAAAGTTGACTAGTTGAAAATGGATAGTTTCCAGTAGGTGACTTTGGGTCGATGAAGAGTATACCTATAAAACTTGGTTTGGGATCAAACTTTCCAGATCATAACTAGACTTGGTGAGGAACATTTCTTATGAAGAAATCCAAGTCCAAATCGGACTACAAATGGCTTGAACATCTCACGTAAAAGTCACACTCGAACAGCTTATTAACATAGAAATTTTCTAAGGCAGTTTGTCCAAAAGGCTTACTGAAATGCGTCAACTTTAAAATTTCACCGTGAGTTCATTATAAGGAATCTGGGAATGAAACAAGTCATATTGAAAATCCACTTAAGTCTAGTTTAATCCAGAAAAAACCTCACTTAATGATTCATAATAGATTGGGAGATAAAAATATTTTACCACAAGCTATCACTCTCGTGACAATTTTGTGCAGTTAACTTGTACAATCTGTAATAAATAGTAAAGATTTTTAGAAAATTCTGCAAATTTACAGGAATCTTCTAGACATGCTGAATTATGTTTCTGCCAAATTTTAGAGTTTTATCATTAGCCAAACTTAAAACGAAAGCCACGCACTATGGGTGATAAACACGGCGATTTCGCAGATTTGTGCAGTGTTTTTGGTAAATACAATTAAAATAGCAAATCAAGTTGGATGGACTTGAAATTTTACAGAGGCATACTAGACACATATAATTTCAACATATTAAAAATTCACAATCATCGGACCACTGTAACTTAGTCTAATAATTTCGTGAAGTTGCTGTTCGTCCAGGTAAATCAACATGCAATCACCTATGCTTATAAATCTAGCACATTCAAGCATATATGTGTACATGCATGTATGTAGCTCCAACACTATTGAGTCCAAGGTTTAGATTCTTCACCTTGGTGTGAAATTCAGTGGGGAATTGAAGGGGTTGGCTGAGGAGAGGCTCATAGCCTGGAAAGGCTTCGGCTGTCCATCTTGAGCTAGGAGCTTATGTCCATTTTTTTTTTAATGGTGGAGTGGCTGATCTTGGAGCTGTTCTTGGAGGGGGATGGACGAAAATGGGGGAAGAAGATGATTGAAATCTGATTTTGGGGTGAGAGAGGTATGGGATGTGTGTGGGGTGCTTATGGGTGACAATTGTCACCCTTAATACATGTAGTTGACACCTACACACACTTCTACCTACACACCACACACATGCACGAAAATTGTACTTATATATATATATATATATATCTGTATTTAATCATTTAATTAGACCATATAATTAATCACATTGCCATATAGTAGATATATGCAAAAGTGGGAAGATTAACAACACACCTTGTTATAGACTTATAACATTTTCGCCCTTATGCCCAAAAATGGACTAAATTTTATTTTCATGTTAAACATAGATATATACATCATAGTATATGATTTAGATGATAATTAATATCATAGGATAAATTAATGGCGTCATTTTATGCGAGAAAATCGAGTTCAAAATTAGGGTTTTCGAACGCTTGAGAAATTGGTAACTATCGAATCTTGATGATCTAGCATTGATTTAATGCTAAATTAAAACGCTGTTTCATCTCAAAACGTTAACGCTTGAAAACGCTATGAACGCTCATTATCGACTCATCTCGAAATGGTCGTCATTACTTTAATAAATTATTCCATTAATAATGGAATTTAATTTAAGCTTAGTTTCTTAGAAAATTTACGACGTTTAACCATCGATACGAAATCGACGTTAAAGTAAAATACTACCTATACACTTCATATACTCTTATTCCTTAATTCACAATTCTCGGTGAATATAAAATAGGAATTCATTCCTTCAGTAAATAATCGAAATCATTATTCGATATCTTATGGATTGAATCATCTCAAATAATTTCTAATTTACGGTTTTAAATACCGTAATTAGCATCTAATTCTGGGTATTACATCAATAGTATTATTTCTACGCCGATTACGTATCGATATTTTTAATGCTCGTGATATTTTCTAAGTTTTTGCTTAGAATTTAATTCCATTATTATTGGAATTATTTGATAAAGCAGAATCGACTTTATTTCGACCATTTTGAGATGAGTCGATATTTAACGCTTTGAGACGCTTCAAACGTTAACGCTTTGAGATGACTTGAGAATCAAGTTCAACGATCAAGGAATTATGATATTTAAATTCCTATGATTATTTTATATAATTGATATTATTTTAGCATTGAATTAATGCTAGAAATTTTGGAATGATATTTGTGATTATTTAAGATTCTCGAAAACCCTAAATCGAGAATTAGGGTTTTCTACCTATGGATTGATTCCGATAATTTTTCCTATGATATAAATTATCATCTAGGATATATATTATGCTATATATCTACTTATAGCATGAAAATCAATATTTGGGCATTAAATTATTAAAAGTGCCGTGTACATTCTATGTTTTTAAACATAGGATTAATTTATTTATTTTTATCATCCAAATTGTGATATTTCTTAAGTGTAGTATTAATACACACTTACCAAGTAAAATGTGTAGATGAAAAATACACTAGCATTTTATTCTTATAGTTGCCGAAATTGTTGACTATTTTATACAAATCTAAGTCTTGATTTTTATATACTTGAGTGTGCAAAATTTTGGGATAAAGTGTACAAATATACACATGCATAATACATTGTAAAATCTGAAATTGTTTCTCCCATTTGTACTGATAGTCGACGCAACTATATGTATGAGACAAATAATTGTTTTGTTTTTCCCAAAATGCTTTAATAAAGCTTCCATGAGTTAATGCAATTGTAAGAGATATTTTTATCATGACATCAACACTTTGACTAATTTTTTTTTATTTGTTCTGTGAGAGAGACGAGAGGAGCATGTATATGTGTTGTTTCATTTGCTTTAAAATTGCTAAGTATATATGTTTTGAAACACAACACACTTCACATATTTCATATTCCTCTTTCCTCATTCTGCCGAAACCTCTCCAGTAAACAAACCAAGCCTTTTCTTCTTCTTTTATCTCCATTTGCTTGAGTTCAATCTATCCTACAACCGATCGACTCCGATAACGAGGTTAGATATCGAACAAGCTTCGATAAAACCTATCTTTTTCAATAATCCTACGGTTTAATTTTTTTTTTTTTAGCATGTATTATTTGTGAAAGAATCATGCTAGCATGTTATAAGCTTAGAAATTATGTTACATATGTTAATATGTGCATAGATAATTTATTTACTGAGCTAAGAAATTTATTTAAATTATTTTGATGATGCTCGATTTTTTCTAGGTACGATTTAAGGTTGGATTGTTGATCTATAGTATTGTAGGAGTGCATGGTATCGATTTAGGAATTTTTGGAAATTGTTTGTGTAAAAATTCCAAAACTGCCGAAATAAACTAGAGTTGTTACCTTGTTGTATAATTTTTATATGCTTGATATAATAGCATATTGTTGATCTAGGGTATTAATTAGGTGATATAGGAATTTATTAGAATTTTTGGACAATTGTACCTATTTTTATTCGATAGGGCCGAGAGCTAGAGGCTTAGGATTAATGGTTTGTAATGTGTTATTATATGATATTATGATGTATTAGTGCTATATGATAGCATATAAGCATAGTGTAATTTTATAGAATTTTATTAAAATTGTTTGGTATTTATTAACCTATAGGGCCGTAAGCTACCTTTGATGGTTCTATGGTGTATAGTTTGATTTTATTAAACCTTAGGTTATAATTATGATATATTTTGATATTGGAGGCTTGTGTATAATCATTAGAAATTTTGGAAAATTTTTGGTATTATTCTTGCTAAAACCGTGACCTATATCATGTATATAGGTGAGTTCCAAATTTTCCTATAGTGATATTAATACATATTAATGATCATAGTGTAAATTAATGCACTATATGAATTTAGAGGATTTTTGGAACAAAGTTTTGAAAATTTGTGTTATAGCCGTGAGCTATACTTTGGATTTAAGGAATTTTAATTCCTTTTTAATCAAGAATAATAATATATTATATGTCTAAAAATTATATTAGACATAATTGAATTTTTGAGAATTATTAAACATAGTATATTATGTTTACGACGAAACGTTATATTAAATAACGTTAAAAGAATAAATAATGCTTAATGTATTAAAAGATTAATATTGAAAGAAAATATTAATCAAGTTTATCGATTTGCGTGAAAAATCGAGAATTAAATCTTTATAAAAAGAGATCGATTGAAAATCGATTTATATTGAATTTATTCTTTAAAATGTGATTTATTAAAGAATTATTAAGAAAAGTCAAAATTGTTGACTTTCAAATTAACGCATTTAAAATCGCTCGTTAAATACGCTAATACGTGAAAAACGACACTTTTATATGAATATCTCAATTGTGAGAAAAGATTTAATAATTGAAATCATTTTATTCAATAACGTTATTATATCGTTAATTATTTAACCTAAAAGGTTAAAATGAGACCGTAGATCATATTACGCCTCTCTAAATACGAGAATTATTTTTATTGAAATACGTCGTTTTACGATAAAGTTTATCCAAACTTTGAATTATTATTTTATTTATCAAAGATGAATGAACTTTGAAAATCTTGAAAAGCGTACAACGTTCTAAACGTAAATTTTGCATAAAGGTGGGACGTGAAGACTCACACGCAACCGTAGAGGAGAGCACGCAGATCGAAAATCGACGTTTAAAAGTCAAGTGGGCTTTACTATACTCAAATGATAAATATTTATCAAATGATTTATTTATGATGCTTTATTGCAAGCAAATATTTATGAAATGATTATTTAATTACCGCCCAAATTATTTATGTTTTATGATGTATCCAATCCATGATTATTGATGCATAATGTTGGGTAGCTCCCACTTTATGACATGTTTGAATTGGTATTCTTGGAAGACCCCAAGGATGATGGAGAATTCAGATCCCGTCTTTGAGATGGCCGGATTTTGTGCAATCGATTATTTGTGATGTGTGCCGAAAGGGTGCTCGCCGGTCATGGCGCCTGTGAGAGGAGGCCTCCTCTCCGGCGGGAATTATTGTCGATAAATTGTTGTGGTGGATATGGATCATACATACGTGGAAAATGTCACAAGCGATATTTATTGAAAATGACGTAAAATATTTAGTAAGCACGAGTATTTCAAATTAAAACCTCGTGTGTTACGGTGATGGGGCGAGTAATTTAAACTTGATAAATTATTTCGCATGAGCCATCGAGTGCATTCTTGTACTCACCGCATATTTGTTTTAAATGTGCGATTGAGTGATGATGATGATGAGCAGGATGTTGAGTAGTAAGAATCTTTTGGTATTTATATGTTTTGAAAGAAAATACCCTTGGATGCATATCGTCATATATGCATTCACATGCTTTCACGCATATTCTCGAATATTATTGTATGTTGATGTTGATAGTTGAATCGCATGAATTATCGAACCTTTGTTAAAGGAACTTGTAGCCTTTACATCCAGAAATGACTTATGCCTCAAATAAGGTTTGAATTGCTTTTGCCTTGTAAATAAGGTTTGATTATCGAAGTTTGATAAATGTTATTTTGAAATCTTCGATTATTCTTATTAATTGTTTTGTAATCACTGCTCCAAGCTCCGCCTAATATGTCCTTGGATTAGAGTGGGTCAGGATGAGAATGGTATCGAGCGCTTTGCTCTTTGAACCCTAAGTTTTCTTTGAACAAGAAGTCTAGATTGAGTCACTAGACTTTAGAAATCATCCGACCACGCTCAACACTCCATCACATCCATTTCAACCGAAAAGGTAAATTATTTTCTTATCTTTGAAAAGAAAAGTTTGAGATTTATGAATTTGATTTATTGTCGATAGAACATTATCGACAAATGAAATGAGAAAGGTTGTAAATAACCATGGTTGATTGATTGAAAATTTTTCGCAGAAAATGCGTATGTTTAGAACGAACTATGTTCGTTATATTTGAAATTTTATTCTCATTTCTCAATATTGATTTTGATTAATGCCTATGTCATCCCGAATGGAACATAGACGTAATAAGATGCATGATCCCTCTTTGAAAAGAACATAGACGAACAAAGATACGTACTCTTCTCCTTTTCTTTCGAGAACAAAAGAATTGAGCTCTGAATAAAAAGCTAAGGCTTTCCACCTCGTTTGAAGTCAACCCATAGTTTACCTCGACTGCTAACCGCTTGATCGCATCGGCATTGCGCGACTTCAATGGATCCACCGCGCCGACTGGCATTTACTTTGGTGTCAACCTCGACATCCACCTTGAGTTCGAAAGTTCATCTCGAAATTCATAACGCCAGATTTCGCCCGGCAATCCACTCGGAAGTCGACCTCGATTACGACTAATACGAGCTCGGTCATTTATCTCAAGTTCGCGATTCATTTCGCTCCCGACCAACCGACTATCCCGCCACTCGTCACACCTTGGCGAGCTCACCGTCACACCTTGGCGAGCTCACCTCGTCAGCTCACCTCGGCGAGCTCACCTCGTCACACTTCGGCAAGCTCACCTCGGCACCTCGGACAGTTCACCTCGGCAAAGGCGAACTGCTTCGCGCAGTGATTTTTTTTTTATCCGTTCTCCTTCGTTCGGACTCCGATTTGTGCACGGTTTTCGCCTACGTACTCCTAACACACTGTAATATATTTCTTGTGAAGGACCGAACCCCTGATTCCTACTCAAAAATTCACGAGACTCAGTACAGTCCACCTCGGACAGTTCACCTCGGCAAAGGCGCACTGCTTTGCGCAGTGTTTTTGTTTGGATCCGTTGTCTTTCATTCGGACTCCGAATTGCGCACGGTTTTCACCTACGTACTCCTAACGCAC
Organism: Salvia rosmarinus; assembly: GCA_036937905.1. Lineage (NCBI taxonomy): Eukaryota > Viridiplantae > Streptophyta > Magnoliopsida > Lamiales > Lamiaceae > Salvia > Salvia rosmarinus. Next base: position 28,175,740 of record CM072824.1, on the reverse strand, counting down.
TGTGTTATATTTATTATGAAGGGAAGATCCCCTGTTTCCCTATCAAAAATTCACGAGAGCCAGTAGAAGTTAGCTCATAGTTATATAGAACTAGAATTTAGTTATGTGATAAGATTTTGTTTTTATGCTGCTAGATAGCAAGTTTCCTAGTATGGTAGGAAAGCTACAACGTGCGTTGTAAATGAGAACAATTTCCGTATAACATTTATCTGTTTATCGAGGTGTTTGGATTGTTTATCCGCTTTATAGACCGCCCGCTTTAACCTTTTGCTTAGCAGACGTGGTAAGATTATTTTATCTGCGTATCGGATATCTTTATTTTAGTTTGACTTTTGATCGTTGTCTCGTGATGATGGTCAGGACTCGACACACCACTAGACGGAGGCTAGGACCGAGGGCCACCCCAGCAGAGATTATTCATAGGTACCGTGGTTACCGACGGCTTGGGAGATGATCTCGAGAGTTTCTCGCACTACCTTCGCCATTGGAGGAGGCGCACGAGCATGGAGTGATTGATTTCAATGGCGTGAAGCGCCTTCTGACACGGTTACCGGTAGATTGGGAGGATTACGCACGAGAAGTGTCAGGAGATTATATCTACCATGCTGGTGGTGACTATGATCTGATAGCGGATCTACCGAGATTTGTAAGCCATTTGACGTACGTCTTCAGTATCTACGATGTAGCACCGAGAGGCCCCTATCTCCCTCCGAGGGAGTACACATGGCGTGATGAGACACCAGAGTGGCTGTTCACAGAGGTACCGCGGTGAGTGGACCCGGTAATACCCAGATTCCTTGAGGATGAGGGCAGGCTCGCAGAGGTAGAGAGAGCGTCTCGATCCAGAGCTTTGGGAATGCCAGTGTTTCCCCCTTTGTCGGTTGGACAGCCCATACACCCACCGCTCCCGATCTTGCCACCCATGACAGCACCAGCACCGCCAGCTGAGCTATACCGACAGACGGCCAGGATGAGGGTATCAGACGCTCGTGATGACCTCAGTCCGATCCGGGACATTTCTATGGTTGGGGATGATGGCGCGGGACCATCCAGAGTTCGCCGACGTGAGGACGACTCGGATGATGACGACTCGGATGACGACTCCGATGATGATTCAGACGATGAGGAGGATCCTGAGGAGGATCAGTATGACGATGAGTGATATACTTGATGACCAGCCTAGCTAGAGTTTAGTCCGTATGTATATAGTCCAGTTTGTGTGTAGGTTGCTTTGTGTTTTGAAAAGGGAAGTGAACGTTTGTACTTTGTATTATCTTGTAATCCCGTATGTTGTTCGATACGGGTTAAGCTTTTGAAATGCCATCTATTGTACATTATCTCTTTTGTATCAACTGTTTGTACAAATTAGTCCTCTTTGAGGCACAACTTTTCTGATATGTATATATGATAACCCAAGTGGGCTTTTATGCAAAAATGATTATTGTGATAAAACGAATAGCTTGGTATAAAGTTGCTTTACAAAAGGATTGTATAATGATATTATGTATGTTAATTCAGAAAATGATTTTCAATATTTATTTTGTGTTTAAACAATGAACGCCGCCTAGGAGAGATCCCGCACAAAGAGGTAGGGGAAGGGAAGTAGAGGCGGGGAAGAATTTCGCATCCAACTCGCGAATATACCCCAACCACCACCACCTCCACCCGATCGTAGGATCGAGAAATTGTTTCAGGCGTAACCTACCATCCTTTGATGGGAAAGGAAGCTCGGATGATGCCGAGCAATGGATAAGGGCTATGCAAAAGGATTTTGATTTTCTTCGATGCACGCCGCAGTGAGTGGTCTGTCAGACACATTTCAACTTATCGACTCGCCGACTTTTGGTGGGAAACCCGACGAAAGATTTTATCGCAGGATCGATGAATGAATTCACCGGAAGAATTTAAAGGGATCAGATGAGAAATACGTTCCAAAAGTTATCGGAAAAGAAGGAACAAGAATTTTATAATCAAACAGGAGAAGATGTCCGTGATGATTACGATAGCATTTTCGCGATATGTCCAGATATGCCCCGATCAGTGAATACGGATATGAAGATGGCGAAAAATCCAGCCATGGAGATCCGACTTACATCAAGCTCTCTGACGAGCTATGGACATAGAGGCAGCTATGCCGTAAGAGAAACAAACCAAACTCGTACGTCAAATACAGGGATAAAGGAAGAGAAATGGGAAGGAATTTTGGAAATAACAACCGGGAAGTTTTGAGAATACCAATAACAAGCGGCTGGCAGAAACGTGGCGCCGCAAGGTGGATGGAAGAAACAAGTCTTTACCCCTCGGACGGAGGACCACAAGAGCAAGCAAGGACAGCTCATTGCCCAAAGTGCCAAAATTTCACAAGGAGTTTGTCATTTGGTAATTGCTTTAAGTGCGGAATGAAGGGTCATTACGCAAATAGCTGCCTGGGATACGCCAGGGGACAAGTGGGAAGGCCGAATCAGCCCTAAGAATGCCAACCTCGGGCTATCCAGCCAACCTTAACTACAGCAATACCACCGCGAACAACAAGTGGCAGAGCCCCAACAAGAACAACAACGACAACCACCGCAGCGGGCGTAATCAAGTAACGCCAACAAGAAGCAGCACCGCAGCAGAATCAACCAAGACAGCGCCCGGCCGCCCCTCGGTCGGCTTAAGCGAGCATATGCTTTGCACCGAGGCAAAATGAACAAAACCGGGGAACTGGCGCGTATGGGAACACTTTCAACGTGTCATATACTTTTGTTCGACACGGGAGCATCACATTCTTTCATAGCAAGAACATGTGTTGATCTATCGAACTTAGAGCAGAAAGAGCGAATCAGATATGAGAATCTCTTCACCCATAGGAGGGATTATGACTGTTACTCATATTTGCTCGAACCTAGAGTTGAACGTAGGATTACTTAAGGTTCTGACGAATAACTTAAACATAATACCCATGGGTGATGTAGATATAATTTTAGGAATGGACTGGTTGGCTAAAATCACCCACAATCCTATGCAAAGAAAGGAAAATCTCATTCCGCTCGGTCGAAGTAACGATTTCCATGGAATCAACATGGAAGGAAAATCCCAATAATATCAAGATTGAAGGCTGGAGTATGATAAACAAGAAAGGATGCCATGCATTTCTTGTTTATTTGAACGGAGAAGATCGAACAACGATAAAAGTTGAAGATGTAGAGATTGTACGAGAATTTTCAGATGTTTTTCCTGAAAATCTACCAGGATTGCCTCCTGATAGACAACTGGAGTTTACCATTGACTTGGAACCCGGATCGGCTCCAGTGTCAAAAGCACCATACAGAATGGCTCCGAAAGAATTGGAAGAGTTAAAAATTCAAATCCAAGAGCTGTTAGACCTAGGTTTTATCAGACCTAGTGTTTCGCCTTGGGGAGCACCGGTGTTATTTGTAAAGAAAAGGATGGTTCCTTGAGGATGTGTATAGATTACCGAGAACCGAACAAAATGACGCTAAAAACAAGTATCCACTTCAAGGATAGATGACTTGTTTGATCACCACGAGGAGCTAGCGTGTTCTCGAAAATCAACCTCAAGTCGCTATCACCAACTAAAAGTCGGCTCAAGATGTATCAAAGATCGCCGAACGAGATACGGCCACTATGAATTTATAGTTGTGCCATTCGGATGACCAATGCGCCGGCTAAAGATTCATGGATTCATGAATAGGTGTTCCACCCATACTTAGATAAATTTGTTTTAGTCTTCGAGATGACATCCTCATCTATTCAAAGAATGAAGAAGAACACAAGGAACACCTCGTGACAAGATCGCAAACTTTGAGAGATGAACAACTTTTGCTAAATTTAGCAAATGTGAATTTTGGCTAAAGGAAGTAATGTTCTTGGACACATTGTGTCACCAAGGGATTAAAGTTGATCCCGAAAGTAGAAGCGCCCAAGAATGGAAATCGCCAAGGACACAAATGAAATCAAGTTTTTGGGATTGGCGAGTTACTATCGAGATTCATCAAGGATTCTCCAAGATCGCAAGGCCAATAACCCAACCGCCGTAAAAGGAATTAAATTCACATGGATGTATGAGTGTGAGGCGAACTTCCGCACGCCAGGAAAAGTTAACTATCGCTCGAGCTAGGGCCCGAAGCAGATCAAGAGTACGTGGTCTATACAGATGCTTCCAAGAATGGATTAGGCGTGTGTTAATGCAAATGGAAAAGTGATAGCTATGCATCTCGACAACCGAGATCGTATGAATTGAATTATCCAACACATGATCCGAACTAGTAGCGAGAGTACATGCTTTAAAGATATGGAGACATCATCTCTACGGAGTAAGACGTGAAATCTTTACCGATCATAAAAGTTTAAAATACTTTTTCGAAAGCGTAGAGATCTAAATATGAGACAAAGAAGATGGCTCGAATTAGTAAAAGACTACGACGTGGTATAAACTATCACCCGGCAAAGCGAATGTTGTAGCCGATGCCTCGAGTCGTAAGAGTCAAAACAAATTGGGATGTCTCTTCACAAATGAGGAAAACTAGTCAAGAGTTTGAAAGGATGAAGATTGAATTGATTGAACAACCGAGACGATCACGAGTCAGTATTGCTACACTCACATTGACGTCTCGACCTAAGGAAAAGAATCCTTGAAGGACAAAGGATGGAGGAAAAGTTAGAAAAGCAAGAGCCAAGGTAAGGACCAAGGATGAAAATTTTCAAGAAGCACCGTGATAATGCTTTATTATTTGAAGGAAGGTTGTGTATCCTAGACAACAACAATCTTCGAATGAAATCATGAGTGAAGCTCATGACACACCTTATACAACCCATCCAGCAAGACAAAATGTACCAAGATTTGAAGAAAAGTTCGGTGGGAAGGTATGAAAAGAGACATAGCCTCCTTTGTAGAGCGTTGTCTTGCTTGTCAACAAGTAAAAGCATTACACCAACGTCCTTACGGAAAGCTACAGCCTTTGGGAATACCCGAATGGAAATGGAAGATATAGCTATGGATTTTGTTACGGGTTTACCAAAGTCTAAAAGAGGAACATCGCTATATGGGTAGTAGTGATGACTCACCAAATGTGCACATTTTCGCCAATTCAGACACACACGGATCTCGATAAGCTAGCCCACTATATGTAAAAGAAATTGTACGCGCATGGAGTACCAAATCTATCACATCCGATAGAGATTCAAAATTTACTTCAAGATTCGGACTAGCTTGCAAAAAGAATCGGGCACGGTTAAATTTCAAAGACTTTTCACCCTCGCATCGATGGACAATCGAAAGGACGATCCAAACACTCAAGATATGTTAAGAACAAGAGTGTTGGATCGAGGTGCAAAATGGGAAGAGGTTTTACTCTCATCGAATTTGCCTACAATAATAGTTATCAAGCGACGATCGATACGGCCCGTATGAAGCCTTATATGGAAGAAATGCCGATCACCGCCATCTTTGGATGAAGTGGGTGAAAGAAGAATCTAGAGCCCGACGCTATAAGTTTAAATGATTGAGATCGACGCCAAATTAGGCAAAGAATAAAAGAAGCTCAAGATAGACAAATCTTACCGATTCGCGAAGCGTCCGAAAGCTACATTTCAAAATGGAGATAAAGTCTTTTGAAAGTCTCCATCTAAAGGGATTATAAGGTTTGGAGTGAAGGAAATTTAAGACCGCTTTATGGACCTTATGAAATCCTAGAAAGAATAGGCCCGGCCGCCTATAGGTTGGCTCTTCGCCAAGTCCGGGAAACGTACACAATGTTTTTCACGTATCACAACTCGTAAAGTACGTAACGATCCGAAGCATGTGATCCATCAAGACGACGTGATCCTCAATCCGGATATGAGCTATAATGAAGAACCCACGGCTATTCTAGACCACAAGGTTCAAAGAATTGAGAAACAAATCGATTCCACTAGTCAAAGTGTGTGGAAGCATCATGGACAAGACGGCCACGTGGAGCTTGAGGATGCAATGAAAGAAAAATACCCGATCTTTTCGAGGTATGTAAATTTCGGGACTAAATTTCTTTAAGGGGTGGAATGTAATACCCGATTATTTAAACGCTTAATTACTTATATTAATTTCAGTAAATTAGTGTATTATTATGATAATTTGATTATTAAAATATCGAATAATGATTTCGATTATCTTTGGAATAATAAATTCTATGTTTTATTCACGATGAATGTGAATTGAGAAATCTGAATATGTAACGATTTCAATAAGATTATTTCTACGTCGACACGTATCGATATTTTTAATGCTCGTGATATTTTCTAAGTTTTTAAGCTTAGAATTTAATTCCAGATTATTGGAATTATTTGATAAAGCCGTAATCGCCTTTATTTCACCATTTTGAGACGAGTCGATATTTAACGTTTGAGACGTTTCAAACGTTAACGTTTTGAGATGACTTGAGAATCAAGTCTAACGATCAAGGAATTATGATATTTAAATTTTATGATTATTTTATATAATTGATATTATTTTAGCATTGAATTAATGCTAGAAATTTTGGAATGATATTTGTGATTATTTAGATTCCGAAAACCCTAAATCGAGAATTAGGGTTTTCTACCTATGGATTGATTCCTATAATTTTTCCTTTGATATAAATTATCATCTAGGATATATATTATGCTATATATCTACTTATAGCATGAAAATCAATATTTGGGCATTAAATTATTAAAAGTGTCGGTACATTCTATGTTTTTAACATAGGATTAATTTATTTATTTTTATCATCCAAATTGTTATGTTTCTTAAGTGTAGTATTAATACACACGTACTCAAGTAAAATGTGTAGATGAAAATACACTAGCATTTTATTCTTATAGTTGCGTAAATTGTTGACTATTTTATACAAATCTAAGTCTTGATTTTATACACTGAGTGTGCAAATTGGGATAAAGTGTACAAATATACACATGCATAATACATTGTAAAATCTGAAATTGTTTCTCCCATTTGTACCGATAGTCGATTTAACTATATGTATGAGACAAATAATTGTTTTGTTTTTCCCAAAATGCTTTAATAAAGCTTCCATGAGTTAATGCAATTGTAAGAGATATTTTTATCATGACATCAACACTTTGACTAATTTTTTTTTATTTGTTCTGTGAGAGAGACGAGAGGAGCATGTATATGTGTTGTTTCATTTGCTTTAAAATTGCTAAGTATATATGTTTTGAAACACAACACACTTCACACATTTCTTATTCCTCTTTCCTCATTCTGCCGAAACCTCTCCAGTAAACAAACCAAGCCTTTTCTTCTTCTTTTATCTCCATTTGCATGAGTTCAATCTATCCTACAACCGATCGACACCGATAATGAGGTTAGATATCGAACAATCTTCGATAAAACCGATCTTTTTCAATAATCCTACAGTTTAAATTTTTTTTTTTTTAGCATGTATTATTTGTGAAAGAATCATGCTAGCATGTTATAAGCTTAGAAATTATGTTACATATGTTAATATGTGCATAGATAATTTATTTACTAAGCTAAGAAATTTATTTAAATTATTTTGATGATGCTCGATTTTTCTAGCACGATTTAAGGTTGGATTGTTGATCTATAGTGTTGTAGGAGTGCATGGTATCGATTTAGGAATTTTTGAAATTGTTTGTGTAAAATTCCAAAACTGCCGAAATAAACTAGAGTTGTTACCTTGTTGTATAATTTTTATATGCTTGATATAATAGCATATTGTTGATCTAGGGTATTAATTAGGTGATATAGGAATTTATTAGAATTTTGGACAATTGTACCTATTTTTATTCGATAGGGCCGAGAGCTAGAGGCTTAGGATTAATGGTTTTAATGTGTTATTATATGATATTATGATGTATTAGTGCTATATGATAGCATATAAGCGTAGTGTAATTTTATAGAATTTTATAAAATTGTTTGGTATTTATTAACCTATAGGCCGTAAGCTACCTTTGATGGTTCTATGGTGTATAGTTTGATTTTATTAAACCTTAGGTTATAATTATGATATATTTTGATATTGGAGGCTTGTGTATAATCATTAGAAATTTTGGAAAAATTTTGGTATTATTCTTGCTAAAACCGTGACCTATATCATGTATATAGGTGAGTTCCAAATTTTCCTATAGTGATATTAATACATATTAATGATCATAGTGTAAATTAATGCACTATATGAATTTAGAGGATTTTTGAAACAAAGTTTGGAAAATTTGTGTTATAGCCGTGAGCTATACTTTGGATTTAAGGAATTTTAATTCCTTTTAATCAAGAATAATAATATATTATATGTCTAAAAATTATATTAGACATAATTGAATTTTGAGAATTATTAAACATAGTATATTATGTTTATTTACTAAACGTTATATTAAATAACGTTAAAAGAATAAATAATGCTTAATGTATTAAAAGATTAATATTGAAAGAAAATATTAATCAAGTTTATCGATTGCGTGAAAAATCGAGAATTAAATCTTTATGAAAAGAGATCGATTGAAAATCGATTTATATTGAATTTATTCTTTAAAAATGTGATTTATTAAAGAATTATTAAGAAAAGTCAAATGGTTGACTTTCGAAATTAACGTAAACACGCTCGTTAAATACGCTAATACGTGAAAAACGACATTTTTATCCTGAATATCTCAATTGTGAGAAAATATTTAATAATTGAAATCATTTTATCAATAACGTTATTATACGTTAATTATTTAACCTAAAAGGTTAAAATGAGACTGTAGATCATATTACGTCTCTCTCGAAATACGAGAATTATTTTTATTGAAATACGTCGTTTCTACGTATAAAGTTTATCCAAACTTGAATTATTATTTTATTTATCAAAGATGAATGAACTTTGAAAATCTTGAAAAGCGTGCCAACGTTCTGAACGTAAATTTTTGCATAAAGGTGGGACGTGAAGACTCACACGCAACCAGAGGAGAGCACGCGTATCGAAAATCGACGTTTAAAAATCAAGGTGGGCTTTACTATACTCAAAATGATAAATATTTATCAAATGATTTATTTATGATGCTTTATTGCAAGCAAATATTTATGAAATGATTATTTAATTACCTGCCCAAAATATTTATGTTTTATGTATGTATCCAATCCATGATTATTGATGCATAATGTTGGGTAGCCCCACTTTATGACATGCTTGAATTGGTATTCTTGGAAGACCCCAAGGATGATGGAGAATTCAGATCATGTCTGCCGAGATGGCCCGGATTTTGTGCATCGATTATTTGTGATTGTAGCCGAAGGGTGCTCGGCGGTCATGGCGTCTGTGAGAGGAGGCCTCCTCCACCATGGAATTATTGTTGGATAAATTGTTGTGGTGGATATAGATCATACATACGTGGAAAATGCTTGGCCAAGCGATATTTATTGAAAATGACAGAAAATATTTAGTAAGCACGAGTATTTCAAATTAAAACCTCGTGTGTTACGGTTATGGGGCAGAGTAATTTAAACTTGATAAATTATTTCGGCATGAGCCACTGAGTGCATTCTTGTACTCAGCCCTGCATATTTGTTTTTAAATGTGCAGATTGAGCTGGTGATGATGATGGAGCAGAGATGTTGAGTAGTAAGAATCTTTTGGTATTTATATGTTTTGAAAGAAAATACCCTTGGATGCATATCGTCATATATGCATTCACATGCTTTCCGCTGCATATTCTGAATATTATTGTATGTTGGTGTTGATTGTTGAATCTGCATGAATTATCGAACCTTTTGTTAAAAGAACTTGTAGCCTTTACATCTGTAAATGACTTATGCCTTGTAAATAAGGTTTGAATTGCTTTTGCCTTGTAAATAAGGTTTGATTATCGAAGTTTGATAAATGTTATTTTGAAATCTTCGATTATTCTTATTAATTTTTTGTAATCACTGCTTTCTCCGATCTATCCTTCGATTAGAGGGTCATGACAATTCTACCCCCTTTAAAATAATTTCATCCTCGAAATTAACCTGGTAAGTCTCTAAGGTTGGGATATCGAACCAAAAGTTTGTCTTCTCTTTCCCATGTTGCATCCTCAAGTCCATGCCTACTCCACTGTATTTTCACCAAAGGTACCTCTCGATTTCTAAGAGTATGCCTTCATCTAGAATAGCAATTGGTATCTCTTCGTATGTTAAGTTCGGTAAAACCTGTAAATTCTCATGAGATATAACATGACCTGGATCTGAGATATATTTCCTAAGCATCGACACGTGAAACACATCATGAACGCCCGCCAAGTCTGGAGGTAAAGCTAGGCGATATGCCACATTTCCTATCCTTTCAAGTATCTCGAAAGACCCTACATAACGAGGTTGTAACTTTCCTTTCTTACCAAATCTGATCACTCCTTTTATCGGCGCTATATTTAAAAATACCTTATCACCAACCTCGAAGTGTATGCCCTTTCGCCTTTGATCAGCATATGATTTCTGACAATCTTGGGCTATCTTTATTCTTTCTCTGATCTTTGTGATAACTCCAACTATTTCTTCAATTAATTCATGCCCTAAAATCTGTCTCTCTCCAACTTCATCCCAATGAATTGGTGACCTACATTTCCTCCCATACAGAACTTCAAATGGTGCCATCCCAATAGTAGCTTGATAACTTTTATTATAGGCGAATTCAACCAATGGTAGATACTTCTCTCAACTTCCGCCCATGTCTAACACACAAGCACGGAGCATATCTTCCAGAATTTGGATAGTTCGCTCAGACTGTCCATCTGATTGAGGATGGTAAGTTGTACTGAAGTTTAACTGTAATACCCTAAACTTTTAATTAGTAATTAATCGATGATTAAGACTAAACAGGGCATTGCATCCTTAATAAGAAAGAAATTATATATGCTTAAGATCCAAATTATTTATTTTCACCTAGCAAAATGAAATATGATCGACGATTGAATTCTAAAAGTTTGAATAAAAGAATTTTTGCTTAGAAATTTAAAATATTATGTAGATTGATTATTTGATATTAATGATCAAATAAATGTTATAACTATTGGAAAGTTTAAATTATGCTATTATATGTGCTATATTCTTATGTTATATAGTAAATACAATTTATGAATATGAGATTATAATGTGATTAACTTTACTTCCTAAAGTAATGAAAATAAGAAAATAAGTTATATGTATAAAGTTAGTATCATTAAATAAAATACCTATACATACCATATTATTAATATTATGTTGGAAAAATAAGAATTTAAGAGCATTTAATAAAGAATGCTCTAGAAACTAATGAGTAGGCATGCATTAATTGAAAACTTGGAGAATAAGCATATCTATTAATTATTCTTGGTGACCAAGCATATGCATTAAATTAGTTGATGAATAATCAAGCAATTAAATAAATTAAAAATAAAATAAAATTTGTTATATAAATATACTATCTCTACACTATTTAACACTTTCTAAAAATCCTCATTTTGCTTCCCTAAACTCACGGCACACACACACACTAACACACACTTGGAAGAAAATCTTCTTAAGCCATTTAATTTCCATCTTTTCATTTCTAAGCTTGAATTAAGGTTGGATAAGGTAATATTTCTATCTTTTCTCTACCTTTTAAGTTTAATTATGGTTGAAAAATATGTTATGATATTGTTGATATTAGGTTGAAGGATTTAAATGTTATGTGATGATTGTTGGTAAATAATTATGATATGTGATGATATTGATGAATTAGTATAGAAATAATGAAGTATTGATGATTTAATTGTAAGATTTGTGTTGAAATTAGAAAACCCTAGTTCATAAGCTTTTTGTTAATGTGATCAAATATTGAAGTTATGTTGGAAATAAGTTGCAAGTATGTGCTTCAAGCATGTTTAGGTTAGTAATTTGAAAGAAATTTAATAAAACAAAATAGTATATATATATATATATATAATATATATATATATTTGAAATTTTCAAAAATAATGGAGAAGTGATATGTTGATTTTATTTTCTTCAATTAACTTGATATATGAGTTTACTATAATGATTTAAGCACGGTATTTAAAACCCGTAAATTAGAAATTATTGAGATGATTCAATCCATAAGATATCGAATAATGATTTCGATTATTCTGAAGGAATGAATTCTATTTTATATTCACGGAGAATTGTGAATTAAGAAATAAAAGTATATGAAGTATATCGACAGTATTATTTTAACGTCGATCACATATCGATAGTTAAAATTCATGATATTTTCTAAGCAATTAAGCTTAGAATTAAATTCCATTATTAATGGAATAATGTAATAAAGTAATGACGACCATTTCGAGATGAATCGATAATGAACGTTTTGCAACGTTTTCAAACGTTAACGTTTTGAGATGAAACGAAAAGCGTTTTAATCGATCAAGAAATTATAGGAATTAATTTCCTATGATTAGTATATGTAATTACAGTATTATTAAGCATTAAATCAATGCTAGATCAACAAGAATTGAGAGTGACCAATTTTTCAAACGTTTGAAAACCCTAATTTTCGAACTCGGTTTTTATCGCATAAAATGATGCCATTAATATATCCTATGATATTATTTATCATCTAAACTATATGTCATAACATATATCAATGTTTGGCATGGAAAATAAAATTTGGACCATTTGGTATAGTGTAATAGCCGAGAGCTATATACACATATATACTAAGCACTTATTTGTTGATTTACCTATTACATGTATCTAAGTGACATTGGATTAATTATATCCTAACTACACTATTAAAATCTGATATATATATACATATATATGTGTATATTTCGTGCATGTGTGTGGGTGTATAGTACAAGAGTGTGTAAGTGTGCATGTAGGAGCAAATGTCATCCATGCTAGGCATGGGACAACACATGCCCTTAGGTGTCACCACCCCAGCACCCCCACTACCACCATACTCTCCCCAAACCTCAGCAATTCCACACGACACTCTTCTCCCCAACACCCTTTCATTCTCTTCATTTCCTCCCTACAACACACGGCCAAAACTGCAGCAACAAGGAGAATGAGTTCTTAGCTCAAATTGATGACCGATGCATTTGAAGCTTTGAGCATCACTTCTTCTTCATCAACCATCCTTGGTTCTTATTAAATTCCTCTCAAGGTAATGAAATACCCCCTTGAACTAGTAGCTTTCAAATCATATACATGCATAAATGTTTATAAGCTAAGCTGTGATGGATTGCATGTTGATTTCCTGGACGAACAGAAACTTCACGAATTTATTTGACTAAGTTTCAGTGGTCCGATGATTGTGAATTTTTAATATGTTGAAATTATATGTGTCTAGTATGCCTCTGTAAAATTTCAAGTCCATCAAACTTGATTTGATATTTTAATTGTATTTATCAAAACACTGCACAAATCTGCGAAATCGCCGTGTTTATCACCCATAGTGCGTGGCTTTCGTTTTAAGTTTGGCTAATGATAAAACTCTAAAATTTGGCAGAAACATAATTCAGCATGTATAGAAGATTCCTGTAAATTTTCAGAATTTTCTAAAAAGTTTTACTATTTATTCCAGATTTTACAAGTTAACTGCACAAAACTGTCACGGGAGTGATAGCTTGTGGTAAAACATTTTATCTCCCAATATATTGTGAATCATTGAGTGAGGCTTTTCTGGATAAAACTAGACTTAAGTGGCATTTCAATGTGATTGGTTTCATTTCCAGATTCCTTATAATGAACTCACGGTGAATTTTTAAAGTTGATGCATTTCAGTAAGCCTTTTTGGACAAACTGCCTTAGAAAATTTCTATGATAATAGGCTGTTCGAGTATGACTTTTACGTAAGATGTTCAAGCCGTTTGTAGTCCGATTTGGACTTGGGTTTCTTCATAAGAAATGTTCCTTACCATGTCTATTTGTGATCTGGAAAGTTTCATCCCAAACAAACTCTTATAGGTATACCTTTCATCAGCCCAAAGTCACCTACTGAAACTGTCCATTTCCAACTAGTCAACTTTGGACTTATGTATTTCTCGATGAGTTAGATATTTTACAGTATGGTCTTCATGACATATGTAGTACTTGTTACAAGGTTTCTAAATTGGTATCCTGCAGCCATTTTGGCATTGCGAGTCAAAAGTTACGAGCCTCGCAAAACCCCTCGTCGTTAAGCTAAAACTGAAAATTCTGAAAAATTGTCTAAGTATAGAAGTCAGTTGAGTTGCCTACTTTGAGACCCTATATCTCCAGAACCACGACTCTTTTGGATTTAATTCCTTCTTAGAACTTGTAGCATATGTTTAGAGGTTTCCAGAATGTATCTTTGTGTGGCCATACGTATTCTAACTCGAGAGTTATGAATCGTCAAAGTTTGCCACTTGGGTTATTTCAAGCTATTTTGCTGAAATTTAAACACTTAAAATTTGACTAAGTGTTGGAAACCCCTATGTGAAGTATGCCTTATGGGACTAACATGCTATTAATCGATGCATTCATTATGTTATGTCGCAAGGTACGATAGAGCATTATAAGATGTACGAATTATGATAAAACATCATGATACGATATTTTCACAGCATACCTTAACGTGAAATATTTGACTAGGTGCTACCACATGGTCAATTGAGTGTATATCATACCATGATATACACTAAAGTAGAAATATGGGTTCTAAGACCCAATGGATTTTTCCAGCTCCAAAACCTCAAGGTCAAGAATAGATAGGCTAAAGCTAGGACTTACAGTCCAAGAAATGGGATTAAGGCAATCTACAGTCCAGGTGGGCTTTACTCTACTCAAGAATAAAATGCTTCTGAAATATTTATTTACGATGCTTATTTCAACTGTTGTTAAATGTTTACAAGATTACCTGCCAAAAATGTTTATGTTTTGTGTATGTATCCTATCCATGAGATGTTATGAAATGTTATGAATGTTGTTGGGTTGCTCCCAACTTATGAATGAAATCGATATCGGATCCTATGCTGGAAGGACAATACCTGGCTAGGATTAACGTGTACACTAAGGTGATTGTGTCTTTGTAAGGACAATTCACGGCCGGTCACGGCGTCGTAGAGGGAGGCCTCCTTCACGACGTTCGACTATGATGTTATGATGAATGATGATAAGGGATATGGATCATACACACAAGAAAAATGCCTGGCCAGGCGATGATTTTGAGAAATGATGAAAATATTTTAGTAAGCACAAGGCATTTTCAACTAAAACCCTTGTGTCTTACCATGATGTGGCGATGTAATCTTCAAATGATAAAATATTTTGGCATGAGTCCACCGAGTGCATTCTTGTACTCGACCGCATGTTGTTTTAAATGTGCGAGTTGAGCGGATGATGGATGGGCGGTGTTGAGCAATAGGAATATTGTCATTGAAAAGTTTATACCTTGATAGTACATCGTCATATGTACTTATCACATGTCTTTCATTGCAAGAACTTAAAATTATGTACTAAAGTCCAAGAATATACTTGACATATGTATTAAGTTTATTATTAAAAAGAGTCTCCATGTATGTTTATTCATGTTTAGAGTTATAGTCCTGCTAATCCGTACTTAGGATTGTGGGGCGTGATGAGTGGTATCGAGCGGTTCGCTCTTGAACCCAATATCTTCCTTTAAGGTTAAGTCTAGATTGAGTCATTAGACCTCTAGAGATCGGTGACAATGCTCAACACTCCATCACATCAAGCTCAACCGAAATGAGGTAAATGACTCTTTTCCCAAAGTTTTGAAAATTAGCTTTGGCGGACGAATGTTTATGAAATGATTTTTTTTTATAAAATGAAAAGTTTAAAGTGAAGGATGATTGAAATGATCTTTGAAAAGAAATGAAAGCTATGAGAACGGTTGAAAATGAATGATATGACAAATGACTTGTCAAGAAAGTTATGAAAAGAAGGAAAATATTAGAAAGATGATGACAATGATATGAAAAGTTCGCACGATATGCAAAGATGAAATGTTGGAATTCCTGGAATTCAATAAGAGTTCATTATTATGAACAGAGTTATGATTATTCATGTTTAAGATGATTGAGATTGGACATTGAATTGTCAAATATGATATGTTGAATTCTTTAAATTCAACGAAATACGTGCGTATAAATGAGCTACGTAGGAATATTCGAAGTTTTACTTCAATCTCAAAGTTGATTATGATGATGAGCATGCTAGTTCAACAGAACGTAGACTTTTTAAGAAGCATGATCACTTTCTACGAAAGAACATAGAAGTAAGAACTCCCTTCAATTACAAGAACAAGAGTGACGATGGATTTGAGAATTTCATTCCATCTTGAGTGAAGAAAAGCAAAGGATTTATACGAAATTGTTCGACCTCGACATGTACGACCTCGGCTTCGACATCGACATGTGCGACTGTCGACTTCGAAATCGGGAATTTGTAATATCGACTTTGACATGTCGACTTGGTAACCTGTTCGACCTCGGTGTCGGCAATATTCTGTACTACCTCGGCATCGGTAACGGCATGCACGATCTTGGTGTCGGCATTGCTTATGACCTCGGCGCGAAAGCGTGTAAATTTCTCTGCACTGCGCAGTGATTTTGTTTTGACTCGTTCTCGGTCGTGTGAACTCCGATTTACGTACGGTTTTCGTCTACGTGCTCCTAATGCACTATACTTCATTTCTTATGAAGGACCAAATTCCTGATTCCTACTCCAGAATTCATGAGAATCAGTTGAAGTTAGTTCTATGATTTGAAAAGAGTAAGACTGTTATAGTATGATACGAATCCTAGAATGTTACTAAGAAAGTAAGATCTTGAGAATACAAGTATAACCTTGACATACATGAGAACTCTGTTGATGACCTATTACGGGTATATAAGCTTTCAAATTATATCCATTACCCAATTTACGTCATTGAATTTAACTCTCATGACCTAGTTCGATTGAGAATTCATTCGAGTTTCATTTTTTTTTCTCAAGAAAATTTTCAAACTCAAAATTTACAAAGTGTCCTTTCGAACCCAAAGCCTTGTGTGTGAGAATATGATTGTGTGGTCAGCCAGCCCATATGACCAAAGAAATCTCGAAGTAGTCGTCATTCGGTCTTGGACCTAGAGCCCCATTATTGATCAAAGGAACATATCGATTTAATCATTGAAAGATGTTATCTTGATGGATGAGACAGTACCTTTTGTAGGTAATCATGATAATTTCTCCTTGATTTTTTTTGAAACCATCAAGTATGATAAATGTTGACTTACACTGTCACCTAAGTACGAATTAGTAAAGCGATAAATGTCGGGCATGGAATAGGTTGACTTATCACAGTCACCTAAAAGTTTCAGACCAGTAAAGTGATAGACATCAAGAAATTATGATGTAAAGAAAATCTCGATGAGACGAGATATTTATTTTCCCTATGATACACATGGATGTGAGGACCTTTGATGGGGTTAACAAAGAATGATAACAGTGAAGTTATACCATCATACAACTATTATGATAACAAAGTTATGAATAAGATACTCTTTAGCATTGAATGCAAAGAGCAACAGTAAAGAAAAGTATATGATACCTATAGGATATGAATTTTCCTTATTATGTCATGACGAGAGCGATTACAACTTATCTTTAAGATAGTTGGATGTCCTTGAAACCTCGTTAGTAGGTTGGGCATGTTTAAAAAGAATGAAGATGCATACAAGATATTCTTTTCAAAGAATATATATATATATAAGGAAATGATAGCGTCTCAGACAATAAATCTTTCGCCTTATACCTCAATCAATGAGATTATGCTTGAGCATAATCGATTCCGAGTAATTGAAACTTGGTTGGACGAATGATAATAAGATTTAAAGATCATAATCATTGAGATGTGTGAATAGCTAGGATATCCCTAGTATGTGAACTAAGTATGGAGGAAATAACTCCGAGGCCAAGACATGGAAATAAGATGCTTAGAATTTAAGTTATGGAGTACGAAGGTACTACCCTACCAAGCCATATGACGATGATAACGGTTTTAGTCACGAAAGTGGAAACCAAGTATAAAGAAAGTAAGATTACTTTGGATACCATGCTCAAGAAAATGGACAAAAGTAAAAAAAAAAAAATAGCGGAAGGAATTATGAGCTATACAATTAGATAGTCCATGATATGATATAAGCTTGAGAGATGTTATGACTTTGATAAGTAAGGTAATTCCTTGGAAGTAAAAAGCGGATTAAGAAATAGATTCATTATTTTGAAATAAATCTTAATACCCTAAGTTATAATGACATAAAACGCTTGTCTTGTGTAACTTAATAGTTAACAAGTAAGATAGCTTCTATAGATCTTGCAAAGGAAATACGTCCAAGAGAACACAGAAAGAGATTCTCATTGAGGGACTTTAAGGTAAATCCAATTGGAAAGATTATCCCTCATACTTTTGTGACGATCAATAAAGTGGGATATTAAGTATCTCGGACATGGGAATGAAGCATTCATTGAATGTCGAGAAAATGGTAAAGATGTTTGACGTCAAAGTAAAAGTATAATACATCCCGGTGGACAAAGAATTTTATCTTATGCGAAATTGCATGATAAATCAATAAAAGACTAAGAAGAAATGATGTATATCCAAAAAGGGATATTACAAACGATGGCACTAAATGCCAGTACAAGGATTTCTCGGAAAAGAGTTTAAAGTAAGAATATATATGAAATATACTCCTAAGATCGATAAAGTGAAAAAAAAAAAAGGAATTTAATCATTCATCTTGGATTAGGAATGAATGATAGTGATAGAGACATGACGATCTCTACGATAAGATTTAATTATTGAAATATATCAATATCAAAGGATAGGTTGATGTAAACCTAACCATGAATGCTATTAGTAAAAGCATAACGATACTAATACCGAGAAGTATAGGGTGAATGAAATGATGAAGACCATAGCAAGGAACATAATGTCCCAATGGAAAGGACAATGACATATGAAATAGACATTTACTTGAATAAACGGGAACACCGTAGACTAAAGCCTATACCTTGCATCGAAAACAGAACAAACAGAACCAAAGGGCAGAATATATATGAGGAAAAATTTCTCAGAATAGCCATAAGATTTTGTTTAATTTAGGTGCTTCAGCTTTTGACATCGCACAAGTATCGTAGAAGCGATAGAACCCAACTCGTGGTAAGCGAATCAAGAAATGAAAATCCCTTACCTATACGAGAATTTTGACCATCGCAAATGTTGCTCAAGCTCGAATTGAACCTAGAATCGCCTAAAGTGCTATCAATGATTTGGATCATTATATCTATGTGGAGCGTAGATATAATTTTAGAGACAAGAAGTTTGGAAATGGCTGTCATTCATGTGATTAGTGACTGGGCCTAACCTTTTCGTTAGAGGTTTTACACGACAGAATATCGGTACCTTTGTTTGCTTATCATGAATATCTTTAAGGCAATATACGTTGAAGATGTAAAGCGTAAAATGAGTATTAAGATAAGAGTCATGAGTCGTGTCACAAGTCATCTACGGGTTATATATGTCTTAAAGTGTATAATTCATTAAGAGATCCTTCTTATTAGAAATTCCTCCATTGCTTAATTTAAGTCGGACTCATCTAGAACTATATGTTTCTGGATGGCAAGAAAAGGAGTTTAACGAGTTAAAAGTTAACCCTAAGCCTACAAGGTTATAACTCACACGAGCATATCGGCTCTTTTATTATGAACTAGGCATGGATTTAGGGCAGTTTTGAAGAAGTTTTTACATCCTTGGATGGATGCTCGTAACTATAGAGTGTCAAATGAGGATGGTATCCAACGACTTATCATCATTTACCAACAGATCGGAGGAATTTTGCAAAGAAGTATCAAAAGAATATTTTCTCCATGAGAAAAGTTCCAAAGTCTGGACAGACTTACCAGGATTTGTCAACAAGTTTAAGCATACATATAATGCGTAGGGAACGACACCTACGAGTACTTGTCCTGAACCTCGGCAAGTTACACCACACGGTATAAAGGAATGGTTGTACCATGATGTTCCAAACGCCGCCCACGTCCTGTGCCGTCAATTATACGGGAAGAGGCGAGAATGGCAAAAGGACAGGATCTTATCGCCTCGCGGATTAAGAGAATTACCGCTACCAACCCAACCATACTTTCGATAAAAGTAACACCAACTTCTAGTATTGAAGAAGAAGCGGGGCAGTTTGACCCACGGCTCGCTAAAGAGAGCGATCATCAAGTATGAAAACAAAAGCGTGCTTGGAGAAAGGCAAGTTTCGAGGGAAGAGTACGACTCGACAAAGGTCACTCAAAGACCTAGAATCCTAGGATCCTATAAGACTTATATGTAAATAATGGTTTATGATGAAAATGATGTGATTATAATATGTAAAATAAGCGTAGTTTGGAAGAGTTTATGAATATGGTGAAAGAAGTGTCAAAGTTTTGAGTGTAAAAAGAGCTAGGCGCCATAATCAATCATTTCGGTAGACCGACCCTCGTAAGTAATGTATGAAAAGTCCTCACCGAGGCATTATGATGTAATATTATATGGTCTTGAAGAATGGTATCCAAAATACGGAAATGAATTATTACGAATAAAATATGGTTACTATGAGATAATAGTTATGCTATTCGGACTAACCAATGCACCAACCACATTTATGAACCTCAAAATCGAGTGTTTCACACATACCTAGATAATTTTATCTCAATCCTTACGGATGATGTTCTTATCTATTCAAAGGACGAGAAAGAACATAAAGAAAATCGAAGGCGTCTTACGACTTTTAAGAGCGGGCAAAATTTTGCCAATGCAGTTTTGTAAATTTTGACTTAAAGAGAAATATTCCTCGGGCACATAGTGTCTTTAAAGAGAACAATGTAGATCGACAAAGGACAAAACAAATAAAGATGAAAGGCGTCGATGACCTAAAATAAGATCATGAATTTTATAGATTAATTGACTTACATTAGAGATCCATTAAGAACTCTCTAAGGTATGAAGACCAATAAGATAGTTACCCCAAAATAGAGTCACAATTCTCACGGATTAATAAAAGTAAGGCTATGTATTAATATGAGATAAATAATAACTTATGTGTCACGATGACTTAGGCCACATGAAGTAATTTCCTAACTCATGACTTGAAATAGTGTGCGAATCTAATTTAAGAAAAGGATCGTCGAGAGACAAAGGATGGAGGAAAAGTTAGAAAGGATCCGAGAAAGGGTAAGGGCTGGAGGATTTAAGAACTTCCAGGAGGCGTCGGACAACGCCTTATTGTCTGAAGGAAGAATATGCGTTCCAGACGACGCAAAACTTCAAAATGAAATAATGAGTGAGGCTCACGAAACACTATACACCGCCCACCCAGATAGTACTAAGGTGTACCAAGACCTGAAAGAAAAGTTTTGGTGGGAAGGCATGAAACGAGACATAGCTTCTTTCGTAGAACACTGTCTTGTTTGCCAGCAGATGAAAGCGTTACACCAACGTCCATACGGAAAATTACAGCCGTTGGAAATACCCGAGTGGAAATGGGATGAAATAACGATGGACTTCGTTACGAACTTACCCAAATCAAAAAGAGGGAACACCGCTATATTGGTAATTGTTGATAGACTCACCAAGAGTGCTCACTTCCTACCAATCCAAGGTACTTATGGATCTGACAAGTTAGCCCAGCTGTATGTAAAGGAGATTATACGACTTCATGGAGTGCCAAAATCTATTACCTCTGATAGTAACAGTAGTATAAATACCAAAGTCTTGGAAATTTCACTCCTATATCAATAAATTAAGAACCCTTCACAATTTACAAAAGTTTGAATTTATTCTTCGAGCAAAGAAACTTGGATACAAGATAGGAAAGATGGCACGAATCAGTAAAAGATTATAATTGTGATAAATAATCACCTAAGGAAGGTTAATGTAGAATCTAATGCCTAAGTTATAAAATTCAGTCTAAATTATGGTATGTCCTTATAGAAAAGGAAAACTCATCGAAAGATTAAGAAAGCGAGAACATAAATAGTCGGAAATCGAGGACGAATGTAAGTAGTATTCCACAACCAAGGTGAAATATGACTAAAAAGAGAAATGAAGATGGGAATAGAATGCAAATTAAAATAAGGAATGAAGAGCTAAAGGATATTTTAAGGAGCACTGGACAGTGTTATATTGTCTAAGAGAGAGATATATACATATATTCCCAAGCAATAATAAGCTTAGAAATGAAACCAAGAATGAATTTCATGATCCTTCTCATACCGCCAACCGAGGCATTATTAAGATGTATTATGATTTCTGAGAAAAGTTAGATAGGAAGGAATGAGATAAGATATAACCATATTGTCGGCGGTGTCTCGGTTATCAACAAGTAAAGGCATTGTATCAAAGGCCTTATAAGAGAGTATAATCTCTAGAACTATACGAATGAAAATAGAATGATATAGAAATAGATCTTATGACTGATTTTACCAAAGTCATAAAGAAGTTGCACTACTATATGGCTAGTAGTGGATTGACTCGCCAATTATGTTTTGTCTCTGCCTATTCAGATGACTCATAGATCCGATAAGTTAGCTCGATCGTACATAAAGGAAATCGTATATTTACAAGGAGTACCAAAACCTATCGGTTCGGATAGAGACACCAAGAGTACCCTAGATTTTGAACTAACTCACAAAAGGAGTTAGATACGAGATTGAGCCTTAACATAGATGTCACTCATAGGCGGAAGGACAATCAAAAGGACGGTATGAATGTTTAAGGATACGATAGAACAAGTGATAAACCAAGGTATCGGTGGGAACTTATTGTACCACTTGTTAAGTTTATGTACGATCGTAGTGCGCAAACAACGATCAATGTAGCCTTATGAGCGTATTTAAAAGAAGTATTGACCACCACTTTATTGTAAAAAGTAGGTGAGCAAAGGTATAAAGTCTGACGTTGTAAATGAAACGATTAAGATATCTACCAACGAGGCGAGGAATAAGAAAAGCTTAGGACGGACAAAGTCTTACTGTTGATGCGTAACCCGAACTGCATTCTTGAATGCGGAATTAAAGTTTCTTAAGATTTCTCCATCTAGAGGAATTATAAGTTTAGATACAAGAATGTTGAGATCACGTTTTATAGGACCTTACGAGCTCCTAGAAATGATAGGCCTAGTAGCTATAGCTTGGTACTTCCACCACATTTGGGGAAAGTGCGAAATGTTTTCCTCGTGTCGCATGATTAAGAAATACGAAAATGACCCAATTCACGTAAACCAACATGATGATGTGACCTTTGACTCGGATGGGTTATGATGAAAATCTCGACTAATTTGATCGTGCGATTCAACGATTAAAGAAGCAAGTTTGGGTCTTATAATAAAAGTCGATGGAAGAACCATGGACAAAAGAAAAGCACATAGAAAGTTATGATGTTATGATGTTAAGATACCCATACTTTATGAGGTATGCAAATTTCGGGACGAAATTTCTTTTAAGGGGTAGGATGTAATACCCATGAATTAGATCTTGATTACGGTATTTAAAACCCGTAAATTAGAAATTATTTGAGATGATTCAATCCATAAGATATCGAATAATGATTTCGATTATTTACGAAGGAATGAATTCTATTTTATATTCACGGAGAATTGTGAATTAAGAAATAAAAGTATATGAAGTATATCGGCGGTATTATTTTAACGTCGATCACGTATCGATAGTTAAAATTCATGATATTTTCTAAGCAATTAAGCTTAGAATTAAATTCCATTATTAATGGAATAATGTAATAAAGTAATGACGACCATTTCGAGATGAATCGATAATGAGCGTTTTGCAGCGTTTTCAAGCGTTAACGTTTTGAGATGAAGCAGCGTTTTAATCGATCAAGAAATTATAGGAATTAATTTCCTATGATTAGTATATGTAATTACAGTATTATTAAGCATTAAATCAATGCTAGATCAACAAGAATTGAGAGTGACCAATTTTTCAAACGTTTGAAAACCCTAATTTTCGAACTCGGTTTTTATCGCATAAAATGATGCCATTAATTTATCCTATGATATTATTTATCATCTAAACTATATGTCATAACATATATCAATGTTTGGCATGGAAAATAAAATTTGGACCATTTGGTATAGTGTAATAGCCGAGAGCTATATACACATATATACTAAGCACTTATTTGTTGATTTACCTATTACATGTATCTAAGTGACATTGGATTAATTATATCCTAACTACACTATTAAAATCTGATATATATATACATATATATGTGTATATTTCGTGCATGTGTGTGGGTGTATAGTACAAGAGTGTGTAAGTGTGCATGTAGGAGCAAATGTCATCCATGCTAGGCATGGGACAACACATGCCCTTAGGTGTCACCACCCCAGCACCCCCACTACCACCATACTCTCCCCAAACCTCAGCAATTCCACACGACACTCTTCTCCCCAACACCCTTTCATTCTCTTCATTTCCTCCCTACAACACACGGCCAAAACTGCAGCAACAAGGAGAATGAGTTCTTAGCTCAAATTGATGACCGATGCATTTGAAGCTTTGAGCATCACTTCTTCTTCATCAACCATCCTTGGTTCTTATTAAATTCCTCTCAAGGTAATGAAATACCCCCTTGAACTAGTAGCTTTCAAATCATATACATGCATAAATGTTTATAAGCTAAGCTGTGATGGATTGCATGTTGATTTCCTGGACGAACAGAAACTTCACGAATTTATTTGACTAAGTTTCAGTGGTCCGATGATTGTAATTTTAATATGTTGAAATTATATGTGTCTAGTATGCCTCTGTAAAATTTCAAGTCCATCCAACTTGATTTGATATTTTAATTGTATTTATCAAAACACTGCACAAATCTGCGAAATCGCCGTGTTTATCACCCATAGTGCGTGGCTTTCGTTTTAAGTTTGGCTAATGATAAAACTCTAAAATTTGGCAGAAACATAATTCAGCATGTATAGAAGATTCCTGTAAATTTTCAGAATTTTCTAAAAGTTTTACTATTTATTCCAGATTTTACAAGTTAACTGCACAAAACTGTCACGGGAGTGATAGCTTGTGGTAAAACATTTTATCTCCCAATATATTGTGAATCATTGAGTGAGGCTTTTCTGGATAAAACTAGACTTAAGTGGAATTTCAATGTGATTGGTTTCATTTCAGATTCCTTATAATGAACTCACGGTGAATTTTTAAAGTTGATGCATTTCAGTAAGCCTTTTTGGACAAACTGCCTTAGAAAATTTCTATGATAATAGGCTGTTCGAGTATGACTTTTACGTAAGATGTTCAAGCCGTTTGTAGTCCGATTTGGACTTGGGTTTCTTCATAATAAATGTTCCTTACCATGTCTATTTGTGATCTGGAAAGTTTCATCCCAAACAAACTCTTATAGGTATACCTTTCATCAGCCCAAAGTCACCTACTGGAAACTGTCCATTTCCAACTAGTCAACTTTGGACTTATGTATTTCTCGATGAGTTAGATATTTTACAGTATGGTCTTCATGACATATGTAGTACTTGTTACAAGGTTTCTAAATTGGTATCCTGCAGCCATTTTGGCATTGCGAGTCAAAAGTTACGAGCCTCGTAAAACCCCTCGTCGTTAAGCTAAAACTGAAAATTCTGAAAAATTGTCTAAGTATAGAAGTCAGTTGAGTTGCCTACTTTGAGACCCTATATCTCCAGAACCACGACTCTTTTGGATTTAATTCCTTCTTAGAACTTGTAGCATATGTTTAGAGGTTTCAGAATGTATCTTTGTGTGGCCATACGTATTCTAACTCGAGAGTTATGAATCGTCAAAGTTTGCCACTTGGGTTATTTCAAGCTATTTTGCTGAAATTTAAACACTTAAAATTTGACTAAGTGTTGGAAACCCTATGTGAAGTATGCCTTATGGGACTAACATGCTATTAATCGATGCATTCATTATGTTATGTCGCAAGAGTGCGATAGAGCATTATAAGATGTACGAATTATGATAAAACATCATGATACGATATTTTCACGAAAGCATACCTTAACGTGAAATATTTGACTAAGTCTTCCACATGGTCGATTGAGTGTATATCATACCATGATATACACTAAAGTAGAAATATGGGTTCTAAGACCCAATGGATTTTCGACTCCAAAACCTCAAGGTCGAGAATAGATAGGCTAAAGCTAGGACTTACAGTCAAGAAATGGGATTAAGGCGATCTACGGTCCGGTGGGCTTTTACTACTCAAGAATAAAATGCTTTTGAAATATTTATTTACGATGCTTATTTCAAGCTGTTGTTAAATGTTTACAAGATTACCCGCCAAAAATGTTTATGTTTTGTGTATGTATCCTATCCATGAGATGTTATGAAATGTTATGAATGTTGTTGGGTTGCTCCCAACTTATGAATGAAATCGATATCGGATCTATCTTTGGAAGGACAATACAGCTAGGATTAACGTGTACACTAAGGTGATTTGTGTCTTTGTAAGGACAATTCACGGCGGTCACGGCGTCGAGAGGAGGCCTCCTTCACGACGTTCGACTATGATGTTATGATGAATGATGATAAGGGATACGGATCATACACACGAGAAAATGCACGGCCAGGCGATGATTTTAGAAATGATAAATATTTTAGTAAGCACAAGGCATTTTCAACTAAAACCCTTGTGTCTTACCATGATGTGGCGATGTAATCTTCAAATGATAAAATGTTTTGGCATGAGTCCACCGAGTGCATTCTTGTACTCGACCGCATGTTTGTTTTAAATGTGCGGTTGAGCGGATGATGGATGGAGCGGTGTTGAGCAATAGGAATATTGTCATTTGAAAAGTTTATACCTTGATAGTACATCGTCATATGTACTTATCACATGTCTTCATGCAAGAACTTAAATTATGTACTAAAGTCCAAGAATATATTTGACATATGTATTCTAAGCTTTATTATTAAAGAAGTCTCCATGTTCGAGGTGTGTTTGACAAGGAGGCCTCACTTACCAACCAAAGAAAGTACATGGATATGGGAAGAGAAGATGTCTGCAGACAAGGTCATGCATGTGCATCATTTTAAAATTATGAAAATGAAAGCAAATGCGTGTTTATTACGAAAAGCATGCAGGTTTTCACTAAAACCCACATGTATGGAAAAGTTATGGCAAGTCGATCTTATAGCTCTAAGAGCAAAGTTTTAAATGTTTTCGCACGTGTCCTTTGAGTGCTTATGTACTCACATACACTTGTATTTCTAAACATGCGGGGTTGGTGAGATCGTGGAGATGGGATTGGAAGAACAACTGTGGTTGTTATTGTTTATGTTTTCCGTCATATGTGTTAGATATGTTTATCATCATTCTGTTTACTTCATATGTTGGTTGTGGTTGTTAAGGTTGAATTCCTTGAAATCCTTTGATGTTGGAAACTATTTTGGATATTAGCTAGTAGTTATGAATTGGAGTCGAACTCCTTAATGTCTTTCGTTAGTTCAAGAGGAAATGGTTTGATGGTTATTGTAACAAACATTGAGAATGTTAGAGTCGAACTTGTCATAATATTATGTTGTTGGAAGTTTATTTCGAACTTATATTGATGCCTACCTAGTTTTATTGTTGACTGAAACTTTGATGTTTGTTGTTGTAAGTGATTGCCCAGAGTTATATGTCTTCATACATATAACTCAACTGCCCTTTCTGTTGCCACACTCTGACTTAAATGGTTTCTATGTGATTGTCGTAACTGTGGAAGAAAAACCCCTTTTCGGATAAAAGTCTATTGACGTCGATTATCCTATATTCATCATTCCATTTATTCATTCAGCTTCATGAAAACGAATCATTTGGTCCTATTTAAATTCAATACATCCTTTGATATCAACTATTACTGTCTCGTCATAGATGTTGTTATGTTATTGTAAACTATTCCTCTAATCAATAGTCTTAATGAGTTGTCAAGAGTCATTAGTCACAGCCTAATCTCTTGATTAAGAGTTGGCGTGACATTGGTATCGAGCTTGGTTCTATTGGGTCGGTTAATATGTGAAGTCATTTCAATTCCTAATGTAATTAGAGTCGATAAAACAGATGTTCCAAATCCATCTCCGCCAGCTCAACCAGGTAAGTAAGATGAAATTTTTTATGAGTGTTGAAAATGTCTTCATTTTAGAAAGTTATTTGATAAAGTCGTGCATTTGATAAAGGCATGTATTTGACAAAGTCATGCATTTTGTAAAATCATGCATTTGATAAAGTTTTCCATATGATTGATAAGTTATGTATATGATACCTGATGTGAAGAATATATTAAAATGTGCTAAGAAATTGTTAAGCTTTGAACATTTAAGCACAAAAAGATGAAGACATTTTAGTTAGTATTTATGTTTTCTTCTAGGATGGCAATGACTAGATCTACGCCAAGAAAAAGTACAGCACCAAGACCCTTTACGATTAGACGAACGGATCTATTTTATGAGTATCGGATGGAAGAAGCTCAAAGCCTAGTAGAATTTACGGATAGATTTGTTGAGCTATGGATGCGAGTTAGGGAGTATTGTGACAGACCTGGATGGTATCATGCAGTTGGTACGAGTTTTACCCTCAGGATGGCAGGAGTGGGCAGCTGTAGTTGCCCTAGATTACGTTGCTGAAAATCACAATTTCACAGAACTTCCGGAATTTGTAGATATTATCCGAAGACAATATCATGCCACCCAGAGTCCACCTCCACGGTAACTACCTCCGGTGGAAGTCATGTAGTAGATTCAACTATTTCGGATCTTTAATGGAAACCTTTGATACTTCTTTTTATGAAGACCAAATTGTACCAATTGATACTACCACTTCCTCCGATCACTCACATCTTTGATGTCACTACTACTTTTCGAGCTAAGCCCTATTGTTCTCGACAACTATCTAACTCTTCTTCAAGAAGAGTTTCCCTCAAGAACTTGTTGAAGAGGAACTTCCTCTCAAGAACTCGATTATGTCGACCTCGACTTTGATATGGATGCCATCGATTTAAGATGGTATGATCAACTTGTTGCTATAAATGTTTCTCCACTTCAGTCAGTACCATATGAATCTCAACCTGAAACCCCACCTACTTCTCTTTTCGAAGAAAACGAGTTCGAAACTGAAGTTGGTACATCTAGACCAACTGGAACTACCCGATCTTTCAAATACGAACCTGAATTTTTACAACCCATTGGTACTAGTCAATTTAAGCCTCTTCAGCTGAGTGATATGCCATTTATCACAGATCCTTCTCTTTTAGACACTGAGATTGGATTTTCTCATCCTACCTCTTTGGCTAACCGTTCTTCTGAACTTCCACCAGAGGATGAATGTATTGAGGAGGTATCGGACGAAGAAAATATGGAAGATATACCAGATGTGAATGTAGGAGTAGAAGGAATGGATGAAGAAAACGAGATGTTTGGTCCAGGCAATGGAGATGATACGGCATCAAGGATGGACTAGAAGTATGATGAAATAGATCAGCAACGTGGCGTAGTGTTGTACATTTGTAAATAGATAGTTAAGTAGGACTGATGTAGATAGTGGTGGATGTATAAAGTTTAACCTAGACTTGCCGGAATAGTTTTCGATGCCTACTCTGCTAAGGTAAAATTTTCCTCTATGTAAAAAGAAAGTCCTCTAAGAGGCAATTTTTCCATGATATAAAAATAAAATTTAAGGATATTTATGTTACGGTGATTGTTGTTTCCCTTGTTTACCTTTAAACCTATTGTTCATACAATTGTGTGAATTTATTTCCATGTAAACTTATTTGTTAAACATGACATTTTACTCGCATTCTTATAAATTCCTTATGTACATACTACATACATATATTGTTCTCATTAATTCGAAATGCAGTATGCCACCAAGACGTCAAAATCGAATTCCCGTGGTGGAAGAACAAGAAAGTGAAAATATACCCCAACCTACTTCTGAACCCACCCCTCCTCCAAATACCAGAAAAAATTTTGAATTATTTCTTCGACAAAATCCACCCTCTTCGGTGAATCGAAATCCTGCGAGGCGGAGGAATGGATTCGGCAATGAAAAGAATTTTCAAATTTTGAATGCTCGATAAGGAATGCTTTTGTGCATTTCCTTTCGAGTTAAAAGGACCGGACCGACCGACGGTGGAATCACGTCAGAAGACTCTCACCCCTGAGAGATTAGAAAGTTTTACCTGGGAGCAATTTAAAGAGGAGTTGTTTGCCAAATATATTCCTAGGAGTTACAAGAAACAAAAGGAAATCGAGTTTATGAATTTAAAACAAGGAAAGAAAAACTGTGGCAGAGTATGATAGAGAATTTTGTAATCTATCTCGTTATGTCTGTGACAGATAAAGCAGACGAGAAGATAGTCGAACTGCTTTCGCAAAGTTTACGTCACGAAATAAGAATCATTTTGGCAAGCCAACATGCCCTATCATATGCTGAAACGTTGAATAGGGAGTTAGACATGGAATTAGAAATGCAGTCAGAAAAGATAGCCCCTGAATCAAATCCAACTTCATCCCAAATTCAAACCCCACAAAAGGTGATACCTCAAAATCAAAGATTCAAAAGAAAACAAAGATGGGAACCAAGAGATTTTCCAAATAAGAAACCTTGGCAAAGATCAAACCAACTTGTTTCAAATCCTTTCAGACCACCCTTTCAAAATCAACCACAAACAATTCCAAATCCTCCTAGAATGCCTTTGTGCCCAAGATGTAATAAAGCTCAATCTGGAGTTTGTAAATGGGGTACCGATAGTTGTTACAATTGTGGCCAAATAGGTCATTATGCTAACAACTTCCCAGCCAGACTAAGACCAGTGGAAAGTGGAAGAAATTCAACTTCCGCTAAACAAATGCCACAAATGAAAGCTATAGGTGGTAGCTCTCGACAGCAAGCCCATTTAACAACGGTACCACAACATCAGATGATTTTACCACCTCCACCTCAACAAACTCAATTCCAATATCAGAGGGCATTCGCCTTAAACCCAAGGCGACAAGAACAAGATGTTGAGAATCTGGTAGGTATGGGAACTTTAAACGGTTTACCTATTGTAATTCTCTTTGACACCGGAGCTTCGGACTCTTTTACTTCTACGACATGTGTAGATGTTTTTAAACTGAACGTAGAGCGAAGTGAACAGGATTTGAAAGTGATGACTCCTTTAGGTAAATCCACAATAATTTCCCACATATGTTCCAACTTAGAATTCGAGTTAGGAACTCTTAAGTTGAAAGCAAGAATTTTAAGAATAATACCAATGTGGGATGTGGATATTATCTTAGGAATGGACTGGTTAACAGAGAATTTTGCAGTAATTCAATGCGAACGACTGGAAATTTCATTCCATTCTCCAGGAAAAGACCCTACTTATTTTTATGGTATTGAGATGAAAGAAAGAAGGGTTCCCATAATCTCAACATTACGTGCTGAGAAACTGATGAGGAATAAGGAAAATTGTGCCTATCTGGTATATTTGAACCTTGATGATAACAAGAAGGAAAGAAGACTAGAGGATGTGCCGATAGTTTAGGAATATCAAGATGTATTTCCTGAAACACTACCAAGGTTACCTCAAGATAGACAATTGGAATTTACAATTGATCTAGAACCCGGATCAGCACCTATTTCAAAGGCACCTTACCTTATGGCTCCCAAAGAGTTACAAGAGTTGAAAATCTAACTTCAAGAACTCTTGGACTTAGGGTTTATTCAACCTAGTGTATCTCCATGGGGAGCACCCGTCTTGTTCGTAAAGAAGAAGGATGGTACCCTAAGGATGTGTATAAATTATAGAGAAGTGAACAAGCTCACTTTGAAAAACAAATATACGTTTAGATGATCTATTTGATCAATTGAAGGGAGCTAGTATTTTCTCTAAAATTGACTTAAGATCAGGGTATCATCAGTTGAAAATTCGTTCAGAAGATATTCCTAAGACTGCTTTTCGAACGCGATATGGTCATTATGAGTTTGTTGTGATGCTTTTTAGATTAACAAATGCTCCTGCCGTGTTCATGGATTTGATGAATCATGTTTTTCACGATTACCTTGATAAATTCATCTTAGTATTTATTGATGATATTCTTGTATACCGAAAGACTAACAAGAACATGAGAGACATCTAAGAGTTGTATTAGAAACTCTAAGAGTCGAAAAGTCAGATGCCAAATTTAGCAAATGTGAATTTTGGTCGAGAGAGGTAAATTTCCTTCGACATATCAGACGTACCAAGGAATAAAGGTTGATCCCGCCAAAGTGCAAGTCAGATAAGAATGGAGATCACCCACGATGTCGAATGAAATCTAGAGTTTCTTATGGCTGGCAGGCTACTATCGACGATTCATCGAAGGGTTTTCCAAAATCGCAAGGCCAATGACTCAATTACTCCGAAAGGGAGTAAAATTTCAGTGGACCAAGGAATGCGAAGAAAGTTTTCAAGAACTTAAAAAGCGATTGACTACAACACCCGTATTGACGGTACCGGAACCCGAATAAGAATTTACCCTTTATACTGATGCATCAAAGAATGGATTGGGATGCGTACTTATGCAGAAAGGAAAGGTCATCACTTATGCTTCACGACAACTGAGACCGCACGAACTTAACTATCCAACGCATGACTTAGAATTAGTTGCGGTGGTCCATGCACTGAAGATTTGGAGGCACTATTTGTATGGCTCGAGATGCGAAATTTTCACAGATCATAAGAGTTTAAAGTACTTCTTTGAACATGCGTCAAAGAAGGCGGCTTGAACTCGTCAAAGATTATGATTGTGAAATCAAATATCACCTTGGAAAAGCGAACGTGGTAGCAGATGCTCTGAGTCGAAAGAGCCAAGGACAATTGGGAATGATTCTCACCCAAGAACAAGAATTGATCAAAGATTTTGAGAAATTAAAGATAGAAGTAGTACTTCCACCCTATACCACTGCGAGTATCATATCGATGCTAGTAGTTGTACCAGATTTAAGGGCGAGAATCATAAATGCTCAACGACAAGATGAACAACTAGAAAAGTTACGAGCTAAAATCAGAACGGAGGGATTACAAGATTATTGTGAAGCCCGGGACAATGCAATCATGTTCAGAAATAGGATTGTAGTACCCAACAACCAGGAGCTGAAAGATGAAATCATGAACGAAGCTCATAACTCGCTTTATACGTCGCATCCAGGGAGCACGAAGATGTATCAAGATCTCAAACGATAATTTGTGTGGACGGGAATGAAGCAGGAGATAACATTATTCGTGGAGCGGTGTCTAGCATGTCAACAAGTCAAAGCTCTACATCAACGACCATATGGGAAGCTGCAACCCCTAGAGATTCCTGGATGGAAATGGGACCATATAGCTATGGATTTTGTAACAGGACTACCAAGATCGAATCGTGGAAACACTGCAATATGGGTAATTGTGGATCGTCTCACCAAATGCGCACATTTCATTCCAATTCCTGTTACTTATGGAGCTTACAAGTTAGCCCATATATATGTTCGCGAAATAGTGCGGCTACATGGAGTACTTATGTCCATTACTTCTGATCGAGACTCCAAATTTACCTCATGATTTTGGTCAAGTTTCCAAGAGAAATTAGGGACACGATTGAATTTTAGTACAGCTTTCCATCCTCAAACGGATGGTCAAATGAAAAGAACTATTCAAACGCTTGAGGATATGCTCCGAACCGTAGAACTAGATCGAGGCGAACAATGGGAACAAGCCTTACCGTTAGTTGAATTTGCTTATAACAATAGTTATCAAGCTACAATCAACATGGCGCCATACGAAGTTCTCTACGGTAAGAAATGCAGATCGCCTCTCTATTGGGACGAGGTTGGAGAAAGAAAAGTGTTGGGATCGGAAGCCATTGAAGAAATGATTGAAATCGTACGACAAATAAAGAAAAGAATCCAAGAAGCTCAAGATCGCCAAAAGTCGTACGTGGGTGTTCGCCGTACAGAACTTAACTTCGAAATTGGAGACAAAGTTTTTCTAAAGGTTTCTCCAACCAATGGCATACATCGATTCGGCATAAAGGAAAAACTAAAACCGAGATTCATAGGACCATACGAAGTGTTGGAAAGAATCGGACCTGTGGCATACAGGCTCGCATTGCCACCAAATTTTGGCAATATACACAACGTGTTTCATGTGTCGCAATTACGAAAATATGTGTTTGATCCAAAACACATCATTCATCAAGAATAGATAGTTTTTGAGCTAAATCTAAGTTACAAAGAAAGACCATAGTGTATTTTGGATCGGAAAGAACAGCAACTAAGGAATAAATCTATTCATTTAGTTAAAGTACAGTGGAAGCATCATGGCTCAGAGGAAGCGACATTGGAATTAGAAGAGCAAATGAAATAGAAGTATCCCGAATTATTTATCAAAGGTACTAAATTTCGGGACAAAATTTCTTTAAGGGGATGGGGGAATGTAATACCCTAAACTTTTAATTAGTAATTAATCGACGATTAAGACTAAACAGGGCATTGCATCCTTAATAAGAAAGAAATTATATATGCTTAAGATCCAAATTATTTAATTTCACTTAGCAAAATGAAATATGATCGACGATTGAATTCTAAAAGTTTGAATAAAAGAATTTTTGCTTAGAAATTTAAAATATTATGTGGATTGATTATTTGATCTTAATGATCAAATAAATGTTATAACTATTGGAAAGTTTAAATTATGCTATTATATGTGCTATATTCTTATGTTATATAGTAAATACAATTTATGAATATGAGATTATAATGTGACTAACTTTACTTCCTAAAGTAATGAAAATAAGAAAATAAGTTATAAGTATAAAGTTAGTATCATTAAATAAAATACCTATACATACCATATTATTAATATTATGTTGGAAAAATAAGAATTTAAGAGCATTTAATAAAGAATGCTCTCGAAACTAATGAGTAGGCATGCTACCTATACATACCATATTATTAATATTATGTTGGAAAAATAAGAATTTAAGAGCATTTAATAAAGAATGCTCTAGAAACTAATGAGTAGGCATGCATTAATTGAAAACTTGGAGAATAAGCATATGTATTAATTATTCTTGGTGACCAAGCATATGCATTAAATTAGTTGATGAATAATCAAGCAATTAAATAAATTAAAAATAAAATAAAATTTGTTATATAAATATACTATCTCTACACTATTTAACACTTTCTAAAAATACTCATGTTGCTTCCCTAACACACACTTGGGAGAAAATCTTCTTAAGCCATTTAATTCCCATCTTTCCATTTCTAAGCTTGAATTAAGGTTTGATAAGGTAATAT
Source organism: Salvia rosmarinus (assembly GCA_036937905.1). Lineage (NCBI taxonomy): Eukaryota > Viridiplantae > Streptophyta > Magnoliopsida > Lamiales > Lamiaceae > Salvia > Salvia rosmarinus. The sequence continues at coordinate 28,140,416 of CM072824.1, read as the reverse complement.
TTCTATCTTTTCTCTACCTTTTAAGTTTAATTATGGTTGATAAATATGTTATGATATTGTTGATATTAGATTGAAGGATTTAAATGTTATGTGATGATCGTTGGTAAATAATTATGATATGTGATGATATTGATGAATTAGTATAGAAATAATGAAGTATTGATGATTTAATTGTAAGATTTGTGTTGAAATTAGAAAACCCTAATTCATAAGCTTTAAGTTAATGTGATCAAATATTGAAGTTATGTTGGAAATAAGTTGCAAGTATGTGCTTAAAGCATGTTTAGGTTAGTAATTTGAAAGAAATTTAATAAAAAAAATTAGTATATGTATATATATTCGAAATTTTTGAACATAATGGAGAAGTGATATGTTGATTTTATTTTCTTCAATTAACTTGATATATGAGCTTACTATGATGATTTAAGCATATTGTGAATTTATTGGAATTTTCTAAGTTTATATGTTGAAAATGGAAAATTTTAGTTTAGGTGTTTAGTGGACATATTTATGTTAAAGTTGATATATTCTATTGTTATTGTTGTGAAAGGTTAATATATGATAAATAAATGAGAAATTGAAGGAAAGTTGAAAAGAAAAATAATTTGTGTACATTAGTAAAGTTTCGAAAATTATAGAAGAAAAAGGGGAAAATTAAAGTTTAATGCTATTATATGTAAATCATATGGATTATAAATTTAGTTAGTAAATAAGTACTAATGAAGCTTAATTAATAAATTTAGGACTAAGAATGTGAAAGGCTAAAGTTTATGAACATATTTATGTTGAATGAATTCATGTTTGTATAAGATGTGTTATATGATTATATAGAATTTATTTATAAAACTAAGAGTACAATAGTAATGAAAGAGATGTCATTTAAGTGTGTTAATGACATACTATTCCATTGGTAATGAAAAAGTTTAAGTTAAGTGATTAATTGAAAATTTATGCTTAAATACTAAAGAAAAGAATGTGAATTTAATTCACTAAGTATAATAATTATCAAACATTCATTTGAAGTCGATGTAAACTCGTAAGAGTCGAATAAGATATATATGTGAAGAAAGTTTAATGAATAAAAGGATGCAATGATCCGAAAGCTTTAAAATCCTTCTAGGCGAAAGTTTAGACAAAAGTGTCTAAACAAAACATAAAAAATGAAAAAGAATGAATAAGAAAATTTATATGTGTTTAATAGATAAGAAATGCCTTTATATGAGTACTAATATTATCAAATAATCTAAGGTATGTCGAAAAAGGGCAAGGCGATTAAAGAGGAAGAGGAAGAAGAGAAAGGAAAGTTTATTAAGCTTACCGAGTAGCTCAACAGGTGGGCTTTCTAAAAACTTATAGCACGTGCTAATTTATATTATTTCATTATCTATTGCATGACATTCAAAATTATCGACTTGTCGAATGTTTGAGTATGAGCATAATGCATTACCTATTCAAAAGAAAGAAAGAAAGAAAAGAAAGAAAGAAAGAAAGATTGAAAGAAAGAATGTTATCGATGTCGGTATGGACCTTGGTCAAGGTGTGTTTGAGAATGAGGCCTACTTCTCAACACAAAGAAAGACGTGGATATGGGAGAGAAAGATGTCTGCAGACAAAGATCATGCATGTGCATCTATTTTAAAATTATGAAAATGAAAGCAAGTACGTGTTTATTACGAAAAGCATGCACAAGTTTTTCACTAAAACCCCTGTGTATGGCAAAGTTATGGCAAGTCAATCTTATAGCTCTAAGAGCAAAGTTTTAAATGTTTTCGGCACGTGTCCACTGAGTGCTTATGTACTCACGCCCTGCATGTATTTCTAAACATGCAGGTTGAGCTGAGATCGTGGAGATGGGATTGGAAGAACACTGTGGTTGTTATGGTTTATGTTTTCCGTCATATGTGTTAGACATGTTTATCATCATTCCGTTTACTTCATATGTTGGTTGTGGTTGTTAAGGTTGAATTCCTTGAAATCCTTTGATGTTGCAAACTATTTTGGATATTGGCTAGTAGTTATGAATTGGAGTCGAACTCCTTAATGTCTTTCGTTAGTTGAAGAGGAAATGGTTTGATGGTTATTGTAACAAACGTTGAGAATGTTAGAGTCGAACTTGTCATAATATTATGTTGTTGGAAGTTTATTTCGAACTTATATTGATGCCTACCTAGTTTTATTGTTGACTGAAACTTTGATGTTTGTTGTTGTAAGTGATTGCCCAGAGTTATATGTCCTCATACATATAACTCAACTACCATTTCTGTTGCCACACTCTGACTTAAATGGTTGTTATGTGATTGTCGTAACTGTGGAAGAAAAACCCATTTTCGGACAAAAGTCTATTGACGTCGATTATCCTATATTCATCATTCCATTTATTCATTCAGCTTCATGAAAACGAATCATTTGGTCCTATTTAAATTCAATACATCATTTGATATCAAATATTATTGTCTCGTCACATAGATGTTGTTATGTTATTGTAAACTATTCCTCTAGTCATTAGTCTTAATGAGTTGTCAAGAGTCATTAGTCACAGCCTAATCTCTTGATGAAGAAGTTCGGTTGTGATATTAACCCAGTGCCTAAAGCTGACTGGAGACTTTTCCAAAAATTGGAAGTAAATCTCGTGTCTCGATCCGACACAATTGACATTGGCATCCCATGTAGCCTTACAATCTCATTAATATAGAGTTGAGCTAATTGATCCATGCTAAAAGTCATCTTCATGGGAAGAAAATGAGCTAATTTTGTTAATCTATCGATAATAACCCAGATAGCGTTATTACCTCTAACTGTGCGAGGTAGAAATGTGTTCCCATTTCCACTCGGGAATCTCAAGTGGATTTAGCAATCCAGACGATCGTTGATGTTTGAATTTCACCTGCTGACATGTAATACATTTTTCTACAAAGTCTCTAATGGATCTCTTCATATTCTGCCACCAATATAATGATTTCAAATCCTTGTACATTTTAGTTCCTCCGGGATGCACGGAATATGGAGTGTTATGAGCTTCTTCAAGTAGTTCTTGTCTCAAATCCTCATTATTCGGCACACACAATCTCTTGTTGAAGACAAGAGTTCCATCATTCATAACAGAAAATCCTTGAATTGTACTCTTTTCTGCTCGTTTCTTCATTTTACACAAAAATGGATCATTCTTCTGTGCTTCTCTAATTCGATCTTGAATTATAGGACGAACCACAAGTGCAGAAATGATTCCCGACGTGGTGTTCGGTGGTATCACCACTTCCAAATTCAATTTCTGAAATTCTCTAATCAGCTCTTCTTGTTTGGTAGGTAATGCTGCCATGTAACTCTTTTGGCTCAATGCATCAGCAACTACGTTTGCTTTTCCAGGATGATAGTGAATGGTGCAGTCATAGTCTTTAACCAACTCTAACCATCTTCTTTGCCGAAGCTTTAACTCTTTCTGCGTGAAGAAATACTTCAAACTTTATGGTCAGTGTAAATGTCACACTTACTCCCATAAAGATAATGTTGCCATATCTTCAACGCATGTACCACAGCTGCAAGCTCAAGATCATGTGTTGGATAATTATGCTCGTGTGGTTTCAATTGTCTTGAAGCATAGGCTACCACATTTCCATGTTGCATTAGCACGCATCCAAGTCCTTGTTTTGAAGCATTAATGTAGATAACAAAACCATCGGTACCATCAGGCACAGTTAGCACCGGAGCTGACATGAGACGTTGCTTTAACTCTTGGAAACTTTGCTCACACTGTTCACTCCATTGAAACTTTTCATTTTTACACGTCAACTTTGTCAATGGATCAGAAATCTTTGAGAAACCTTCTATAAATCTTTGATAATACCTTGCCATTCCCAGAAAAATTCTGACCTCATTCATATTGGTTGGTCTTTTCCAATTTCTTATCGCTTCAACTTTTGAAGGATCCACTTCTATTCCTCTCGAAGTAATCACATGTCCAAGAAAAGCAACTTGTTCCAGCCAAAACTCACATTTCTGATATTTTGCATACAACTTTTCTTTTCTTAATGTTTCAATCTGATCCCGAGATGTTCAAAGATGTTGGTCTTTATCCTCGAATACACTAAAATATCATCAATGAACACAATAACAAACCGATCAAGATATGAGTAGAAAACTCGGTTCATTAAGTCCATGAAGACACCTGGTGCATTCGAGAGACCAAAAGGTACAACAATGAATTCAAAATGACCATATCTTGTTCTAAAAGCTATTTTCGGAATATCACTCTCTTTGATTTTTAGTTGGTGATAACCCGATCTCAAGTCAATCTTTGAGAACACACTAGCACCTTTAAGCTAATCAAATAAATCTTTGATTCTGGGCAATGGATATTTATTCTTAATCGTCAATCTATTCAGCTCTCGGTAATCAACGCACATTCTCAGAGTCCCATCTTTCTTTTTCACAAATAATATTGAAGCACCCCAAGGAGATACACTTGGTCGAATAAATTATTTGCTAAGCAGGTCTTGTAACTGAACTTTGAGTTCTTGCAATTCTCTCGGTGCCATTCGGTATGGTGCTTTTGAGATCGGTGTTGCACCAGGTACCAGATCTATTGCAAATTCAACTTGACGGTCTGGTGGAATTCCTGGTAATTCCTCAGGAAACACATCTACATATTCCCTTACTACCGGCACTTCCGTGATCTTACTTTTGTCAGATTGTGTTTCGGTCATGGTAACTAAATACCCATGGCAATTACTTTTTCTTAACATTTTCATTGCTTTCATTGCACTTATAATCTTTGATGAAGCCTTTGTTCTTGCACCATGAAAGAAAATTTTTGGCTCTCCAGGACTTTGAATCTCCACTTCCCGCTCACGACATCTGAGTGTTACATGATTCTTACCCATCCAGTCCATTCCTAGGATTATATCAAAGTCTCGCATATCTATAACATGCAGGTCAGCTTCTAGTTTCTTCCCCTCTAAATCTATTACTATGCCTTTTATCATCCTAGAAGTCATAATAGTTTTTCCTGAAGGAACACTAACTTCTAATGCATCACAATCAACATAGCAACTTCTAATGCATCACAATCAACATAGCAAGGTATTTCAAGATTGGAACAAAATTTTGTAGAGATAAATGAATGTGTAGTTCCAGAATCAAATAAAACCAAAGCTGGAGTATTGGACACTTGAAGAATACCTGACATCGTGTCTGCTTCATTCTTGGAGTTATCTTCCCCTTGTGTCATGGCAAAGACTCGGGGCTTCATTCTCTTTTCATTCACTTGCATTTTCTTTTCGGGCTCTCTCATTTTACTTGGGCAGTTGTATGACACATGCCCTGGTTTTCCACAAGAATAGCACACATTCTTTCCTAGCCAACATTCACCTTTATGATTTTTCTTGCATTTTGGGCACTGAGGCTTGTCAGTACTTGTTGCAGTGTTCGCCGAACCTATCGAAGAACGTGATGTTTGTTGCCATCTCTTGCCAGATCGCTCACTTCCAACTTTTCCTGAATTCTCCATTTTTCTTTTTCCATAGAAATCACGTTTCTCATCTTGGATTTCTAGTTGCAAACCACTAGAAATTGCTTGTGCTCTTTCAATTACTTCTCTATAAGTTGCCAATTTCAAGCCAGCTAATATTCCTCGAATTTCAAATCGCAACCCTTGTTCAAAACGACGAGCTTTCTTCTCATATGTATCAACCAAATACGGTGCAAATCGAGACAATCTGTTAAAATTCCTTTCATATTCAACCACTGTCATGTTGCCCTATTTTAAGTTAAGAAATTCAGTCTCTTTCTGCAATCGATATGATTGAGGAAAATAGCGATCCCTAATCAAATCTTTGAAATCATTCCACGTCAAAGCTTGATGTTGTTCAGCGGTCATTGTTCGAGCATGCGATTCCCACCAATAACTTGCTTCCTCAACCAGCTGGTATATAGCACATGAAACTTTTTGCTCTTCAGAACAACCCATCAACTCAAAAATCCGCTCAAGAACTCGGATCCACTCCTCAACATTTTCTGGTCTTTCATATCCTTTAAACTTTGGTGGATCCATTCTTCTAATTTGATCAATAATTTCATAAGTTCTCGGTTGGGTATTCACGCCCACACCTCGATTTACTTGTTGCTGCATAAACCCTTGCAGCGTTTGTAGAAACTGAGTAAAATCTACACCATTATATGGGGTTTGTGGCCCATTTTCTTGGCCAGGATTACGTCTTGGCGGCATACTTCAATTTCTAAATCAAAGATACAAGTCATTTACTTTCAGACCTACAGGTTATATTTCGAGGACTCATTTCTCATAACATGAAAATAATTCTTTACTTTCTTTCTCATAGCATAACACATATTTCATAACTTGAATACTAAACTTCATAAGTTAAGAAACATTTCATAAAACTTTCATCTTTAACTTTATAAAGAATGTGTCGGGAAACTATATAAATCTTTAATTCGTATCAAGCATAACAAATCAATATACTTTGTCCCTTGTGGACACTTCTTAACCTTTCTCATTGCTTTTGATACGAAAACTTTCAAACATTAACCCGACACAATCTTTCTTTTCATTTCACTTCATTGCATACTCACATCATAACTTTGAAAAACAATTAAACATTTTTCATAAACATAAATTACCCGAGAGTCGACGTTGAGCAACGGTAATGACCCATGCATTCTCTCTTCTCAATCAAAAGTTCAAAATCATTCAAACACATATAATACGTTCATACTATTAGCAAGTCTACAGGAATGTAAACCTTGATCTGATACCAAACTGTAACATCCCCATTCTTGTAACAGAGACATTACTAAAATCTTTATTTCTTTAACAATTATAGAATAATAATAATATTAATAATTTTATATAAGCAGCGGAGGTTATAAAAATTTTACGAACGGACGGCATATACTCTATAAATACGTATATACCAACCTGAAACAAAAAAAATACCAACAACAACAGCAATTATGACAATAACAATAAGGGACACAGCCCTCAACAAAATACATATATATGTACTCATTAAAACGCCATTGCATTTCAAACATAGTTTTTCGTCAAAAACCAGTTAAGTTTATTCTCAGCAAACTCGAGTACTAATATAGTTTGAAACATATTTACATAAAACATGATCCTGAGAGAATGTATGTGTGGAGCTCATTCGTCTCACAAGATCAACCATCAACTTCACAGACTGCAAAACATATATCAAAATAGGGGATGTGAGCATGCGAACATACTCGATGGGAATACACTGCAAGCAGTTATAACCAATTGCGTAATGTACACAACATAATGAACTCTTATTTAGTAGTTACACTTGCGGGTACTCATTATTATTGCGTTGGGTAGCCCCTTGTGGGCCTCCTTGAGTGTAGATCGCTACACTAGGTCCGACCTCCTCGAGGGTAGATCGCTACACTAGACCCCTTTGGGCCTCCTCGAGGGTACTTCTTTAACATTCTAGCTCACATGCATGCACAAAACACAACAATGATTATAACCATACAACGTACTTACAGATAGAGTAAACCTCACCTCGTGTAGACGTTTCAAAATACTCTTTAGCTCTTGCTTGGTTGTCCGTCCTTGAGCTTCGGATGTTACGCCACCTAGAACTTTAAAATTACTCTTAACTAAGTTTCATATGTCCAATTAAGTATATAAGACACATCAACACGCGTAAACCGCTTAATCTTAACCATAAACCAACAATACCCTTTTTAACATAACGTATGTTCAACGTGAAAAATTGCACATGACGTCATCTATCTTGGATTAACCTTTTTATATGCTCTACTATCACCAAAGAACATAAATAAACCATCAAAACCTAAATATCAAAGCTTTAGCATTGAAAACACAAAATCGACGTCAAACTAAAATTTTCCAAATTTTGAATATGTCGGCCGAAAAATCCGAATAAATCATTTTAAGCTTTATTCATATCATAGAATCCAAATATGAACTCAAATTGATCAAATAAAATAAAAAAATCTAACATTATATGAGCTAGGGTTTTTGGCCAAAAATGGGACTTTGCATAAGTTCGATTTCAAACGTTTTTCTTGCTCAAAACAAATTTATTTCAACCCAACAACACATATATGAACAAATACCAAGCATATAAACATCATAAATTCAAGATCAAGACCTCCAAAATTTCAAACTTCACCAAATTCCAAAGAATGCACATATGTTCAAAATTTCAACGTTAAACAACTTATCGGTGATTAACCTAACATAATATCAAGAAATAATCAAACAACAACATATCCTCTTCACAATCATCAAAAGGACCGAAAATATGCAATGAACATAGGTTCAAAATTTTAAATTTTTCAAACCATAGATGTGTTCTAGAGATTGAATTACACCTGAATACGAAGACCGATCGAAAATTTAACGGTTGGATCTTTAAATATTTGAGCTCAAAATTTTGAAAATCTTAGTGTTTGAAGTGTGTGTGTTGGACGAATTTTTGAAGAAAAAATCATGAAGAAAGTGAATAGTAGCTTATTTATAGAAATATCCACAAATTTTCTTTACATTTTTCAATTTATTTAATGATGATTATTCACCATTCTAGAGAATTCTAAATTTCTCTACACATTTCTTCACATTTAAGACATAAGATATGTATATTTACATATATGTACATGTATATCCATTTTATTACTTCTTCACAAATTTTTACTCTAATGCATAACAAATAAACGTTTTAATCGATTCTTATATTCAAATCACTTAATATCATCAATTAATCAACAATGCATAAAAATTAAACTTTCATTCTAAAAATCATAATTATAAATTACTAAAGTTTTAAAACTTATATAGCAAACTTTACATTTTTCGCTAGGGCGCATCCTCGCTCTTAGCCGAACAACCTGTTAAAACGTTCAAAATCAATTTTGATTAGTTCACAATTTAAAGAAAAATAATTCACATTTAAAAATATAGATATATATATTTATAAATATATATATATATATATATCATACTTCTTTAAGAAAATTTCTCGGGGTATTACATTACGTCTGATAACAGCTTCACGTTGTTGCCAAGTAGAAGGATGTCATCTACGTAAAGTGCAAGAAAAACCACGTCACCGTTGACATCCAAACGATACACAACTTTCTCTAGGCAACAGGGTAAATCCATTGGACTTTACCACCTCGTCAAAGCGTAAGTTCCATGATTAAGAAACTTGCTTAAGTCCATAACTGGACTACTTAAGCTTCCATACTAGATGCTCTTCACCCTTCACCACATAACCTTCGGGTTGCTGCACATAGATGTCTCTAACTTCTTCAAGGTTACCGTTTAGAAAATCGGTTTTCACATCCATTTGTCAAGCCTCAAGGTTTAGGTGAGCTACTATGGCCAGAAGAATTCTGATGGACTTGAGCATTGCTACAGGCAAAAAAGGTCTCATCGAAATCGATGCCTCAATCTGAATGTACCCTTTCGCCACAAGCCTGGCTTTAAAAGCCGAAACCTCTCCATCCGAATCTCTTCCTCTCAGATACCCACTTACTACCTATGGCTTCCTTGCCATCCGGTAGAGGTGTTTTCTCGTATACATCCATAGCTGTTATGGACTCAATTTCTAAGTCCATAGCGGTGTGTCATGATCTTGCATTTGTGTCTTGTATTGTCCCGTTGTATGTCCATGGGTCGATTACAGCCTACTCGTTTCCTGGGACTAAATCCAAAGATTCACCTATGAACATAAATTGCTCGGGTTGACGAACAATCCTCCCACTACGACGAGGTGCTACTGGCACAATGGCAACGGTGGGTGCATTAACCTGTGGTTCTCTATCTGCACAACTTGCTGGGTAGGTGCCACTTGTACGGTCGGTATCTCTAGTGGAACTCAACCCACTTCAATTTCTTGAAGTATCTGATGTCGATCCCTCCCACTAGACACGACATCTCGTACCTTTGGTCTAATTGGTGGTGGAATACTATCATCTTCTAATTCTTGAAGTATGATTTCAACTTTGGATTTGTGGTTTTCATGTAGTCCTCTTCTAAGAATCGGGCGTTAGTGCTAATAACGACCTTCCCGATCCTCAGACTATAGAAATAACCACCTTCGTTCCTCTAGATAACCAATAAACAACCTTGCTTCAGATCTAGCCTCCAACTTATCAGCTTTCATGTTCAGCACATGTTCTTATATGGTTTGAACTAGGCTTGCGCCTAGACCATAACTCGAAAGGGGTTTTATCAACTGATTTGGACGGTACTGGATTGAGCAAATATGTCATTGTTTCTAAGGCATACCTCCAAAACGAAATAGGCAATGTTGCATAACTCATCATTGATCTAACCATCTCTAAGAGAGTCCTATTTCTTTGCTCTGACACACAATTTTGCTGTGGTGTGCCTAGTGTAGTGAGCTGGGTGATAATCCCTCACTGCACCAAATAGTCCATGAACTCGTTACTGAGGTATTCGCCACCGCGATCAGACGCAGTGACTTGATACTCTTACCTAGCTTCGTCTCAACTTCTGCCTTAAATTCTTTGAATTTCTCAAAGCATTCAGACTTATGGTGAAGCAGGTATACGTATCTGTACCTTGAGTAATCGTGAATGAAAGTAACAAAACACTTGTAACCTCCACGAGCTTGTGTGGACATTGGTCCACACAGGTCAGAATAGACTAGCTCCAACACTTCTTTGGCTCTATACCCCTTCGCTTTGAAGGGTTTGGTCGATATATTTTCTTCTATACAGGATTCGTAGACTGGGAACAGAGTAACAGTATTATCACCCAATGCTCCATTCTTAGCCAGTCTTTGGATGCTATTTAGATTGATGTGACCTAATCTAAGATGCCAAAGAAATATGGTGTCATCTAGAGAATAAAACTTCATCTTCTTAAGGTTTGATGTAGATACAACATAATTAAAGGTATTATGCATGGCAGAAATAGTATAAAGCGAATTATATAAAGTGCCACCACAGATAACTTCGTCATTTCTTATGATTGAAACACCACTATCAAAAACAACAGGATATCCATGTATAAATAGTTTAGAAACCGAAATAAGGTTTTACCGAAACTCCGACACATATAAAACGTCTTTCAATAGTAAACTGTCCTATCAAAACATAAAGAAACATCTCTGACTGCAACGGCCTTGACTTTTGCCGTGTTGCCCATGGAGATCGTTATCTCACCATCAAATAGCTCTCTTGTCCGCAGGAACCCCTGCAAGGTGTAATAACATGATCAGTCACACCCGTATCTACTACCCTTGAATGAGTAGAACAATTCACTAAACATGTTTCCATTACTAAAGCAAATGACATACTTTGAGCCTTGAGCATGGGGCACTTAACCTTCCAATGCCCAGTCTTGCCGTACTTGAAGCACCTACCTCTCTCCTTTAGCTTTTTCAAGCCTCCGGTGGCTATCATGTTCTTGCTCCCACTGCTTTCACTAGCTTCCTTGCCTCTACCACCTTTGACACCCATTTTTCTTCTTCCACTTTTCAATGGAAAATTTGGGCCTTTAGATGTGCTAGCAAGGGCATGTGCTCCTTTTTCCATGACACCTTCCACGGCCACGAGATCATTTAGCAACTGACTAAGTGTATACTCGGTCTTGCTCATGATCGTGTTCACGTGAAAGTTCTCAAAAGACTATGGCAGTTTGTTAAGGATGATATCAATCTCAGCTTCGCCGTCGATACCTCATCCCAACTGATCAAGACTATCCATGAGATGAGTCATGTGGGAGACATGTTCATGGACCGAACTTCCTTCTTCCATCCTACACGCCAATATTTCTCTCATTGTGTGGAAGCGGACTGTCCGATCTGACTGCCCAAACTTACTCTCGAGACTTGACCATATTTCAGTCGCGTCTACCATCGACTGATGCTGCAGCTACAAGCCTTTGGACATAGTAGTCATCATATAGCATTTGACCATATTATTTAACTTATGCTAAATTTGCTTGACTCTCACTGCTCATTCGTCGATGCGTCAGTATGGGCATCGAGTTTGGGAGTAGTGAGGACAAACATGTATTCTTCTGCGATAAGAGCATATTCCATGTTTCATTTCCACTCGATAAAATTTTAACCGGATAGAGGATTTTGTACGAGCATATTGATAATCGGTGTAAGAGACATATCTGAAAAGTAATGTAAACACATAAGCATACAATCGCACATAATTCGTATCAATAATATTGTAACCTTTTGATATAACAATATTAATTGAAACCTCCAATCGCCCAAGGAATCCCACATGCAAGCCACGCGTGTGGACGTTTACACATGAACCCCTCGACCAGACTAAAATATTATTTTTAGTCGTTTAATTTCAATCAGTGTCAACTTATCCTTATGACAAATGAAATTAATGATTGGACCTTACTAGACCACATCACTATCATAAGAAGGGACTTCGTGAGAAGTTGTACTTGAGGTGATGCCTAAGCAATAACCATAATTTTGACAACAGATAATGAATTCTTAGAATTGGCATACTCACTCGGACCATACCGCTTCAAATTTAAAATCTTTTATCATCTCATTTTAAATTTATCTCTAGAGAACTTATTGAAATCGCATATGCAAGCCACGCGTGTGGACGTTTACACATGAAACTCCCACTTCTCAATAGATTAAAATGTTTTATTTAGAAATCTCATCTAACAAACTTATGATAAATAGTGCAAGCAAACCAAGCGTGTAGACGTTTACTCACAATGCGTATCACTTTGTTTAGAGATCAAAAAGTGGAGGTCTTGACATTTTTTAATTTAAAAATTAATATATCGGGTTTCTTTCTTAGTCTTTTGTTTCAAAAGATTTGTCCATTCAGATCACGTAATCCTAGCATGCTTTCTATAGAACTCAACATGTAAAACATGCTCAGAATTCTAAAACATGCTTCAAAAAGCGATAAACCTAGCATGCTTGCTATATGCATCCAATCACGAAAACATATTATATGTTTATCGATGTAATTAAACATACATAGCATGCTTCTGAATAATTTAAACATCCACGACATGCTTTGAACGATAAAAATAAAATAAATTCGTTCATTGCGGCCCACTCGTAGATCCTGTACTTATCTGCCTAACTTATTACATAAATTTGCAAAGTACAGTTCTTTCAAAAAATCTCGAAATGGGACTCGAATGCATGGGCACGGACCGGACTCGTCAAAATTGGATTTAGGCCGAAAAATTAAAAACGGGCCGAACAGTGGATCAGGTCGGGTCAGGTTGAAAATCTGGAACCGGGTCGAAAAATAAGTCTTGGTCGAAACGGGTCGGGTCAGCCCAAGTAGAATGGGCCACATGCGCTAAGGCATAGCCCATACACACGCCCAGCCGCCCAGCCTCACTCCGCCGCCCTCCCTCGCCGAGATCTACCGAGGATCCTATCGAGCATGCTATTGCGATGGGCTACAAAGAGTTACATGCGGGTCTACGCGCATGGTGCGCGCCCCATCGCGCACTATCTTTGCCAGCCCCCCCGAGTACCCATGCACTACTGAACCCGTCGAGCGTTGCCGACATCTGTGCAATCTATCGAGGCATGCCGAGTCATCCGCACGACGAACGCGCACCCTGTACGCCCAGCTGCCGAGGTGTTCGATCGCACGCTGAGGGCTATCAAAGCTGCCGAGGCGCACGTTGGTGCCGCTGAGCGCCGGACGCCCGAGTGCGCACTGCCTGGCCGAAGCTTCTGAGGCGCACGATGGTGCCGTCGAGCGCCCGCACGCCCGATTTCCCGCTGCTTGGCCAAAGCTTCTGAATGCGCCAAGACCTGCGGCCCATCCTACTGCCGGATGCTGTCGAGACTCCTGCCTAGCGTCTGAGCGGCATGCTACGAGCGTCGAGCACATCTAGCGTGCCTTCACCCCGTATGCCCTCACACCAGCACGTCCGACCATCCGGCGAGCCTCCCATCGTGCCAAACGATGGGACTCCATTGTCTATCTCGTTTTTTGTGTTCTTCATCTTCGTTCCTCTTTTACAAATTAGATTTACAAAATAAATCCTAATCTAACCACGGATTTTCTCGTGGTGAAAAACGAAATCCGACAAAAAAAAAATGAGCCACGATGAACGACAAATCCACAATTAATTAATTGTGCATGTAATAATCAAACGTGAATTAATTCAACAGAGCCAAGATTCTGATCCCAGGCTCTGATACCAATTGTAAGGAAATCTGATTTTAACTCTCTCCGATGATCTATCTTGGATGTTTAATTCACAATACATTGACTATATTCCTAGCATGCACCTATATAATTAAATGCAACACGTTGGTGTTTTCTCGTGTTTACCTACGAATTTGTCAGACAAAGAATAGGATCAAGACTCTTGCTTTGATTTTCTTGATGTATCCCATTTGCCAAAACTCCAATGATGAGTGAGAGCAATCTATGGAGAATACTGCAAAATTCATCTTCTTCCTCACACTTAAAAATTTCAAAAATCACAAATGAGCACACTCTAATTTTCGAAAATCTCTTAGCCTTAGTTTTTTTTTATTGATTTTCTCCCACCTTATATTTATAATGCAACCCTAGAATCCTATATGGATATGATCTCTGCATATCTAATAAATATAATAATATCTTTTTAGATAGAGAGGATCAGAACAGAATCCCAGTGGGATTCTCTATGAGGTGGACGAATTTGAGGCAGTTCAAGGCCATGATGGGTGAACCCATGGATCAAATGCAAGGAATAAAGATGGGCCTCAAATAAATTAATTATCTTATGTTCAGCCCAGAACATAAATTAATTCATAAACATTTATTCATGCCACTAGAGAATAAATGCTGACTTACCCCTTTATTTCTGAAGTTGAGTCGGGCTTGCACTTAGACTTCACGAATCCCTGTATTTAAGATATCGCACATCCATTAATTATTTATAAAGTTCTGACTACTTAAAATAATTAATCTCTATAATTCCTTAAGTAGTACCACTCAACCTTATTATTGTACTTGAGATAACTCAACTTGTAGGGTTTAGTACAATAAAATTTTGAGCTCCTTAAGGGGACGTCATCATCCTAAACGGATACGGTGACTCGATACAGGTGGTTAACATGACATACAAGCACTGCCACTACCCAAGATGAGGAGAATATTGGGTTTATCTCATGCAACCATCATCCATGACAAGTCAAAGTGATGGTCAACAACTCATACTCACCTAAAACCTTATCGAGGTTTAGATCAACGTAAAGTTACCGAGATCTAGGTTCTTCACGGCGGTCAGATAGAAGAACTCATCTCACTGTGATCCATCAATAAGTCAGAGACATAACAGTATAGACAAGCAACCAAGTCAAGTCACTTCTTATCTATACCGCAGCCTATACTGATAACTCGTCCTCAAGTTGTCTCAGTTGTGATCCTTTTTATATCTCGTTAAGCTTGACCAATCATACAGACTTCTGTGATCTTCTACACACTATATGATCTAACTTATATATGAGATAAAGGGACATACATATGCAATTAAGTAAACAATTTAGATAGGAGATTGTAATAGTGGTAACAGGAAACATTGTATACAAGCTCAACCAAAACTAGAATTGGTGAAAAATTATGACTGTGGTATCAGTTATCAACCAGGCAAAGCTAATGTTGTGGCCGATGCTCTGAGTCGCAAATCCCACTCTAGCTTGGGATGCTTTAGTCATGATGAGATGCTTATAAAGGAATTTCAGAGGATGATCATCGAAGTTATAGACCCGTCCAAGATAATAAAACGTTGTATTGTAACGTTTCTAAAATCAAGGACAATAACCACAAGAATTTCATAGGAGCAATAGATGATGTTTTTTTGTATGACTGGAGAGTGTGTATTCCATAAGATGAAGAGCTGAAGAGCGAGATTTTGAAAGAAGCCCATGAGACTTCTTACACTGCACACCCCGAAAGCACCAAGATGTTCCAAGATCTCAAGGTGAAATTTTGGTGGGATGGAATGAAACGAGATGTAGCTTCATTTGTAGAACGTTGTTTGACTTGTCAACAAGTGAAAGCACTTCACCAGCGACAGTATAGAACCCTACAACCGCTGGACATATCAGAATGGAAATGAGACGGTATATCCATAGACTTTTTTATTAGGCTATTTGGGTTATTTGGAAATACCGCTATTTGGAATTTATTGGACACCTATGCTAATTATTGCTAATTACCGAAAATATTGCAAAATAATTAAGTATGAGTTAGATTTTAATTGTAAAGGATGATATGATATTTGATCTATAAGTTTAGGATGAATGGTAAGTACCTAGATCACAAAGAGGAAATACCACTATTTGGAATTTATTGGACACCTATGCTAATTATTACTAATTACAGAAAATATTAAAAATAATTAAGTATAATTTAGATTTTAATTATAAATGATGATATGATATTTGATCTATAAGTTTAGGATGAATGGTATGTGTTTAAAATGGTGGAATGGAACACTTATGCACATATACACAATGGTTGAGAATGGTGTTAGAAATTAGGGTTTTCTAATGCTTTATTATGGTATATGTTGTGTATGATGTTGTATAAAATGTCGTATAATTATATTTATGTTATGCCGACACACAAAACCTCAAACGTAAACAACATAGTACTTGATGTACGAGAATCCAAAAGAAATCGATAAATTTCGACAACTTAAGAAAGAATTAAAGAGAATCGAAGTTAGACACAAATTAGAGTTTTCTATTAACAATAGGGTACTCAAAACGTGAGTTCCTAAGTTAAAGAAACCAAAAGCCGACTTACAAATGTTAATACTCAACAACGACAACCTAATATGATATTAGATTGAGTGTTAAGACAACTCGATATGAATATCGATTATATAACCTACGCAATCTCCGACGAGTTACGAGAAACAAACGAGGTCGAAAATCATAAGCTAAGGATTCAAACATAAAATGTCAATCCTTAAGTCTCAAAGGTCGAGTTAGTATTCACAAAGAACTTCGTTAATCTCCAAGTATTTACTTACGTGATAGTATGGGATAACTTGAATCATAAGTCAAGACTTCCCTTCCTTCATCGTGTTAATACGACAAGCCGTCAAGCATAACATACTAGGACATAACTACAATTGTTAAGTCTAGCTAGTAGCTTGAGAATATCATAACATACCAGTCATAACTTGAGTACAAACAATCTATAACATTTAGAAGAACACTAAGATTAGAGTTGAGATTAGACTCGGAGTATAGGACTCATAAGTTGAGGTTCATCCATGAATGATGAAGAATATAGTTTTGGAGTTGGAAATGTAAGATAATAGAAATTATCTTAATACTATCACATAAAATCACAAAGAAACCCTAATTGGGAATTTTAGTCGTAATTTATAAACGACCCTCGATCGATAGAAGGAATCTAAGAAAATATATTTTCTTATTAAGGACCTGCTCGTACGTAGTTGTTGAGGAAGAACAATCACACTCCTACTCTGCTTAGAACGTATAGCTCAGGATTAGCAGGTGAGCTCTCTTGAAACAAAATAATATGCATATCTCAAAACATGATTTACAAAGCTTTATGAAATGTTTATTGCATGAACTGTTGTTGACTACCAAATATTTATGTTTTGTTGTGATCCTATCTGAGGTTGGTATATCCAACGTGATATGAGAATGCGTTGGTCCACCAATGAAAAAAATGGTAACGATCGGATCCGACTTAATCGAGGACTAACTCAGATTGTTTACACCAGTGACTGTGTAATAAGGTTAGCTACCTCGATCGATCACGACAACTATATGTAGGTGGCCACCTTCATAGTTCTCACAGGAATGAATGATTGATCAGATATGGAACAACGTGAATAGAAATAGTCCGGCCGGACACTTTGGAAAATGATAAAATATTTTGATAGGCATGGGTCTTTTCAACTAAAATCCTCATGCGCTATCGTGGGTAGTTCAATGACTTTTAAAAAGATAATATTTTCGGTAATGTGTCCACTGAGTACTTTTGTACTCAGTCCTGCATTTCGTTTTTGATGTGCATGTTGAGCAGGAGATGGCGATGAGTGCAAGGTGGTGCAGAGTGGCAAGTGTTTTGTTGTTATTTTGAAAAGATTTCTAGAACCTTGGGCATGCATCGTCATATGTATGTCTACACGTTTATTGCTGCCAAACTCTGATATTATTCTGTGCCTTTTGATCATGACTATTATTCACTTTCGTTATTGAACTTGAGGTCGTACCTCATTCCTTGAATCGTGACCTGATTGGGCTATATTTGGATATTGAATCTTTTTGACAAGTCCTTCGGTGACTTGGGTTTGTATTGAAATAGCATATTCCTTTCAATTCATGCATTACGAGTAGTTCGATAGTTATTTGTATTGATTTAGTTATATATATCCGCTGCATTATCATACCAGTGGCGAACCGTTTAATCAGCACTTCCTCGAGAAATCGGATCGTCACACTTAGAGTGTATTTCATAATTCTCTTATGTCCCGTGAAAATTTCATTAATTATTGTTTATTTTGTTTTACTCGACTAAGTTGAGCAGCCACCCTGTTGTAACACCTTGGATCTTGGACTCAAAACCAGGGTTGTTACATTATGCTAGATATGGTACACGTGGTCAGTCCACGTTACTATTTATGATGAGTTGGCATGTGTGGTGCTTATTCCATATCACATATATATAGTACTATATAGAGTTAATCGAGCCATGGATTTTGCTCATATTAACTAGGCTGCTAAAATTTTCATTGTTTATTTATTTTCCTCGCAGGATTGATTTCATTAATGATGATAAGATTGTTGGAAAAATTCATAAGTATCGGGAATGTATCAATCTTAACTGTGTGGTTTGATTAGATCTCAAAACCTCTGATGACTACCTTGCTGAAGTAACAGATGCTACTAACTTATTTTCGAGTTGGAAGTTTATGTTTCAAGTTTCAGCAGAACTACTAGCTTGGATAGGCCCAAGACTGATGGAGTTCAAAGCAGTATATTATCAAGCCTTCTTGATAAGTATCTGTTGGATTTGTATACTGAAAGCAGTTTTGGTTGAGCTTGTATACAATGTGTCCTGTTACCACTATTACAATTTCCTATTTGAATTGTTTACTTGATTGCATAAGTATGTCCCTTTATCTCATATATAAGTTAGATCATACAGTGTGTTGTAGATCACAGAAGTCTGTATGATTGGTTAAGCTTAATAAGATATAAAAAATATCACAGCTGAGACAACTTGAGGACGAGTTGTCGGTATAGGCTGCGGTATAGATAAGAAGTGACTTGACTTGGTTGCTTATCTATGATGGTACGTCTCTGACGTATTGATGGATCACAGTGAGATGAGTTCTTCTATCTGACCGTCGTGAAGAACCTAGATCTCGGTGACTTTACGTTGATCTAAACCTCGATAAGGTATTAGGTGAGAATAAGTTGTCGACCATCACTTTGACTTGCTATGGGTGAGGGTTACATGAGTTAACCCAAGATTCTCTACATCTTTGGTGGTGGCAGTGCTTGTATGTCATGCTAATTACCTGTGTCGAGTCACCGTATTGATAAACGCGCATTTTACACGTTTATTGTTGATTTCTAAAGATGATTTTAGATCGATAAAGTGCATTTATGTCTTGGATCTCAATGCTTTTATATATTTTTGGAAGATACTGCTCTTGGGTTCCGTTTTGGTGTTTTGTAGGCTTATAAGTTGAAAACCGAAGCATGGAACGAAGGACGAGCAGACGAGGGCGAAATGAGGGCCTAGCGACCGCCTTCGCGGCCGCTAGCCAGGGCGCAAAGAGCTACTCGCGCGCGCGAGCGCGCAGATGCGCACAGACGAAGGCTCGCGACCGTCCTAGCGACCGCTAGGTCGGCCGCGAGGAAACACCAGCACACGCCAGAGCACGCGAGCACTCCCAGCGGGCGCGAGACGTGCCCGCGGCGATTTTTCATGCGACGCGACCACACCTAGCGACCGTGAGGTGTGGCCGCGAGGCCAGCCAGTGCGCGCATACCTGCCGAGAACTCGAAGGATGGCCGAGGCGAGGAGATCCCTCACGACCGTGCTCGCGACCGCGAGCCCGGCCGCGAGGCATGGCGGCAGACCCAAAAATTAGGGTTTCAGCCCTAATTCTATAAATAGGGCATTACCCCCTCGCGCCCCCAACCTTGTCCAGACCTATTTTTACACGTTTTCCTCATTTTTTCTCTAGTTTTTCATTTATTTTCACTCTAGCTTTGATTTATTTAGATTCATTCTAGCTTTAGTTTTCCATCATTCTGCAATTATTCTACGCATTGTTAACGCTTCGGAACGCTTTTGTCCGAACAAATTCTATCGTTATCATGTTTTCCGTTGGGTTTGGATACGAACCCAACCATTATTCTCAGACGTTTTCCTACGGGTTTGATCTATTTAATGTGTATTTTTATGATTTTTTCGTATTTTATTCCGTTAATTATGTCTAGCTAAATTTCTGTTCTAATCCTAGGGTTTGCATGATTCTATCATATATGTTGTGATTCCTGCTATTGTTATTTACCTTCCAGGCATTGATTCATGATTCTTGGTGCTTAATTATATATGTTGATTTACGATCAATCTTGATGCATATCATAGTTGCGATTAATTACGTAATGATTTTAATTGTCAATCGATCTTGAATGCATGATACGGATAAGCCTCGAGTCGAATCGAGATAGGAACATTCGTAGGAAGCATATTCTTTGTGATCCTTTTGAGTTGCTTATTTTCCTCTAGAGGCGTAATGATAATAGGAAAATTAGTAATCAACCGTCACAATTGTCGAATCAAGTTGTTGGCTACATATGTGATCTTCCATCTTGTCGGATTAAAACGGTTAATAATAAGCGGGATAAATATCGTTATGGATAGGATTAGTGCATCCCTAGGGTTAGTCTTTATCTCTTATATTCATCTTTGAGTTTTATTGCCTTTGTTTATTTTCAAGTTGTTACCTTTGCTTTGGATTTAGTATCCAAGCCCAAAACCTTTCAAACCATATTCATTGCTTGGATAATGATGAAGGATTAGAGTTAGCTTCGTGTTTCGGATTGCAATCCTCGTGGATACGATACTCGACTTACCATATATACATCGCGCGTAATTTACGTGCGATCAAATTCTGTCGATCACGTATCCGTTTAGGATGATGACGTCTCCTTAAGGAGCTCAAAAGGTTTATTGTACTAAACCCTGCAGGTTGAGTTATCTCAAGTACAATAATAAGGTTGAGTGGTACTACTTAAGAAATTAAAGTAATTAATTATTTTAAGCAGTCAGAATGCTGTAAATAATTATGGACGTACGATATCTTAAATACGGGGATTCGTAAAGTCTAAATGCGAGCCCGACTCAACTTTGGAAATAAAGGGGTAAGTCAGCATTTATTCTCTAGTGGCATGAATAAATGTTTATGAATTAATTCATGTTCTCGGCTGAACATAAGATAATTAATTTATTTGAGGCCCATCTTTATTCCTTGCATTTGATCCCTGGGCTGGCCCATCCAAGCCTGGAGCTTAGTGAATTTTGCCCCCTCCTTATAGAGTCCCTCTGGGACTCTACTTGATCCTCTCTATCTTAAGTGATATTATTATATTTATTAGATATGCATAAATTCTATCTGGATAGGATTTAGGATTGCATTATAAATATAAGGTGAGAGAAAATCAAACCCTAATCTAAGAGAAGCAAATTTCGAAATATACTATTCACATAGTTGGAATTTTCAAAAATGTCTAAGGAGGAAGAAGGCGAATTTCTATAGTATTCTCCATAGATTGTCCTCACTCGGCATTGGAGTTTAGGAAATCGGGATACAGTCTAGAAGATCAAAGCATGAGTCTTGATCATTTCTTCCCGACAGATTCGCAGGTAAACACGAGAAAACTCTTCGTGTTGTAATTAATTATATAGGTGCATGCTAGGCATATAATCAATGTATGGTGAATTAAACATCCAAGATAGATCCTCGGGAGAGGGTTAAAATAAGATTTCCCTACAATTGGTATCGTAGTCTCATGATCGTATCTTGGCTCTATGGATTAATTCACGCTTGATTATAATGTGCGCAATTAATTAATTGTGAATCGTCGCTCATCGTGGCTCGCTTTTATTTTTGTCGGATTTTGTTTTCACCACGAGAAAATCCGTGGTTAGATTAGATTTTTTCTTGTAAATCTTATATGTAAAAGAAGAACGAAGACAAAAAGCATGAAGAACGAGACGATGGGAGGTCACCAAAAACAAGCACGTGCGCGGCGGCGCTGCGGCGGCGGCTGACTGAGCGTGCTCGGCCGCCCGGCAAAGATGCGGGTTTTCTCGACGACAGGCGGGCGGGGTCGGTGGCTCGGCCTCGGATCTCGGGCGGGAAGGCCTCGGCGACGGGTGGCCTCGGTCGGGTCTCGCCGGGAAGCACCGGGCAAAGCGTCGACATGGGCATGGTCGGGGCGACGCTGCTCGGCAGCGCTCGGCGGCCTCGGCGGCCTCGGCGGCCTCGGGTCATTTTTGCAAAAGGTGTAAGTATAGGGTGTTAAGTATCGTATCCACAGATTGCAATCCGAAACACGCCTCAAGCACAAATAAAGGATGAGAGGTTTAGCTTGAAATTAATCGCAAAGGAAAGACGAAATATAAAATAAAGCGATAAAATCACGAAAGATGATTATAAAGAAAGACTAACCCAAGGGATGCACCAATCCTATCGACGACGATGCTCGGCAACACCGGCACAAGGCGGAAGACGCGGGCGTGATGATTTGCGGAAGTTGATTACTAATTTTCCCTATCACGATTACGTCTCTAGAGGAAAATAAGCAACTCGAAAAGGATCACTAAGAATATGGCGAATGTCCTATCTCGGATTAACCACAGGATTAG
This sequence comes from Salvia rosmarinus, assembly GCA_036937905.1. Taxonomy (NCBI): domain Eukaryota; kingdom Viridiplantae; phylum Streptophyta; class Magnoliopsida; order Lamiales; family Lamiaceae; genus Salvia; species Salvia rosmarinus. Next base: position 28,117,487 of record CM072824.1, on the reverse strand, counting down.
AGCGAAAACTAGCGGACATAATAAGCGGAATGAAATACAATTAATCATAAAAACGAAATTTAAATATATAAAACCCGTGAGGGAAGCGTCGGATGAACAATGGTTGGTCTTGAATCCAATCCCTGCGAGCGAGCGGAAAACAAAAGAAAACGATCGGACAAAGCGTTCCGATCGATAGCGAAATGATAAACTAAACTAGAACGACGGAAAACAATACTAGAATTAAACTAAATGAAGATTAAAGACTAAAAGTCAGAAAACTGCGGGAGAACTTAAGAAAAATGAGCTTTGGGGCGTCTCGGGTCCTGGAGGCGGGTGTCTTGCTATTTATAGAAAAGGGTGGAAACCCCATTTTAAGCCTCGCTGCTACCGCATGCGACAGTCCTCGCGATCGCTAAGCGATCGCTAGGTATCTCTCGGCGTTCTTCTCGCTTCGCCGCCTTTGCGCCGCTTTGTACCTCATGACCGGCTTAGCGGTCGCTAGCCATTCTGAACTGGTCGTGAGAAATCGTCCGATGAATTCTCGACGCTAGGCTTCGCTCGCGGCACGCAGGTCGCTGACGCGGCTCTTCCGGGCGCTCATTGGTTTGCCTCGCGACCAACCTAGCGACCGCTAGGTTGGTCGCTTAGAAGGCGGTTGCTTATTTGGCTCGTGCTTGTTCCTTGCTTGATTATCAATATATAAACCTACAAAGCGTCAAAGGAACACCCAAGAGCAGTATCTTCTAGAAATAGATGAAACATTAAGAATCGATACATAAGCGCACATTAAACGAGCTAAACTCATCTTCAAATATCAACTAAATACGTGTAAAATGCGTTTATCAAACCCCCAAACTTAAAGCATTGTTTGTCCTCAAACAAAAGCGAACAGAAAGACAAGCGAAGATCAACGAGCATAGCAAAGAGGATAACCATTCTAGGCCTCAAAACATATCAACGCTCAAAAACATTAGTGCACATGGCGGCGTTAGTCCACTCAACACAAACAATAATTTACGGCAAAAACTCATTTATTTCGACCCTCACAAAGGCATGTGTAAAATATATAGGATACACTCAAACTCATAAAGAAATTAAGGGCGTGTATACACTCAAAGATCAATGCAATGCAACATCTTACCATAGGCTTGCCGTTTCTCTAACATCTCCACCGCATCAAATGTGTTCAAATAAGGATCAAAGAGGACTTTTCATAGGTTATAATGTAGGCACATTGGTTAAGGTAGGATCATATATGGCTAAGTGACTCAATTATACTCCAAGCACCACCATTTACACATCTCGACACATATGGACTTTGTCCATTTTCCCCTTCTTTCCCAACGTGCTAAATTGACGTTTTATGCCTCATAAGGTACCTATACTTTGATTAAAGACCCTTTATGCTCAACACTCATAGTGAACTTATCATTTTTCTTTTTCTTTTCTTTTCTTTTCTAGAGCTTATAGGGTTTAATTCTCACGAACAAGGTACTATTCTTCACCACAGATGTATTTTTCTAAAATAAACTTTTCTCGTCATAACTACATCAAAATTTCAACCCCTTTTGATTCCCATATCCATCCTCACCTCCTATCATCCGGTTAATCGAAAGAAAAAATCTAATAAAGGCTCAAAGAAGGCGACAAATGGTATATATCATCGGGTTAGTGTTTGGGTGAAAATGTGGTTAACAAAGATGGCCTTTTATCCTTTCCAAATTCGAAACACATATTGCAGTCTCGACACAGAAACACGGCAAGTTCTAGAAGATAATCACATGCATGATATCACACAATTAAAAGAAATCAGATCAAGATGTTTATACGGTGAAGCTCAAGTCTCACAGATAAGCAAATGGTCAAAACAACAAGCTAAGCCATCTCGCGTCATTAAATCGTCATTTTCTAACATATCATGCGCACTATCATTAAATTTCACAAAAATTTTCTATCGTCATTGGCCATGGATTAACACACTTCACTTAACTCGTTGATCGGCGGCACAACGAAGCGAAGAGAAAAGCAGAGACACGACAAAACAACGCAAGCGAAAAACACAACAAAACACGAAACAAAAACAAAGAAAAGCGTTGGGTTACCTCCCAACAAGTGCTTACTTTAACGTCTTTAGCTAGACCATTACTAACCTCGCCAATCGGCGTTTTGGTAGCAACGGACTTCCTTCCAAAATTGCGAATTCCCTTGTATTTCGCATTCACCGTTGACCACCACTGAGCGTGGAAGTGGCCCCCCCCAAACTTGGATGATTCACTCGGAGTTCCATGCCGAGTCCACTTCTTCTTTCTCGCGTTCTTATCGGCGGTCGATTGCCCTCTAGGTATCACGACATGTGTAGGCGGTGGTCGTGATCAAATAGCGATCTCTGGGAGGAATATGCAGCGTGAGTAACGGCTATTAGATTCTTGCACGGTTTCTAGCGGCCGCTTAATGATGATAGCGACCGCTGGGTCGCCGCGGCCCCTCTCCGACTTCGGTAGGCGCGTCTTGATTTGTCGCGCCGGTGAACCGCCACAAGTCCTCCTCGCTTGCTTTGTAGGATTCTCGCGGTCGGGCTCGCGGTCACGAGCTCGGTCGCGAGATCCTCTTCTTTGGCCCGTTTTCACCGTTCGTCTTTTGTAGCGCATTCACTTGTACGACTAGTGATGATCGATTCTCCATTACTTTCATGTGTTCGCTCATGCCGTCACGATGAACTCCAAGCTGTGTAATTTTACGGCGATCGCTTATAAATGAATTACGGTTTGTTGCCGATTGTTGGTTGCTTACAACCAAGGCTAACGCATCATGTCCTCTAGACTTCGGTTTCTTCGCCTCTTGAATCATTACATTCGTAGGACAAACCTCACGGTGTTCTTTGAAAAGTAATGGGGTTGGCATACGACATATTATGATGATCACTATTATGCGGGTTGTATGCGGACTCCATCCTCCTTGAGGCTGATGGGTGGGAGGTGGATACATGTGATTTAACGACTGGCCTCTTGAGCAGGGACAAGGAGTCCCATGTTCGTCATTTGGCGTTCATCTCGGTATACTTGGCGGTGAGTGCAAGCTTGCTCGGGGCACTTCGTAGTTTGGAAGCGTTGCCATAACTTGCGAATTCTTCTCGCCTATTCTCTTTTGAGAACTTTCGATCTCGGGATCTAAAATATTTCATGAGGTCCACGAGATCTTGTAAGCATATAGTACACGAGAAAGAGAGAATTCACTCTTGCAAAAATAAATAAATAATAATAATATAACTTGAATTAATAAATCCAAATCGTCAAATTATTCCTATGCAATCTTAACAATCCCCGGCAACGGCGCCAAAATTTGATCGCTCCTTTTTCACACGCAAAAGGTGTAAGTATAGGGTAAGCGAAGTATCGTATCCACAGAGATTGCAATCCGAAAACCACGAAGCTAATTCAACGACAATTCATCATTATTCAAGCACAAATAAAGGATGAGAGGTTTAAGGGCTTGAAATTAATCAAAGCAAAGGTAACGAGCTTATTGTAAATATAAAATAAGCGATAAAATCACGAAAGATGATTATAAAGAAAGACTAACCCTAGGGATGCCAATCCTATCCACAACGATGTTTATCCCGCTTATTACTAACCGCTTTAATCCAGATAAGGCGGAAGATCACATATATAACCAACAACTTCGATTCGACAATTGCGGCGGTTGATTACTAATTTTCCCTATCACGATTCGTCTCTAGAGGAAAATAAGCAACTCCAAAAGGATCACTAAGAATATGCTTCCTACGAATGTCTATCTCGATTCGACTCGAGGCTCGTTCGTATCATGCATTCGATAACGATTGACAATTAATACGATTCGTCATTAACCGACAACTAGATATGCATCAAGATTGATCAAAAATCAACACATATAAATAAGCACAATCGAATCATGAATCGATGCACGGAAGGTAAATAACGATAGCGTAACTCACAACATATAGGATCGAATCATGCAAACCCCAGGGTGCTTCGTTCGCTTGCTTCGATTATCGATATATAAACCTACAAAGCGTCGAAGGAACACCCAAGCGATATCTTCTAGAAATAGATGAAACATTAAGAATCGATACATCGCATTAACGAGAAACCTCGTAAAAGCGTTTATCGGGCGGTCTCGAGTGTGATTCTCGCACGGGAAACCTCAGAGCGCTCGGCGGCAGGGCCCGGCAGTGTGCGCATGGATTTCTCGGCAGGTCTTGGTGGTCGCTGGGCCATGGCGTGCAAGTCACGCGCAGGATTTCTCGGCAGCCTGGACACCTGCGCACAGATGGCAGCAGCGTCTCTCGACGGGTCGTGGCCGAGACCACTAGGCGGGCTCGGTAGTGTGCGGGCGATTCTCACTCGGCGGCACCCGAGCGCCCTCGGCGGCAATTCCCGGTAGGGCCTGGTCGATCTCGGCGGGGGTCTTCGACAGCTGCTCGGTGTTTTTCCTCGACAGGCAAGGTGTGCGGTTTTTCCCAAAGAGCCTCGACCAGGCCGACGACATCGAGCGCCAATTTCGCCGTGTTTAGGTGATGGGGGCGAGGAGGGGCGGTGGGTCGGATCGCGCGCGGGTCGCGCCTCGCGCACGCCCGACCCACTTGGCTGACCCGATTTTTCGGCCCGAACTTGAATTTCGACTCGGTTCTATATTTTTTGGCCCGATCCGGCCCGATCCACTGTTTCGGCCCGTTTTTTTATTTTTTGGCCCAAATCCAGTTTTGACGAATCGATCCGTGCCCATGCACGCGAGGCCCGTTTTTCGAGATTTTTGAAGATCTGTGCTTTGCAAATTTATGTAATAAATTAGGCAGGGAAGTACAGGATCCACGAGTGCTGGGCCGAGATGAACGAATTTTTTTTTTATCGTTCAAAGCATGTCGTAGATGTTTAAATTATGCAGAAGCATGCTATGTATGTTTAATTACGTAGATAAACATATTATATGTTTTCGTGTTTGGATGAGCATAGTAAGCATGCTTGGTTTATCACGTTTTTCAAGCATATTTTAGAATTCTACGAGCATGTTTTACATGTTAAGTTCTATAGAAAAGCATGCTAGGATTACGTGATCTGCATGGACAAATATTTTGAAACAAAAGACTAAGCAAGTAACCCGACATATTAATTTTTAAAATTAAAATGTCAAGACCTCCACTTTTTGATCTCTAATCAAAGTGATACGACTGTGAGTAAACGTCCACACGCGTGGCTTGCTTGCACTGTTTATCATAAGTTTGTTAGATGAGATTTCTAAATAAAATATTTTAATCAATTGAGAAGTGGGAGTTTCATGTGTAAACGTCCACACGCGTGGTTTGCATATGCGATTTTCATAAGTTCTCTAGAGATAGATTTAAAGTGAGATAACAAAGGAATTTCGATTGGAAGCGGTATGATCCTAGTGAGTATGCCAATTCTAAGAATTCATTTTCTGCTGTTAAAATTGTGGTCATTGCTTAGACATCACCTCTAGTACAACTTCCCGTGAAGTCCCTTCATGTGATAGTGATGTGGTCTAGTAAGGTCCAATCATTAATTTCAATTGTCATAAGGATAAGTTGACATGGATTGAAATTAAACGACTAAAAGGTATATTTTAGTCTGGTCGAGGGGTTCATGTGTAAACGTCCACACGCGTGGCTTACATGTGGAATTCTTTGGGCGATTGGAGGTTTCAATTAATATTATTTTATCAAAAAGTTACAATATGATTGTTACGAATTATGTGTGATCGTATGCTTATGTGTTTACATTACTTTCCAGATATGTCTCTTACATCGATTTTCAATATGCTCGCACAAAATCCTCTATCCGGTCCAAATTTTATCAAGTGGAAACGAAACATGAAATATGTTCTTATCCCTGAAGAACACATGTTTATTCTCACTACTCCCAAACCCGATGCCCTTACTGACGCATCGACTAATGAACAGCGAGAGTCAAGCAGACTTTGTCATAAGTCAAACAATATGGCCAAATGTTATATGATGACTACAATGTCCAAAGGCTTGCGGTACTGACATCGATCGATGGTAGACGCGACTGAAATATGGTCAAGTCTCGAGAGTAAGTTTGGGCAGTCGGATCGGACAGTCCGCTTCCACAGAATGAGAGAAATCTTGGCGTGTAAGATGGAAGAATGAAGTTTGGTCCATGAACATGTCTCCCACATGACACATCTCAAGGATAGTCTTGATCAGTTAGGAGGAGGTATTGACGGCGAAGCCAAGGTCGATATCATCCTCAACACACTGCCCAAGTCTTTTGAGAATTTTCGCGTGAACGCGATCATGAGTAAGACCGAGTATACACTTAGTCAGTTGCTTAATGATCTCGTGGCCGTGGAAGGAGTCATGGGCAAAGGAGCACATGCCCTTGCTAGCACATCTAGGGGCCCAAATTTTTCGTTGAAAAATAGAAGAAGAAAAAGGGGCACCAAAGGTGGTAGAGGCAAAGGAACCAGTAGGAGTATTGGGTGCAAGAACATGTCTGCCACCGGAGGCTTGAAAAAGCCAAAGGACGGGGGCAAGTGCTTCAAGTGTGGCAAGACTGGGTATTGGAAGGCTAAGTTCCCTATGCTCAAGGCATAAGGTACGCCATTTGCTTTAGTAACGGAAACATGTTTAGCGACTTGTTCTACTCATTCATGGGTAGTAGATACGGGTGCGACTGATCATGTTTGTTACACCTTGCAGGGGTTCCTGCGGACAAGGGAGCTGCATGATGGCGAGATAACGATCTCCATGGGCAACGCGGCGAAAGTCAAGGCCGTTGTAGTCGGAGATGTTACTTTATGTTTTGATAGGACAATTTTAGTATTAAAAGACGTTTTACATGTGCCGGAGTTTCGGTGAAACCTAATTTCAGTTTTGAAACTATTTATTCATGGTTATTCAGTTGTTTTTTATAATGGTGTTTCTATCATAAGAAATGACGAAGTTATCTGTGGTGGCACTTTATATAATTCGCTTTATACTATTTCTGTCAAACATAATACCTTTAATTATGTTGCATCTACATCAAACCTTAAAAGAGAAAGTTTTCTTATGAAGATGACACCACATTTCTCGGCATCTTAGATTAGGTCACATCAATCTAAATAGGATCCAAAGGCGGCTAAGAATGGAGCATTGGGTGATCTCACGCCATTACTGCGTTCGCCCGCGAATCCTCTAAAGAAGGAAAGATGTCGATCGGACCCTTCAAAGCGAAGGTTATAGAGCCAAAGAAGTGTTGGAGTTAGTCCATTTCGACTGTGTGGACCAATGTCCACACAAGCTCGTGGAGGTATGCAGTATTTTGTCACTTTCATTGACGATTACTCAAGGTGCGGATACATATACCGCTTCACCGCAAGTCTGAATGCTTTGAGAAATTCAAAGAATTTAAGGCGGAAGTGGAGACTAAGCTTGGTAAAAGTATCAATTCACTGCGGTCTCGATCGCGGTGGCGCATACCTCGAGAACGAAGTTTATGGACTATTTGGTGCGGTGTGGGATTACCTCCCAACTCACTACAACGGGCACACCACAAAATGGTGTGTCGAGCGAAGAAATAGGACTCTTTTAGAAATGGTTAGATCGATGATGAGTTATGCAACATTGCTGTTTTTTGTTCGAAGTGCGCCTTAGAAGCAATGACATACTTGCTAAATCTAGTACCATCCAAGTCGGTCGAAAAGACCCTTTCGAGTTGTGGTTTAGGCGCAACTCAGTTTAAACCACATAAGGATATGGGGCGATCCAACACGTGTCTTTGAACAAGAAGGCCGATAAGTTGGAGGCTAGATCGATGCAAGGCTGTTTATTGGCTATCCTAGAGGACGAAGGTGGTTATTTCTATAGTCTAAGGATCGGAAGGTCATTATTAGCACTAATGCCCGATTCTTAGAAGATGATTATATGAAAACCATAAATCAAAGTTGAAATCATTCTTGAATTAGAAATTCTTCAAGAATTAGAAGATGATCGTATTCGCCGATTAAACCAAAGTACGAGATCTCGTGTCAGTAGGTGGGATCGACACGAGATACTTCAAGAAATTGAAGTGGGTCGAGTTCCATCGAAGATACCGACCGCATAAGTGGCATCTATCCGACAAGTTGTGCAAGATAGAGAACCACCTGTATTCTGCCCACCGTTCCCATTGTGCTGTGGCGCCTCGTCGTAGTGGAAGGGTTGTTCGTCAACACGAGCGATTTATGTTCGTGGGTGAATATTCGGATTTAGTCACAGGAAACGAGCAGGCAATAATCGACCCATGGACATACAGTGAGGCGATACAAGACATTGATGTAAGATCATGGCACACCGCTATGGACTTAGAAATTGAGTCCATAATGACTATGGATGTATACGAAAGACACCTCTACCGGATGGCAAGGAAGCCATAGGTAGTAAATGGGTATCTGAGAGGAAGAGATTCGAGATGGAGAGGTTTCGACTTTTAAAGCCGTGCTTGTGGCGAAAGGGTACACTCAGATTGAGGGCATCGATTTCGATGAGACCTTTTCGCTTGTAGCAATGTTCAAGTCCATCGAATTCTTTCGCCATAGCAGCCCACTTAAACGCGAGGTTTGGTAAATGGATGTGAAAACCACTTTTCTAAGCGGTTACCTTGAATAAGGTAGAGACATCTATTTGCAAAGAACCGAAGGTTATGTGGTAAAGGGTGAAGAGCATCTAGTATGGAAGCTTAAGAGTCCATTTATGGACTTAAGCAAGCTTCACAATCTCGAACTTACGCTTTGACAAGGTGGTAAAGTCTATGGATTTACCTAGTTACCTAGCGAAAGTTGTGTGTATCGTTTAGATGTCAGCGGTGACGTGGTATTTCTTGCACTTTACGTAGATGACATCCTTCTACTTGGTAACAATGTGAAGTTGTTATCGGGCGAAAAAGTTGGTTATCCGATCGGTTTCAAATGAAAGACTTAGGAGATGCGGCGCGCATTCTTGGGATCAAGGTTTACCGAGATCGCAAGAGGTAAATATTGAGCTTATCTCGGGCGTCTTACATTGATCTTGTGATTACTCGTTTTAGTATGCAGACCGTCAAGAAAGGATTGCTACCTTCGGGCATGGTGTTCCTTTGTCTAAGGAAGCGATCACCTATGATCGCAAAGGAGATAGAGGAAATGAGACAAGTTCCTTACGCCTCCGCCGTATGAAGTCTCATGTATGCAATGCTATGCACGAGGTCCGATATCTGCTATGCGGTAGGCTAGTATGTAGATATCAGTCTAACCCTGGACAAGCTCATTGGACTGCGGTAAAGCATATACTCAAGTACCTGAAAAGGACTCAAGATTATAGGCTAGTTTACCATGCAGATAGTCTAATGCCTTTGGGTTATTCAGACTCGGATTTCCAAGCTGACCGTGATGAGAGAAGTCTACCTTAGGCTATGTGTTTACCTTGGGAGGAGGAGCCGTATCCTGGCGGAGTGCAAAGCAGCGATGCATTGCGGACTCTACCATGGAAGCCGAATATGTAGCCGGAGAGGTCGCTAAAGAGGTCTGTATGGTTCAAGAACTACCTCATGGATCTAGATGTGGTACCTGGTTTGCCCAAGAGTATCATAGTTTACTGTGATAACTCAGGTGCAGTTGCAAACTCGAAGAAACCACGGACCCACAAGGCAACGAAACACATAGAGAGAAAGTACCATGTCATACGAGAAATCATTAGACGATGAGACGTGCTGATTGAAAAGATTGTATACTAAAATTTTGCTTTAGTATAAGTGGGAGATTGTGGATTTGTATACTGGAAACAGTTTTGGTTGAGCTTGTATACAATGTGTCATGTTACCACTATAACAATCTCCTATCTGAATTGTTTACTTGATTGCATAAATATGTCCTTTATCTCATATATAAGTTAGATCATACAGTGTGTTGTAGATCACAGAAGTTTGTATGATTGGTTAAGCAATGAGATATAAAAAGTATCATGGTGAGACAACTTGAGGACGAGTTGTCGGTATAGTGCGGTATACATAAGAAGTAACTTGACTTGGTTGCTTGTCTATACTGGTAAGTCTCGGCGTATTGATGGATCACAGTGAGATGAGTTCTTCTATCTGATCGTCGTGAAGAACCTAGATCTCGGTGACTTTACGTTGATCTAAACCTCGATAAGGTATTAGGTGAGTATGAGTTGCTGACCATCACTTTGACTTGCTATGGGTGAGGGTTACATGAGTTAGCCCAAGATTCTCTGCATCTTGGGTGGTGGCGGTCTTGTATGTCATGCTAGTTACCGTGTCGAGTCACCGTATCCGTTTAGGATGATGAGGTTCCTTAAGGAGCTCAAAGGTTTATTGTACTAAACCCCTGCGGGTTGAGTTATCTCGAGTACAATAATAAGGTTGAGTGGTACTACTTAAGAATTAAAGTAATTAATTATTTTAAGCGATCGAATCTTGTAAATAATTAATGGACGTCTGATATCTTAAATACGGGATTCAGTAAAGTCTAAATGCGAGCCCGACTCAACTTCGAAATAAAGGGTAAGTCGGCATTTATTCTCTAGTGGCATGAATAAATGTTTATGAATTAATTCATGTTCTGGGCTAAACATAAGATAATTAATTTATTTGAGGCTCATCTTTATTCCTTACATTTGATCCCTGGGCTGGCCCATCCACGCTGGAGCTTAGTGAATTTCGCCCCCCCATCCTTATAGAGTCCCTCTGGGACTCTACTTGATCATCTCTATCTTAAGTGATATTATTATATTTATTATATATGCATAAATTCTATCTGGATAGGATTTAGGATTGCATTATAAATATAAGGTGAGAGAAAATCAAACCCTAATCTAAGAGAATCAAATTTCGAAATATACTATTCACATAGTTGGAATTTTCGAAAATCTCTAGGGAGGAAGAAGGCGAATTTCTATAGCATTCTCCATAGATTGTCCTCACTCGGCATTGGAGTTTAGGTAATCGGGATATAGTCCAGAAGATCAAAGCACGGGTCTTGATCCTTTCTTCCCCGACAGATTTGTAGGTAAACGCGAGAAAACTCTTACGTGTTACATGTATGGTGAATTAAACATCCAAGATAGATCCTCGGGAGAGGGTTAAAAAATGATTTCCCTACAGTATCAGTACCAGCGCAACCAAAGAGAAGCTAACTGAAGGATCGCGTGCTGAAGTCAAAAGACTGAAGGAATGTCAACTGATGTCTGAAGACTATAGGGAAGCGAGATTAATGAACAACTGATATCTGAGTGAAGTCAAAGACTGACATCGGAAGACTAAAGACTGATGACCAAGACTGAAAAGATGGAGTCGAAGGCAAGCTGACTGACTAACTGAGCGAGAGTCAAATGAGTACCAGAAGTCAATGTTAGGTAGTTGCGGTCAAAGTTGTCTACCTATAGTCAAAGCTGGTTGATCAAAGATCAAAGCTGATTATCTACATCAAAGTTGTTGTTGCATACTGACTCCGGAGTTCAAAGCTGATAAAAGAAGGAAGTCCAGACTACTGATAAAAGATGGAGTAGTCTAACTAGTCCAACCTGGAGTCAAAGCTGATAAAACATGGAGTTTCATCGACTGAAGATACACGAAGTTTCTTTTACCTTGATTGTTTGACTCGACACATGCCGTAGCGTATCTGTGAAGCAATTTGACGCGTCATTCCACCTTTTCAGATTTGCAGAGCTACAGTGTACGATTATGCAGACTTTTGATAACAACGTACAAGGATTCAACATGAATATTTTCGAATGATAAAATGGAAGAATTTGAATTGCAATCCCTCCAACGGCTCTATTCTTATCTCTTCCTACATATATTCACAGACTCCAACCTTTACAGGTTACCGAAATGGTACGCAATTGAATTCTCAAGTAATCAAACTCAAAGCCAAAATTCATTCAAACAATGATTTCGTTAAATGAAGTTAACCGTGCTATCAGTAAACTTTCAGAGCTCACATATACTTATCAGTTCAAAGTTTCAGTATACACTTCTTTACATCTAGGATATTCCATTGTAATATATCAAACCTAAATTCACTAAGTTTGACGATTGTGTAAACTCATTTATAGTTGGAAAAACCTCTACAAAACTCTCAAAGTTAAGTAGGAGTTTGGAAAAATAAGCAACGAAGTATCAGTTACTGAAAGCTTGGTTTTCTAGCACCCGTAAACTAGAAAGTTAATCTACTACTCGCAGAGAGTAGTTAGGGTTTCCTAGCACCAGTAAGCGTAAGAGGTAGTTTGGTAGGATACTGTAAGGTGACCTCAGTATCTGGGTTTATTCTTGTTTTCGTAAACAAGAACCAATCCCGAGTTAGTGGATTGACTGAGCAATCAGTCCATGGACATAGGAGTTGACTATCCGAACCACGTAAACATCAACGTGTTTTTTACTTTCAGTACTGCTATTAAATTTCATGTTATTGAACTGACATCACTAGCACACAGCAGCACAACATCTTTTTGAAACACTCTTATCAGTATCAGTTCGATATTGAAAGAGATAAACTGGAAACTGATTATGCTATATCTGACCTAAGTTTTATGTATCAGTTTTCTAAGACAAATCAATAACCACCACATTCCGCAAACATATCAGTTATTAGTCCAATTGACCAACTGTCTCATTACACTTAGTAGGTCTACTAACTGATATCACCCTCTTCAAGACTCCCCTATCTGAACTAATCAGCAATACTGCCATTAGTACTAGATTGCAGTTACCTGACAACTACTGCATGTAGCCAATCCAGTCTTGAGTAATGAAAAAAGATTTCAATTTGTCTTACTGGTGTATTCTCTCCACCCTACACCAAATTGTTCCTAGCGAGACCCATCAAAGATAATTACAAAAAACTAATGGAATTCGATGCATTAAAGTATGGTAAATACTAAATATAGTGGCTAAATATATAAGGAAAGTATTTATATATAAGGAAAATTATTAGAGAATTCATGTGTATAAGATGTACTTAACTGGGATTTATGTTATTAATAATAATTATATTAGATGCAAAAACATAATAGTTTTTCTAAAATAGAAATATGAAAACAATGGAAAACAGAAGTTACTTTTAACGATAATCGGTATTCATTAAAAATAGAATATATAAAACAGATTGATGATTAAATTTTGCTAATTGCATAAATTATGATAATTGAAAAATTAATGTCCTACAATATTATTAATCTATAAGTTATTGATTAACAAATTAATTCATATTATACAATAATGATAAAAGGAAAATGACACATTTATGTAATTGCATACATCATGCTAGTTGAAAAAATGATGTATAACATAGTAATAATATTAATAGTTGATATGTGATAAATCTAGTTAAGTGAGTGTGCGAGATTTATGTGTCTGATAAAGAACACCAGGCTTTTCGTGGTTCGATCGTTAATGAGATCTACGTCCACGGAGAGTGTTTATCAATACTTTCACTATAATCTGGTGAGTGTAGTTACAAGCTCTTAGTATTCGATAAGTTGCCAACCCTTCATTGCGGTTTCCTTTATTTATACAACCCAGACTGCTGTTGAAGGCGTGCTCAACCTCTCCATTGGTCGTGGCGTGACTCTTCCTCCTGGCGTGCCTCCATTGGCGGGCGGGGACACTTCGCCTTCGTGCGCTACGTGGAGGGTGGCGCGACCTTGGTTACAGGGCGTGTCCTCCATTGGTAGGGTGGCGCTTACTTGGGCTCTGGGCGTGTCTCCATTGGTAGGGGTGGCGCCTTGCCAGGCTCAGGGGCGTGTCCTCCATGGCGAGGGTGGCGGTTGCAGGGGCTAGAGTTTTGGGGCTGATTAGGGCTCGCCTTGGGCTCAACCGCGTGGGCCCATCAGCGTTAGGCCCAGCTCGTTTGGGCTGTTAGTGGGCTGTCGGTTGGGCCATATCGCTTCTCCTCGAGTCGCGGGCTTGGCGCGCCGATCTCGGCCGTATGGCGGCCTCGATGCCGTAGACCCGGTGAAGGGGTTTCTCCAAATGCGAGGTCGGGTGTTGTCTGTAGGACGAGAGGACTTGAGGAGATTTTCAGCCCAATCGCTTTAGCTCGGTCCACCTCTTCTTCAATCCTTATACGATCGTGCGGTTCGTCACCCGGTCGACCATTCGCTGCGGGTGTGCGACCGGGTGAAGCGTTGATCGATCCGAAGCTCTTCGCACCACTCCTTGAAGTTTTTGTCGATGAATTGGGTGCCGTTGTCCGAGACCGAGAATGTGCGGTATCTTGGCGGCGGGACTATATTTTCCACGAAGGTCAATCCTCCCGCCGTGAGGCTCGGCGGTGGCTCGGCCTCGACCCATTTGTGAAGTAGTCTATGGCTACGACTAAGTATCAGCGACACGGTGCTCGGTCGAGCGAACCAACGATGTCGATCCGCTGCTTGAAAGGCCACGGGCTCTGCGGTGTTGAGATCGGTTTGCGGTAGCTTTTGGCCAGTGGAGTGGGCGGCGCCGGACACTTTCGGCGAGCTCGGCCGAATCTTGAACAAGGGTGGGCGGTAATATCCCGACCTCGGCGTCTTCTTTGAGAGAGCTCGCGGCCGATGTGACTTCCAGAGACCCCGGTGGATCTCATTGAGTCACGAGTCGGCCTCTTCCGGCCAGAGGCACCTCGGGAGGGCTGAAGGTAAGACTTCGATAGAGCGCCCTCGTGTATGAGGTCTTACAGGATTTCGCCATCGTCTTTTTGGCTTCGAGCCGATCTTGAGGTAGTCGCCATGTTCCGTGTAGCACTTTATGGGAGATATCGGTTCGGCTCCATCTCGGTGATGATGATGTGAGACTCTCTATATCTTACGGAATGAACCTCCTCCACGGGAGGACTTGTTGATAATGCTAACTAACTTTGAGAACGTCATTTCAATTTTTTAAGCCCGTGGGATCCGATGAATCTTTGGAGTACACGAATGAGGCAAGCATCTCATGCCTTCTCAGTCTTGCTTCATTCGGTCCTCCTTGGCCGTATCCGCTAGGACACAGTTTACCGACGACAGGAATCCCCAAAGATCCGGACATGGTCCACCTCAATTCCTTTGCGGTCGAGTCACGAGATCGCTTCATACTCCGCTCGTTATTGGTGGTTGGGAAGGTAAACCGGAGGCGTGAGGTCACTTCTTGATTGTCCGGGCCGAGGGAGAATCGTGCTCACGCCCGTTTGCATGAAGCTCCGTCCACGTACATCCGCCAGCGGTTATCGGGCGGTGCGAGGGCGGAGTCCTCGCGGTGGGCGGGTGTTGGGGCGACCTCGCTAGTAGAACCGACCTCGGTGAATTTAGCTTCCACCGGGAAGTCGTGAGCTTGCCGCCTTTTATGGCCGGCCTTGGGGAATACGAGATGTCGTGCTCGCCGAGCTCCGGTGCCAGCAGCTATGCGTCCGGATGACTACGGCTTGGACAAGACTTGTCTCAAAGGTAGGTCGGTTAATACACAGACGAATGAGCACAGAAAGTAGGGTCGGGCGTCGCTTGGTGTTCACGGGGCGGTGCTACCTTTTCGGTGGTGTACCTCGTCTCCGGTCCCTGAGAGCTCGGCTAATGAAGTAGATGGGAGTTTTCGTCCCCGTCTCGTGCCGATGCATCAAGATGGCCTCGTCGCCCGGCAGTATAGAGAGAGGATTCACCTTGCTTGGGCGGACGAGGGTCGGTAGGTCGGTCGGTACTCCTCCGGTGTCTGAAGGCGACCTGGTGTTCTTCTGCCGAGGCGGTCGGAGCTCTCCTCGGGATCTTGAAGAAGGGAAGGCGCTTCTCGGCTCGAGGCAATCTGGCGAGGCGGTAGGCACCGGTGAGTTTGTGGATCTCACGGATGGTCCTTGCACTGCATGTCGAAACCTTGCCTTCGCCTTGGTGGGATTGGCCTTGAGCCCTCTTGAGAAACCAGCATCTAAGAACTTGCGGTCTTCACCATAAATGTACATTTACGGGGTTGAGCTTGAGGTTAGCCGACACGAGGAGTTGGAGGATAGTCTTGGAGGTCATCGGCGCAGCTCTCCGTTTCGACTTTTGACTACAATGTCGTCGGCGTGACCTCGGCGATCTCCCGATATGGTCTTTGAATGTTGCATCCACCATCCTCGGTAAGTAGCCCGGCATTACGCAGGCGAAAGGCATCTTCGGTATCTGAGACGCCAAAGTCGGTGATGAATGCGGTCTTGGCGTCCTCCGGCTCATCGAATTTGGTGGTACCTTTGTATAGATCTAGGAAGCTGAACATCTCGTGGCCCACCAATGCCTCCACGCTTGTCGATGTCGGGAGGGTAGCAATCTTTAGGCGGTCTTGTTGAGTCGGTATAATCGGCCGCACACGCACCACCCTCCTGGCTTCGGACCACGATCGGATTAGCCATCCGGTCGGGTGTTGACCTCGAACAAGATCTTGGCCTTGAAGTTGAGTCACCTCGTCCCTTATGACTGGCTGCGTTACGCGAATGTCCTTTTCTTGCCGGATGGCTTGGTGGCGGGTCGATGTTGAGGCGGTGAGTTATGAGCTCGGCGACACTCGGTCATATCGGCGGGGACCACGCAAACACGTCCTATATTCCTCAAAGTTGTATGACACGCCGTCGGATGTCGGTTGGGCCACAGGTGCCGACACGGATGACCTTGAGGGATCGTCGTCGCATAGTCGAAGGCTCCGGTCAGTCGTCCGGGGCATCGGCCTCCGAGGGTTCTGTAATTGCTATGCCTAGGGCGAGGCCGCATCTTGGGTGGAGACTCGTAGGCATTCTTTTCTTTGGTTTGGTCGCCTACGGATGCTAAGCACTCCCACGGGGTGGGAATCTTGACGGTGGTGGTAGACCGAGCGGATGGCCTTGGTGGCGTATAGCCAATCTCTCCCTGGGATGATGTTGTGCGGAGAGGGGCTGGACCGGGAAAAATTTGATGGCCTTGGTGATCGATCCGGGCCGTCCCACGTGAAGGAAGGGTAATGACACCTCGGGTTGGACCGCCTCTGGGTGAAGCTCCGTAGTTGGGACGGCGCGGGAAGTACACGAATACCTCCGACCTCGAGCTTATCCGAGCGGCTCAGGAAGATGATCTTGTGGAGGCCCGATGTCGACATAGACCCGATGGACGTTCTTGTTGCCCACCACGGCCTGTATGGTGATGGCGTCCTGGTGCGGCATGATTTTGGGTACCGGATCCTCCTTGGAGAACACTATGTCCTCGCCGTCCCGGAGTCGCTTGTTCTTTGGCTCCTCAGTGGCCGGCCTCCGAGCTTCGTTCTTTAACGACGACCTCGTCGCTCCGATGGGCAGTCCGGTTATAACGTAAAACTGCTCCATAACATTGGGACCTTCGTCCTCGTCGTCTTCAGGTCGGGTCGTCGTCAAGGTCGGTCCGCAGTTGTTGCCACCGTTATTCTTCCCCCTGCGCTTCCTGCTTCCCGACCCAGCCCGGCCGAGGTATTTCTTGAGGGCTCCACCTTTGACGAGCTCGTTTATCTGCGAGCCCAGGTTTCTGCAATCCTCGGTATCATGACCATACCCTTGGTGATAGTCACAATACTCCTCTGTGGACCTCTTCTTGGATCCTCCTTTCATAGGAGGGGGCTTCGGGAAGAGCTCGGCGTGGAGCTCGAATATTTCCGCCCTTGATTTGAGCAGGGGAGGCGCTCTGCCGCCAGGGTTGGGCCGAGGTCCGAGCCTGGACTCCAGTGGCCCTCTTTTGATTCTGTCGAAGGCGCTTCGGCGATCAGCGCCTCGACTTCCGGTCATCGGCTTTTTCTTCGGACTACTTTCGTCCTGCATTTCCTCTTCTTCCGATCCGACTGCCTCCCCTCGACGGTTGTCCACCAGTTCCAAAGCTTACTCGCCGTCTTTGGTTTCTCCTGGTAATTACTTTGTTCGTGCGGGTCGGATCCGTTTTGAGCAGCGTTGATGATGTAGAGGTCGTTGCTGTCGTCAATTTTGAGCGACTCTTTGATGAACCTCGAGACGAAGTTCGACATCGTCTCGTCCCGCCCTTGGCGGATTGTGAGCAGGTCGGAGGAAGGCTGCTGGGGTGGCATCTTCTGATAGAAGCGCCATTTGAACTGATCCATAAGGTCCTGGAAGCAGTGTATACTGTTCTGGCGGAGCGAGGTGAACCAGCGTCGTGCGTTGGAGATCAGCACCTCGGGGAAGATTTTGCATATGTGAAAATCTTCCATTCCTTGATTCGCCATGTTGGTAGTGTAGGCGAAAAGGAAGTCGGAGGGGTCTCCTAGGCCATCGTAGGCAGCTATATTGGGTGCCCGTACCGTTGGGGCAGGGGCGTGTCTAGAATCTCCCTGGAGAAAGGGAGATGATTCTCCGTGCACGGTCGAACCCCGGAGATCGTTGCCGTCTCTTTCGGAGGGTGGGGATCGATAGCGACGCCTATCGCCCCTCAGGGGAGTTCGACTCGCCTTTCTTCCCTCTGTTTTGCTTGGCTCTCAGTCGGCATGACGAGGTGGAGGCGGCTCGCGAATGGCGAGGGGCGGCGGTGGTGGCGGCTCGTCCGCGGTGGCGGCTCCGCGAATGGGGCGCGGCTCGGCCACGGTGGCGGGTCCGCACGTAGGGGTGTGATGCGTTCTCGGCTATCACGTTGAGGTGGGCCGGCTTTCGGAGGGGCGGCCTCGGGCGGTGGTGTTGATTCGGGGCCGCGAGGGGCCCGCTCCTTTGTCCTCGGTTGAGAAGCTTTGGAATTGGCGAGATTGGCGTTGAGGAACTTCGGCCACTGGCTCGGCCGAGGACCTCGTGGGACGAGTGAGCTGTTTGTTCGTCCTCGTTGAGGTCGGCATCTTTCCTACGTTAGGGAGGCGGTCACGAGGTGTATGGGCGTTTTCCATGTTGCCCTCGAGGTGTGGCTGATTGTGGCGTCTGCGATCTCCTTCCGACGACGGTGACCACCACAGTCGGTCTCAAGACGGTTGTTGCCAGCGTGGGCGGCGGTTGTGCGTGTTCTTGCCATTAAGTTGTAGAGGAAAGCGAAGCTTTTTGTTCGAGATGTTTCCCACAGACAGGCGCCAATGATAAATCTAGTTAAGTGAGTGTGCGAGATTTATGTAAAGCGATAAAAACAAAGCGCTTTACGTGGTTCGATCGTTAATGAGATCTACGTCCATGGAGGAGTGTTTCTCAATACTTTCACTATATACGGTGAGTGTAGTTAAGCTCTTAGTATTCGATAAGTTGTCAACCCTTCTATGTCGGTTTCCTTCTATTTATACAACCCCAGCACCGCAATCAAGGCGT
Organism: Salvia rosmarinus; assembly: GCA_036937905.1. NCBI lineage: Eukaryota > Viridiplantae > Streptophyta > Magnoliopsida > Lamiales > Lamiaceae > Salvia > Salvia rosmarinus. The sequence continues at coordinate 28,098,269 of CM072824.1, read as the reverse complement.
GCTCAACCTCTCCATTGGTCGTGACGTGACTCTTCCTCTGGCGTGCCTCCATTGGCGGGCAGGACACTTCGCCTACGTGCGCCACGTGGAGGGTGGCGCGACCGCAGTTACGGGCGTGTCCTCCATTGGCCGAGGGTGGCGCCTTACTTGGGCTCTGGGGCGTGTCCTCCATTGGCCGAGGGTGGCGGTTCTAGGGGCTAGAGTTTTGGGAGCTGATTAGGGCTCGCCTTGGGCTCAACCGCGTGGGCCCGCTACCAGCGTTAGGCCCGGCTCGTTTGGGCGCATTGGTGGGCTGTCGGTTGGGCCATATCCATCAATATGTAAATTAATTCATATTATAATCTATAATCGAGGACATAGAATCTATAATAACATATTTAACTAATTGCATAAATTGCAGTTAATTAAAAAATTAATCTCTAACAATATTAATGATATATTAATTATTAATAAACAAACAATGGAGTGTTCCAATATATATTAATATAAATTGCCACGTATGATCTCGCAATTAAACACAATGCCTTTTTAAAAATTATATTAGTATTATAATAACTATAGTTGGAAAAATAAGTAATATATTAAACAAATTGAAACTTATTACATTCGACAATCTATATCTACTTTTATATATTATATAGATATAGATAGAGTAGAAGATAACATTTTTTCCATATACATAACATTAATATCATAGATTAAAACTATATCCAATTTAAATAAATCTCATGATTAATGATCTACAAATATTTTTTAAGCAAAATAATAGGAAATATGATGATCCTCCTAATTAATAATTAATAATCACATCATATTTATATTTAAATCAAGACTAAACAAAATAATAAAACCCAACAATAAATCAAGGCATAAAATATCATCATCATCATCGTTGTTGTTATTATTATTTTATTCTATTATTATTTTCTTGTATTGAACTATTGTTATTATCATTAATATTATTTTATTATTATTATTATTATTATTATATTAATAATAATAATATTATTAAGTTATAAGACAAAAAATAAATAAGAATAATTTTATTAAAAAAAGAATAACTAATCTCATGTTTATGGAAACGAGTATTTCTATGAGAATATTGATTTTTGTTGTATACTTCAATGGTGAACTTGGTTTCCAGTTTTTTTGATATCACATCAGTTTTTAAAAATTTACCTATTTTTTTCATATTTCTCTCCAATCATATACCTACAATATCAACTTTTACATGGCTCACACTATAATAAACATATAATTATATCTATAATATAGTCGTGGGACTCAGAAAAAGGACAAAAATGAAGAAAGACCGTTATGAGATACGAAAAAAGCAAAAAATCAACTTTTATCTTCAAAAGTTGGTTTTGTATAAAATATCAAAGAAGCACATCTACAATGATAAAAAAAATTGATTTTTAAAAAACTATCAGTGAAGGAGTTTACTCTCAACTCACATCTACTCTATTCCAATGCTAAAAAATTTGATATTATCAACTTCTCAAAAATGAAAAACCTACTAGATACCCTTTAGAAATGAATATAACAATAACTATTTAACTGGCTATCCATTCATATGTACTGGTATGGCCTTAAATAATACTCCATTCGTCCCCATATTCCTTCGTAGTTTTTTTTTTTGGGACGTCTTCTAATTTCCTTCCTATCTATTTATGGAAACTATCTTTCCAACTTTACCCTCAATAATATTCTTTATTTACAACTTTTACCATCGATGGCCCACCACTATTTCTCCTTTCTACCCTCAACAACCTATTTATTTACCACTTAGTTCACTACTAATTAATTTAATATTATATTAATATGAGACTCATATTCTACTCATAATACACTCAACAATTTTTATTAAAACCCGTATCCCATATTCTCAAGAAAGAATATAAGGAATATGGGGGACTAAGGGAGTATTAGATCAGTTGAAAAATAAAATAATAAAAAAAACAATATATCAATGAAAATTAGAAAGAATACCTAAAATCACACAGAACCGCCGCTCTTCTGCTTCACGAGATTTTTCGTCCACGCTTCTTCTTCTTCTTCATCGCGGTATTTCTTTTCCCTTTTATATTTCTCCAATCCAAAGAGATCTTCGAATCAAATCCTGCTTCGGAGGTTAGAATCTTTTCCTTCTAATCCCACTATTTTTTTCTTGTATTTATTTTGTCTTGGATTATTCGCCGTTACAGTCTTGACGTGTCATAATTAGTTTCATTTCCTGATAATAGTAACTTATCAACGCTGTGCAAGTGAAATCCTGGGTTCTAGGCTTCTAGCATACGTTCTTTTGACAGCCCAGATTAGAAGAACATGTTTTCTATATTTCTTTTAATGAACATGAAAATCCGTAAAATGTCTTCCTATTTAGGTGTTACTGTTTTGGTTGGGACTTTTTCTAATGTATGAAGAATCTTTTCATCCATTTGGTGATCGGATATATATGGAGTGAGTTGGGTTTGAAATCCTTCTTCAGTCCCATTGTTCAATTCCATTTTTAATTTTGTATGTAGAATTTTTATATGTAGAAAAAAGAATGATGCATTGCAAACTATGTAAATATATACATATATATATAGGAAAATGTTGTCTTTTCACAAAGTTATAACTACCTTTAAGAAACTGTCTTTTAAAAACTGATAAAACCTTGTTTTTAGATAAACATATTTTTTCAAAAGAAAAGATGATATATAGATTTGGCTTTTTTTGATCTAGAATTTAGGGTTTCTATTCCGAAATCGCTTTGCAGGTAGTTGAGAACTGGTTCCAACCAAAAAATTGATCTTACCATTCAATTCATTTGGATTTTTTTTTTCTGGTGATTTTGAAAAATTGATATATAGATTTGGCTTTTTTTGATCTAGAATTTAGGGTTTCTATTCCGAAATCGCTTTTCAGGTAGTTGAGAACTGGTTCCAACCACAAAATTGATCTTACCATACAATTCATTTGGATTTTTTTTTTCTGGTGATTTTGAAGAATGGCCGGCGGCGGAAATTTCATTCACAGAGTGCTTTCTTATGTCGCTAATGAGCTCATCGTCAATGGACTCGCTAACAGGTGAAATTTTGTTTCTAAATTTCATTTAATGTGTTCGTTCGATTATGGAGATTAGAGTTGTTGTCTAATAATGATGAATTTGATACTGTCAGCGGGATTAGGGCATCGAATTTTGTGTGTGCGTGCATTAGGGCGTTTTGCCGATGATGACTTCCATAGGCTTGTAGTGATTGCAGAGATGATTGCTGTCTTTTTTATCAAATTTATCGTTCTAAGGCTAATTCTTCAGATTGAAATTGTTGGGTTCTTTTGTTAGATTCTATTTATTTTGTTACAATTAAGATGTTAAAGTCTTGTTTTCGGTTTATACTTTGATAATATTATTGATAAATGTTTGTTTAAGTTATTTTGGTCGATTCTTTTTTGCGCTACTGCAAATTTATTGGTGTTTTTTATTTTACTGCTGGTGAAAAAGATACGGTGAAGAGGGAAGTCATAAACCTTGATTCTTTATGATTAGTTTGCAGTGTGATTGCTTTATGTTTTTAAATAAAAATGAAAATAGGTGCATCTGATGACTTCCGTAGGCTGTATCATTTCGGAGATGACTACTATCTTTTTATCAAATTTGATCTGTCTGAATCTATGTAAAAAATTGAAAGTTATTGGAGGAATTTGTTTCTGTAATTTGTTAATATTGAGCTGGAAAAGTCTTAGTTCTGGTTGCCTAACTTGCCTCTTTATGCTTCTGAATAGTACTGATCATTTAGCTTAGGTTGTTTTTCTTTATTCCCTCCATTTTTTCTTTGTGTGAGCAATTTCACATTTTTTGGTGTTTTTCATTTTGCTGATGGTGAAGCGATGTTAAGACTTTTGGATCACAATTACCATGATCCTTGTTGGTCTTGTTGTAGTGTGCTTGTATCAATTTTTTCACAACGATGAAAATAGAAGCTTATGATGACTTCGTAGGCTTGTAATGATAGCGGAGATGATAGCAGTAGCACTGTGACCACATGATTATCTGAGGCTGGCTTGCTTTGTTTTGGAGATTTTAACTACATCTATGAATCAACAGAGCAATTTCTCTGTTTCCATAGAAGCGATGTGCTTATGTTATATATTTCAAAAAGATGAAAATAGGAGCTCGTGATGACTTCTGTAGGCTTGTAACATTTGTAGTAGTTAACTATGACAAGAGGGATAATCTGAGGCTAGCTAGCTCTGTTTTTGAGTTTTGAGAAACATTTGAATCAGAATGGCAATTTGTTGTTTCCACTTTGAGAGGCGTCTATTTGTCTATGTGCAATATATTGGTAACTCTTTTCTAGTTGCATTAGTCTTTAAATTGGAGTTGCAATATATATTACGTAGAAGATGTATTATCATCAGCGAGAATGTTTTTCTAATGTAGTATATATCTGGTTGTCCCAGTCCGAGATTCCAGAGATTTGCAGTGAGGACATCAAGGAAGATGGAAGAACTATCTGAGATTGGTATCTTTTTGTTTGATGTTTGTATTGCTTTCGGTTAGCACAGTTGCTCCGTTTTATTAAACTTTATTTGCTCGATGCAGCTGCTCAGAAGAAGAAAGAGTTGGCCGAGCAAGTGAAGGATGCATCTAAGAACTTTGGGGTGGGTATTCGAAATTGTTGATGTTGAATCTTGCAACTTCTTTATGTACTAATACGATTTATTTTTAAACAACGAATTTACTTGCTTGCAGTCGAAGGACCAGTGAGGTCGATGGTCGTTGCTGCTGAAATGGTATGGGAGTTGTTGTATAGTACATTAGATCTTGGTGAGGAAAATGGTAGATGATAATTGTTCTTCATCTAGCTAAGAAGATGAAGGTTGATGATGAAACTTGGTGTGCAAGATTTACTGGTAGTGGATAATAATGTAATAGGCCTATTTGTTTGGCGATGAGAATGTAACCATTACCTCTATAGCCCTATGTTGCATGATGGGTCTTGTTGGTATAACCGTTACCTTCACAATTGCTTTTGATTTATCATTATTTAATGAGAAAATACATAATTTTAACCTAATACGTTGACTTTGTAACAATTTTAGCATAATCAATCAATAATACTTTAGTCAAGGTTAATAAATAGATTTTGTAACAATTTCAGAATGCAAGTGATTTTTTGGCATTGAAAAGTACAATTGACATCGGAAATAATAATTAGCCCGTAAATCATTTCTAATTACGTTCTTAACTTATGGTTTCTATATGTCATTTTCTTGATGTAGATTATATTTTTTGGTGTAAAAAATCATTTACAGGTTAAATTTTTACAAAATCAATTTATTGGACTTGATTGAGGTATTTTTGATTTATTAGGCAAAAATTATTACAAAGTCAATTTATCGGTTAAAATTATGTATTTTATCTTATTTTATATATGTGAATGAGAGAAATGTGATTTTGATTTACTTAAAAACTTGTGGATGCACAGGATGATCATTTTATAGGATCAAAACTTGTAAGGTGGAGATATATCTACCAAAATCCATGTCTAATTTTCTGGTTGTTTTATTGTATTTGAATTTGGATCTTGAATTGAGTGGGGTTTATAAATTTTGGCTCGTAAAATGGTATCATACAATATTTCTTTTAATATTAGCAATAACAATTTTGCGATGAGTAAGGCTTGTGATGATATAATATACGTAAAACTTGTGTGTGTGCTTGAAGTTGAATGTTTATATAGATGAATCATGATACGAAATAATAAAACGAGAATAAACGATTAGGATCATAATTAATCTATGGAGACGAGGCCCAAAAATTGATTTCCTTGCACTTCAAACTTTTCAGGTTCAGTTTGAATTGCTTAAGTTTTTTGCTTTCTGAAAAACTTCTGATAAGGACAGAGAAAAGTATTATTTGTTTTAATAAAAGTATTATTTACATTAAAGAAAAATATTATTTTATTTTTTACACTATAGTTCGATAATATCATTTATATTAAAGAAAAATATTCTTTACACTAAAAAAGTGTATGTACGAACGTCTGCACTGTAGGGAAATCTGATTTTAACCATCTCCCTGTGATCTATCTTGGATATTTAATTCACCATACATTGATTATTTACCTAGCATGCTTCTATATAATTAATTGCAACACATAGGTGTTTTCTCGTGTTCACCTGCGAATTTATCAGACAAGGAATTGGATCAAGACTCGTGCTTTGATCTTCTGGACTGTATCCCGTTTGTCAAAACTCCAATACCGAGTTAGAGCAATCTATGGAGAGTACTGCAGAAATTCGCCTTCCTCCTCTATGTAATTTTCGAGAATCACAATGATAGGATTAGTTATGATTTTCTCTCACTTTATATTTATAATGCAACCCTAGATCTCATATAGATAAGATCTCTGCATATCTAATAAATATAATCATATCTTTTCAGATAGAGAGGATCATATCAGAATCCCTGTGGGATTCAAAAATGAGGTGGACGAATTTTATGCAACTCCAGGCCTTGATGGGCCAGCCTAGGGATCAAATGCAAGGAATAAAGATAGACCTCAAAAAATTAATTATCTTATGTTCAGTCAAGAACATAAATTAATTCATAAACATTTATTAATGCCACTAGAGAATAAATGCTGACTTACCCATTTATTTCCGAAGTTGAGTCGGGCTTGCACTTGGATTTCACGAACCTCCGTATTTAAGATATCACACGTCCATTAATTATTTATAGCGTTCTGACTGCTTAAAATAATTAATCTCTTTAATTCCTTAAGTAGTACCACTCAACCTTATTATTGTACTCGAGATAACTCAATCTGCAGGGTTTAGTACAATAAACATTTTGAGCTCCTTAAAGGAACGTCATCATTCTAAACGGATACGGTGACTCGGTACAGGTAACTAGCATGACATACAAGCACTGCCATCACCCAAGATGTGAAGAATTTTGGATTATCTCATGTAACCCTCACCCATGACAAGTCAAAGTGATGGTCAACAACTCATACTCACCTAATACCTTATCGAGGTTTAGATTTGCGTAAAGTCACCGAGATCTAGGTTCTTCACGACAGTCAGATAGAAGAACTCATCTCACTGTGATCTATCAATACGTCAGAAACGTATCAGTATAGACAAGCAACCAAGTCAAGTCACTTCTTATGTATACCGCAGCCTATACCGACAACTCGTCCTAAAGTTATCTCAGCTGTGATCTTTTTTATATCTCATTAAGTTTGACCAATCATACAGACTTCTGTGATCTTCTACACACTGTATGATCTAACTTATATACGAGATAAATAGACATACATATGCAATCAAGTAAACAATTCAGATAGAAGATTATAATAGTGTTAACAGGAAACATTATATACAAGCTCAACCAAAACTGCTTCCAGTATACAAATTCAACAATCTCCCACTTATACTAAAGCAAACTTTTAGTATACAATGTGTCTCTACTAGCTATTACAAAAACCATCACTTTGCTTATCACACTTCTACAAAAGTTTCCTTTCTAAGTGGGGACCATCTTGCGCAATCCAAGTCCTCGAACATGCTCGTCGTAGACTTTTGCGGCAGGTTTTTCGTGAATGAGTCAGCTAGGTTATCCGCTGTACCAATCTTCTCAATCAGCACGTCTCCTCGTCTAACAATTTCTCGTATGACATGGTACTTTTCTCTATGTGTTTTGTCACCTTGTGGGTCCGTGGTTCCTTCGAGTTTGCCACTACACCTGAGTTATCACAGTACACTATGATACTCTTGGCAAACGAGGTACCACATCTAGATCCATGAGGTAGTTCTTGAACCATACCGTCTCCTTAACAACCTCCGAAGCGGCTACATATTCGGCTTCCATGGTAGAGTCCACAATGCATCACTGCTTTGCACTCCACCAAGATACGGCTCCTCCTCCCAAGGTAAACACATAGCATGAGGTAGACTTTTTCTCATCACGATCAGTTTGAAAATCCGAGTTTGAATAACCCAAAGGCATTAGACTATTTCCTTGGTAAACTAGCCTATAATCTCAAGTCCTTTTCAGATACTTGAGTATATGCTTTACTGCAGTCCAATGTGCTTATCCAAGGTTAGACTGATATCTAGCTACTATGCCTACCGCATAGCATATATCGGATCTCGTATATAGCATTGCATACATGAGACTTCCTACGGTGGAAGTGTAAGGAACTTGTCTTGTTTCCTCTATCTCATTTGCAGTCTTTGGGGACTGCTCCTTAGATAAAGGAACACCATGTCTGAAGGGTAGCAATCCCTTCTTGGCGGTCTGCATACTTAAACGAGTAATCACAGTATCAATGTAAGACGCCTGAGATAAGCTCAACATTTTTCTCTTGCGATCTCGGTAAACCTTGATCCCAAGAATGTACGCTGCATCTCCTAAATCTTTCATTTGAAACTGATCGGATAACCAACTCTTTACGTCTGATAACTGAAAGATTATGTACTAAATTAGGATATATTAGATATATGAGCTTTAGTTAATTAATTGTTAGACTATTAATTAATTAAAGCAAACTAAAGAATAAAAGCCCATATAAGCTAGGGCTTTAATGAGCTCCTCTATTTAATATAAATAGAGATAATTATTCTTTAGGTTAAAAGACAGAATCATAATCTTAGAGAACTATCGTTAAACTCAATCAGAGATTTCTTGACTTTCTCAGGTTGAACTTTGTACTGAGAAATTGTTCCTGCATCGGATTTGCATACACGTGGATACTATAGTTGTGGATACAAACCTTGCAGGATTCATTGGAAGCATTGCAACCTGTAAGTTTTTTATCTAACTCTCAGAGAAGGCCCTGCAGGAAATCGTCGATCCAATTCTTTTGTATTATTCATATCTTACTATTAAATATAATATTTTCACAAACTGAAATCATTTATAACACAATTAGTGATGATCAACATTTATCATGAAAGAATTGAAATAGTTTAAATTGTAAATTTTAATTATGAAGTATCACTCTTAGTAATCAATGTTTAAACCCTTCTAACCAATTTTGGGTTATTGGGTATTAAAATACTGTAAAATAATAATAAACCCTAACTAGCTTTAGTCTTAGTTAATAATTGAAAAATTAATTAAATTAATAAACCACATGAAAGTACTGAAATTGGAGTGGGAAAAAACTAATAAATTTGAGAAAAGAACACGAAGTGAGAGACATTTATACAGCACACACACATAATGTGGTAATGAATACCATTTTACAATAGATTTTAAAACTTGTTTTTTTTATCAATTTAATACATAAATTTAAAGACCGCGTCACGATGGACTTAAACCCGAGACCTTTGATCTTGGAAATTAACCACTCTACCACTAGGCCAACATAGACACACATATTTTAAAACTTTTTATCATTAACTTTTGTTTCTTGGTTTGATCCCATTTACATACAAGAAAAGTTTGACCGAGTGTTAACTAATTTGTACTCGAGCATGTAACCATAGTCGATCCACATATTATATTACATGCGTAATCCATTAGTAAGCTATTTATATGTCGCTGTCATTGAAAATTGGATGATGTTAGCTGTTAATACTATATATATCATGAGATGTCGGCAGAGTATCTTGAAAAATACCTTGATCATATCCATGTTATATTATATTTTATTTTATAATCCCCCATCTCTCAAATCTATTCTTGGGAATCTTCATGCGAGTTTTAATAAAAATTGTTACATATACTATGAGTGGAGTAAAGGTCTCATAATAGTATAATATGAAATTAATTAGTGGTGAATCATATGTGGTAAAAGATGTAAATAAATGGAGTGTCGAGGATAAAAAAAAAAGAAATAGTGGTGAACCATGGATGATAAAAAATGTAAAAAAAAAAAAATAGTGGTGAACCATGGATGATAAAAAATGTAAATAAATGATATTCCATCCGTCTCATCTAAGATTATTTGTATTTTTTTGGATTGTCTCGATCCAAGATGATCTGTTTTCTTTTTAGAAAATAATAATCTCTTCAAAAGTTATGGGACCTATCTATTTTTTATCATTTTATACATTTTTTTAAATAATCGTGTCGAAAAGAAATGAACCATCTTAGATCAGACGAATAAAGTATTATTGAGGATAATAAATTGAAAAGATAATTATCATAAATGAATAAGAAGAAAATTAAGGGATATCTCGAAAATAAAAATTAAGAAGAAAATTGGGGGTTAAAATACCGAAAAAATCAATCGCAGCGGCGGCGCGAGGCAAAGTGAAATATGTGGCCCTTCCATTTCAAGAAATTTTAAAAAAGAAAAGAAAGAAATGAAGATAGACAGTTGTCTTCTTCCCACACGAGTAGAGATGACAATGGATATTTGACCCGGTCCAGATCCGTAGGTCCAGATCCATTTTTTAGGATCTGGATCTCCGAAAAATAGGATCCAACGGATCTGGACCGAATCCGGACCATTCCTTTAAAATTCGGATCTGGATCCATGATCACGGATCTTGATTTAGAGATCGGATCCGGTCCGCATCCGCCCATTGATCCATATATATATAATTTTTATTTTATTTATAAGTATATTATATTATTTTTCTTTCTAGTCGAAATTGGATAAACTAGGTTATAGAATTGGAAGGTATGTCAATAACATTAGAAAATTATACCTTGAATTTGAAAAAAAAAATATGAATTAGATATGAGTGGTCTATTTGTTAAGATATGTATGCTACTTCTATTCCTATTATAATATTATTTGATGTCATGAAAATAAAAATAAATTTATAACTAACATCTTTTTGTATAATGATGATTGTAGAAATTCTAGATAATTATTATAGTGTTACTGTATATTTAAATTATTATTATGGTTTGTTGTGAATTATAATTGATTTATGATTTATTTTAGAAGATAAAATATATGGATCCGGGTCTAGACCCTGGACCCTGCGGATCTCATGGATCTGGGTCTGGATCTAATTTTTTTGGACCCAATGGATCTGGACCCAAGCAAAAAAAAAATCGGATCTGGATCTGGACCTAACAAGATCCGGTCCAAATCCGGTCCATTGCCATCCCTACACACGAGACATCACTTTCTCCAATCCAATAACTTCATGTCCAATTTTAGCTTATATATATACACACATAAATCCTACTTTTCTTCCTCTCACCATTTTCATTTCTTCTTCAATTCAAAAAACTATGGAAAAAATCCCAAAAAAAACAAACATAAATGTTCCAAAAATCAAGAAAAGACGGCCACTTAAGGTTGTCTACATCACAAACCCTATGAAGTTCGAGACCAGTGCCTCCGAGTTTCGGGCACTGGTGCAAGAACTCACCGGCCAAGATGCCGACGTGGCGTATTACGCCGGTGCCGGTGGAGGAGAGGCGGCGAAAGTGGTGAAGGAGGACAATGTTCGTGCATCCTCGGCGAGGAAGAAGGGATGAAGTTAGGGCGACTTAGCGGTGAAGTGGATGAGCAGAAGAGTCCGACCCTACGGTTGTCGGATTGGGACGATGATGGTTTTGCTTCGTTGCTGATGATTGAGGGCTTGGCTCGAACCTATTCGACATTCTTAACAATCTAGATGCAATGTAATGAATAAAGCTAGCTAGGTATGTTTTACTATAAAAATATAAATCAAGAATTCGTGAATTCAAAATTTCCAACGAAGTTTATGTGTTTTCTTGTGGTGCATGTGACATTAATTTATGGTATGTAAATTATTTGTCGATTTATCAAATTTTGATGATATATATGGTTTCCTTTCCCATTTTCTATACATGTTTCGTTGGACTTTTCACCTAATCAATAGGATTTCCTTAATCCTCCATTCCTGAAAGGAAGTGCGTGAAATTCTTTTTTTTTTTATTTTTTTTTTTCGTAGGAACCAAGAGATTGGATCTAGTTATAAAAAGAATGTTTGGTATAAATAATTCACGTTTTGGTCTTCGATCCCCTCAGTCACTATGAATGCCTTCGATCAGTGCACTAGAATATGTCTATTTATCTATCTCTCTTGATTCGAAATGGGAATAGGTTTGAAAAAGGATCTTAGAGTTTCTAGGGTTGGATCAGAAGGATCTCTTAACGCCTTCTTTTTTCTTCTATAGTCAATGATCATAAATGACTTCTTTACCATTCTGTATAAATGTACTATTCTATTTGTACATATATGATACAGGGGCGCATTCAATCATTCTTTATCTATTAGTTTTGATTTTTTCTCTTTAGCACGAGGTAGAGCAATTTGGTAGCTCGTAAGGCTCATAACCTTGAGGTCACGGATTCAAATCCTATCTTGGTAATATCTTTTTTTTACTATTTTATACAAAACTTTTGGATTCAGTTTTGTTAACTAGTACCCATTTTTTTGGGGAGGGTAGAAAGGGGAAAAAGGAGGGGATAAACTCACTATACTATCACGACTAACTATATCCAATCATTTAGCATATTAAAAAAATTACTTTATCTTGGGTGGATAGCGGGAATCGAATCCACATCTTTTCATTGGCAAAGAGAATTTTTATCATTCGACCATATTCGCATTTTTTGAGAAAAAGAAAGAATCGAAACGAACTGATAGATTTCTCGAAACAAATGAAAAGGAAACGAAAGATAGTAATAATAGTACTTACATATTATGCTACTTGTATAATGATAATTTCCATTACAATACATACATATATATTCACACACGAATAAGATATGAATTGATGAGATTAAGTTATAAAACGAATAACCAAATTCCAAGGAATGTGCTTTTTGTTCACTGTAACAATTTTTCTTGTGTAGTGATTGGTTTGTCCAAGACATACTCAATCTTAGAGAACTATCGTTAAACTCAATCAGAGATGTCTTGGCTTTCTCTGGTTGAACTTTGTACTAAGAAATTATTCCTGCATCGGATTTGCATACACATGGATACCATAGTTGTGGATACAAACCTTGCAGGATTCATTGGAAGCATTGCAACCTGTAAGTTTTTTATCTAACGTGCTCATATGGCTCTTCGCATGCTTAATTGTAGATCTAGATCTATTTCTTGACTGTTTATTCCACTGCATATCATTAGATGATGCCAAGAATTACCAACAGTGGTATCAGAGCTCGGGGCTCGATTTATAATTAATTCATGTTCTATTAATTGTGGATTTCTCGAAATTTTTTATTAATCTTTTTTTTAAATCAAACGAAAAAGAATCGAAGAAAAGGAAAATTAAAATCTGAATGTTTTTGGAAATTGATTTCGCCGACAACCGCCTCTTCACCACCGTGGTTCCGCATGGAATCCTTCTTCACCGGCAGGCATCGCGTTCTCAGGATGGTGGTCAACGACGCGGCGCGAGGCGCTCGTGCTTGTCGCCGTCGTCGAGCCCTGCTATTGTGAACTCCTCCGTGTTCAGTAGACAGCGGTCGACGACGCGGCGTGAGGCGCTCGCGCTCGTCGCCGCCGCGGCAGTGCTGTTGCAGCACACCTATTCACCGTCGTGGTTCCGCTTGGAATCTCTTCACCGGCAGGCATCGCGTTCTCACGGATGGTGGTCAACGACGCGGCGTGAGGCGCTCGCGCTCGTCGTCGCCGTCGAGCCCTGTTATTGTGAACTCCTCCGTGTTAAGTAGACAGCAGTGGTCGACGATGCGGCGCGAGGCGCTCGCACTCGTCGCCGTCGGGGTAGTGCTGTTGCAGCACACCTATTCTCGTCATCGTCTACGGGCGGAGGAGGATGAGGGGCGAAACGCGGCGCTGCGGAACGGGGTGGAGTCATCGGCAGAGCACGGCGTCGGCGGAATACGGCGACGACAAAACAGGGAAGGCGGCGCGACGTGCGCTCGCTTGAAACCCTAACGGGTTTTCATCCGGTGAGCTTCGCGTGTTACGGGCCGTGAGCGGCGCTGGGCCGGGCGGTCTGTTGGGCCGTGGGCGTCTGTTGGGCCAGAGGCGTCTTTGACGGGTCGTGAGCTTCTCATTGGCGCGACTTTTGGGCTGTTTTGGGCCATTTTTTGTGGCAGCCCATGAAGGGCTATTTACAAGTAATTTAAAAAAAACGATTTTGTTAATTTTGAATTAATAAAATTGAATTTCCAATTACACAAATTAATTTATTATTTGGATTAATAAGTTTTGTTTTAATATTATTATTTTCGAAATAATAACATTTATTTTAATTTTATATTAATTTAAAATTAATATAATTTTATGTACATGAATTAATTTTATTAATTTAGAATTAATAAATTTAATCATAATTTTGGAAATTAATTTATTAATTAGATTAATAATTTTAACTATATTATTATTTTGAAATAATAATATAAAGTTTGATTTTATATTAATTTAGAATTAATATAATCTACTAATGTACATGGAATGATTTTATGTAATACCCGATTTATTAAAAGCCCAATTACGATAATAAGAATCGTAAATTGTGGTTTCGTCTCGATAATTTGATTATTAAAATATCGAATAATGATTTCGATTATCTTGGAATAATAAATTCCTATGTTTTATTCACGGATGAATGTGAATTGAGAAATACGAATATGTAACGTATTTCAACAAGATATTTCAACGTCGATTACGATCGATAATTAAATGCTCGTGATATTTTCTAAGTTTTGCTTAGAATATAATTCCATTATTATTGGAATTATTTGATAAAGCCGTAATCAGCTTTATTACGACCATTTTGAAATGAGTAGATAATTAACGTTTAGAGACGTTTCAAACGTTAACGTTTTGAGATGACTTGAGAATCAAGTCTAATGATCGAGGAATTATGATATTTAAATTCCTATGATTATTTTATATAATTAGAATATTATTTAGCATTGAAATAATGTTAGAAAATTTTGGAATTATATTTTTGATTATTTAAGATTCTCGAAAACCCTAAATCAAGAATTAGGTTTTCTACCTATGAATTGATTCCAATAATTTTTCTTATGATATAATTTATCATCTAAGACATGTATTATGATACATATATATAATTAGCATGAAAAATAAAAAAAAAATTAGCAATTAAGAAATGAAATAGCCGTGAACCATTTGTGAAGCACAAGTTCACGCCATTTTTGTGTACACTTTGCTATTTTATGGATTAAATCATGCAAGTGGTATCTAATGTACCCATTAACCAAGTAAAAATCAAGTGATGTGTGTGATGAGTGATTAGCCGTGTGTTTTGGTTCTCAAATGAAGAAAGAAGCTTGGTTACAACTCTATTTGACGATGTATAATATATTTGGGATAGAGTGTAGTTACTACCAAGTATTAGGACAAAAGAAATAAAATACTCCTCTATGTGTAAGCCATGACCGACTGCTCTTGGAGTCAAAGGAAAAGAAATATTTTGATTTGTTCAAAATTGTGTAAAGACTTATATAAAAGGCATTCCTTGGTTAAATCAAAGAGAAGAGTCGACGGCTTCTTCATCACAAAGCAAGAGAACAAATTGTTTTGTTCAAGATGCTTTAATTTGTGTAAGAGTGATGAAATATACATTAATGAGTCACCAAAGATGTATTGCTTTGAATTAATTAATTAGTATGACAATATTGACCAAATAAAGAAAGAAGGAATAAATTTAAAGCTCATCCTTGCATACCAAGATGGCCGACGCCTTTTATGAGCAAGTGGAGGATATTTGTTTCATTCAATTGATGATAGGGATGGGCAATTACTAATGTGGCATAGGATGATGTATTAAAATAGGGTGAGTCATACGGTGATAATTTTGTCTTGCAATTGTGAGAAGTGACCGAGAGTTCAGCTTGGAATTAAAGGTGTAAATTGTTTATTCCTTTAATTGTGACCAAGTATTAAGACAAAGTAGAAACAAACATCATTCTCATTCCTATTTCCTCTCTGTATCGTGAGAATTGTTGGGAGCTTTAAGTGTAATACTTAATTTATTTCTTTAACTTAAGTATACATAAGTAATAGAAAACAAAGAAACAAAGCACCCTTTCTCCAAACTAGTTATCGCCGTAAGCTTTGTGAAGAACAAAGCTTAGGTTTTCTTCTTTAACTCACCACCCCTTGATATAAATCCTTTGCAAAACAAATCAAAGCCAGTAAAGAGGTTAGTAATCGAACAAGCTTCGATTGTACGTTAGAATTTCCAATTTTTGATGGTTTGATCTTATGATATAAGTATGGTTCTTAATTAAGAAATAATGTTAGCATGTGAAGTTGTTCATTAATAATACCTATTATGATGAAATAGAAACATATATCATGTTTGGAATTAAATTTAAGCATGTTATGATTTTTCTATGATGATCGAAAATTTCATAAGTTAATTTTTATTATGGATTAATGAAATATGATAGCCAAGGAGCTTATAGTGATTATTTGAAAATTTTTGGAAACTATATGAAATGAAAACAAAACTGCCAAAAACTTTGAGAAATCATGTTGATGAAAGATTGATGTTTAAGTGATTTTTTTAAAGCATGTAAATGTTGTATGGCCTTAAGTAGAGTTTATTAGAAAATTTGAAGAAGGTATTGTTCATTGTTAGGAAATTTTCGAGAGGTTCTACTCTTGGTACATTGATGTACAAATTGAAATTGTTGTGTATTATGATAGATTAATGATGTAGGATGATGTTTATGCATTGTGGAATTTTATTAGAATTTTAGAAAAATGTTTGGAGAATTAAAGCACAATGGCCGAAAACTATAAGAATAAAATAGGTAATGTCCAAATTTTCTATAGTTAATGTTAATACATATTAGTGATACTATGATAAAATAGTACACTATATGAATTTAGAAGAATTTTTGGAAGAAGAATGAAAATTAAAGTTTAAAGGCCGAAAATGGATTAAGAATATTAAGGATTTTAAATCCTTAATATCAAGAAAAATAATACATTATATGTCTAGAAATTATTTTAGACATATTAAGAATTTATGAAATTTTATAAACATAGAATACTATGTTTATGGCGAAACGTTATATTAAATAACGTTAAAAGCATAAAATAATGCTTAAACTATTAAAAGGTTAATATTGAAAGAAAATATTAATCAAGTTTATCGATTTGCGTGAAAAATCGAGGATTAAATCTTTATGAAAAGAAATCGATTAAAAATCGATTTATATTGATTTTATTCATTAAAATATGTTTTATTGAAGATTTATAATGAAAAGTCAAAATGGTTGACTTTCAAAATTAACGTATTTAAATACGTTCGTTAAATACACTAATACATGAAAACGATACTTTTATCGTAATATCTCAATTGTGAGAAAAGATTTCATAATTGAAATCATTTTATTTAATAACGTTATCATATCGTTAATTATTTAACCTAAAGGTTAAAATGAGACCGTAGATCATATTACGCTCTCTCAAGTACGAGAATTGTTTTATTGAAATACGCATCAAACGACGTATTAAGATTTATTAAGACTTCAATTATTATATCATTTATCAAAGTTGAATGAACTTTCAAAATCTCGAAAAGCGTGCCAATGTGCTAAACGTAAATTTTTGCGTAAAGGTGGGACGTGAAGGCTCACACGCAACCAGAGAAGAAAACGTGTATCGAAAATCGAAGTTCAAAAGTAAAGGTGGACTTTACTATACTCAAACCGGTAGAATTTACCAAATGATTTATTTATGATGCTTTATTGCAAGCAAATATTTATGAAATGATTTATTTAATTACCGCCCAAAATGTTTATGTTTTATGATGTATCCAATTCATGATTGTCGATGCATAATGTCGGTAGTTCCCATTTTATGACACGCTTGAATTGTATCCTTGTAAGCACCCACAAGGATTATGGAGAATTCAACTCTGTCGAGATGGCCGGATTTTGTGACCGATTATTTGTATTGTGTCGAAAGGGTGCTCGATCGGTCATGGCGTTTGTGAGAAGAGGCCTCTCCAACATAGGAAATATTGTGGAATGAATTATGTGGTGGATATGGATCATACATATGAGGAAAATGTCTTGCTGATCTAATCTTTATGGAAAATGAAAGAAATTATTTAGTAAGCACGAGTATTTCAAATTAAAACCTCGTGTGTTACCGTGATGGGACGAGTAATTTAAACTTGATAAATTATTTTCGCATGAGCCATCGAGTGTAATCTTGTACTCACCGCATGTTTGTTTTAAATGCGCAGTTGAGCGATGATGGATGGAGATGTGTCTGAGCAACCAAAACCTCTATCAATACTTATATATTAGAAACCTCGAGTACACATCGTCATATGTGTATTCACACGTTTTCCGCCGCAATCAATTAATTTATCTTATGATGTTGATTAGTTGAATACTTCGAACATATGAGTTCTTATATATATATTGGTTAAAGCTTCCTCGATTATTATTCCAAGTATTAGCCGCTAAATCGTCTTAGGATTTAGGAACATTACAAAGTGGTATCGTAGCCGCTCTTTGAATCCAAACCTCTTTTCGTAGTTAAGTCTAGATTGAGTCACTAGACTTCTAGAGATCACCGACACCGCCCGACACTCCATCACATCAAGCTCAACTGGGAAAAGGTAAATGATTTTCTCATCTTTGAAAAGAAAAGTTTGAGACTTATAAATTTGATTTGGTGTCGATAGAATATTATCGAAAATGATTGGTATCGATAGAACATTATCGACAAATGATTGGTATCGATAGAACATTATCGACAAATAATTGGTGTCGATAGAACATTATCGACAAATGAAATGAAAGGTTGTAAATAACCATGATTGATTGATTGAAAATTTTTCGCAAAGAAATGCGTATGTTTAAAACGAACTATGTTCGTCATATTTCACTACAAGAAATTTGCTCATAGACCACACGTCATGTATCACGCACATTAGTCTTAAAGTGGTCTATATACATGACAACGAGGGTGGTTAAACGCGTGGTCTATAACCATATTTTAAACGGTTATGTATCACGCTGCAGAACCGCGTGATCTATTGGCGCTTTTTTCATACGATGGGCCACGGCCAGGCGCGTGGTCTTTCACCACTTAGCTATGTGGTCTTTTAGCCCATCTTCATGCCCAAACTAAAATCCATTACCAATAACCCATATACCCAACCCATTAACCCATCTCCATTCTTACCTTACGAGAATTCATTCCTCCCCAAAATTCACAATTCTCTCTCAAACTCCCTCCCCCTCGTTCAATCCGTCGACCTCCTGCTCGCCGCCGCTGTCGTCTGCCATTTTCCTGCCGCTTCCCGTTGCCGCGTCGCCATTTTCCTGCCGCTTCCTGTATGTCGGGTTTTACCGATTGTATGTTGGTGACTAGGTCTTCTCTATCTTGATTGGTCTGTCTGCTAGGATCGAAGTCGCTCTTAGCTTCTTCTCTCCAGTTTTGTTTTAATTGGTTAAAATTGTTGTTGCGGTAAGTTTTGATTTTTAAATTTTCTAGATCTGTGTAGATCTCCGTCGCTTTTGGTACAGACAATTCGATCATGGCACATTGTTTGAATAGATAAAGCCCTTTCTGTATTTCAGTTTTTGCTTGCTTGAGCTTCTTCAGTGCATATCTGCTTTGCGTTGTGGCAGTTGCTAGAGTTTTCTTCATGTTGAATTGTTCTCTGGCGTTGAGTTATGAATTCTAATGGCAGCGTCAAATTAGGGTATATGTGGATATATTTCTGTAATAAAACATTTTAAGTTTGAAAGTGTAGTAGTTTATATATGTAGTTTATGCCCTATTGTATCTCAGTAGCCATTATGGATTATCTATCAAAGAACATTATACATTAATTGATATTTATCAACTGTAATCAACTGAGATTAATTATGATCTACTTTCATGTGAGTATGAATTCCTAATGTTGGACTACAACATGTTGATCATGGTCTTTCATTCAGTTTCAGGTTCTCTCAAAGAGGAATTCTGTGTGTCTGTTGAGATAAAGGTGCTTTCCTATTGCTTTTTTCCTACATATGTGCATTGTATCTTCCTATATATGTTTCATTGTATCTTTCTAGAGATTCCCAATTCCTTAGCAATTTTTATAGGAGTTTATAAAGTTTTTCACCTTTTCTCTTCTTCGCAAAAGCAGCCCAAAGGTGGATTTCTTCCTACTTCAGAATTTATA
The DNA here is from genome assembly GCA_036937905.1 of Salvia rosmarinus. NCBI lineage: Eukaryota > Viridiplantae > Streptophyta > Magnoliopsida > Lamiales > Lamiaceae > Salvia > Salvia rosmarinus. The sequence continues at coordinate 28,078,177 of CM072824.1, read as the reverse complement.
GATGAGGAAAATGCAGTTAAAAAGAGCATTACTATATTTAAGATGCACCAAGCTCTAAAACTGCATCAAGGAAAGGTAATTCCTGAACAGCTGATCTTATTCATATCCTGGAATTATTTTATATTATGATGTCTTGTTGAGCATTTCAACTCTAGCAATGAAGTGACTTTCTTTTACTTACAAAGTGTTTCTTCAAACATAACTGATGCAGATATCTCAAATAAGTAAATATGATCCTCTAGATTTGTTTTCTGGATCCAAGGATGGAATACAGAGAGCAATTAAAGCTCTCTTTCACGCCCCAGAATAATTTTCGGTTTTTTAAATGGTTCGCTAATTTTTGAGGCATGGGGGCGCTGCAGACAACACTAGTTCTGCAGTTGCTCAATCATTCCATGACGGACTTAAGCATGTTATTTCAGCAAAAGATTGGATGCACGTCGAGGGTTTGGTGGATCTGCTCACTGAAACTATTTTTAAGTCGGGCTTGTTGAATCGGCTTCTTGAAGTACGGAAGCTTGATGCTATTGATATAGAAGGTGCAATTCACGCCTACTATGATATTATTTTTCAGCCTTGTGTGGTCTGCGGCAAAGAGGTGGAAATAAATTCTCAGCAAGATATTCATGTATTCATTCAATGCAAAGGGATGAAAAGTAAAATTGTGAGGGATTACTTGATATCAGCCACTGCAAAGGACTTAAGTATGATGATTAGTTTTAGGTCCAAAGCAAATATGGATCTGGAGTCTCCACATCGTGCTGTCTTTCTGGTAAGCATGGCACATTGTTGGACGACTTGGTGGATGCAACTCTATGAATATGCAGGTAAGCATCCTTCAACACACGTTCATTTACTTAAAGCGTGAATAAACATTGGATAAGTGTGAGTAAATATGTTCACAACCATTAGTGCTATGTGCAGAGGAGAATATGATTTTATTCCTATAATCAGTTCGTTTCTTGCTCTGTTTCTGACAGTTATCACAAGCTCCTTTGGACATAAGACCAAGTTATCACAAGCTCCATTGGACATAAGATCAAGTTAGATGATTGATGTTTTCGAAGCAAAGATGGTGAAATGCTTGAAGATGGTGAAGTTGATTTTTTTTTTTTTTTTTTTTAGAAATTTTAGTAGCTAGTTAGAAAATATTTGTTGTTGAAGATGGTGAATGGATATTTTTGGATAAATTTTAGTAGCTAGTTAGAAAATACTTGTAACTAGTTAGAAAATACATGTAGATTGAGAATTTCCCGGATATAACGTTTTGAATGCTTATGAAATGTGTACCTTGATTTTGATATAAATATTATGAGAAATATTTTATATCTATTTTTGGATTATTATTTTTAATTAGCGTAAACATGAATTCAAATTATGAAAACAGTATTAAATAAATAATAAAATAAAAAATATATTATTCAGCTTATAGATCACGGGAATGCGGCGTGGTCTATTCATTATAGACCACGGTGAAAACCGCGTGGTTTATAATTGAATAGACCACGGGGAAATCCGCGTGGTCTATAGCCGCACGTAATAGACTACACCTTTGTAGACCACGCAGATTTTTGAAATAGACCATGAGTATTCCCCGTGGTCTATTAGCGAAATTCTTGTAGTGTTTGAAATTTTATTCTTCAATTCTCAATATTGTTTTGATTAATGACTATGTCATCCCAAATGAAAGTTATGAGAATTGATTGAAAGTCGTTGGTTCGCTACCAACGTATGATAATGTCATACAAGAATGTATTGACAATTTTTTGAATAAAATGTTCAATTCATGTAATTCAATAGAAATTTATTGTTATGAATATTTGAAAATTTTATTTCAAATCCCAAAGATGTTTACGATGATGGGTATGTTATCCCAAGAGAACGAGATATTGAAGACGCATGATCCCATTTGCGAAAGAACATAGGAAGATGAATTATCGAATTTTATTCCATCCCGAGAACAAAAACAAGATCGAAATAAGAATCTCGAATTGATAGACGAGAAGAAAATTCAAGCTCGTAATTGAAAAGATGTCAAGATAATGAATGTCACTATGCGATAAGTGACACGAGAATGATCTTTTATTTGGAAGTTCACGCACGACGGAACTCCAAATCAACTATGACTCTTCGATGGAAACGGCAGAAATGTGATCAAGAATTCGTGAGAGTCAATTAAAGACCGAACTCGCAATCATGCTCGCCTACCTCGGCCGCACCAAAGATGTATAATTTTGACTTGCTTCCGGTCCGCCCATCCGACCTCAAGTCTAGTCCAACTGGCAAGGCGACTCTGTTGTCCACCCGGCCGAGCTCGGCGGTGCGACCTCGGCGAAGCAAGCGGTGGGTATGAGCTCGGCTTCCGACCTCGGCAACGGCAGTGTGACATCCACCGCCAATTTATCTCGACCTCGGTCGATCACCTCCACCTCGAAATCAACCTCGGCGTCGACCACACGCCTTCGCTTTGATGTCGGCATTATCATGTACGACTTGGCCGACATGTACGCCCTCGATTGCGGCGTCGATACCTTCAACTTCGCTCAAGTCGGCTTTAATGACTTCGTCATTATGTCAATAACCTCGGCAATGACCTCGGCATTGGCAAATGACTCGGCAACAACTTCGACATCGGTATTACTTACGACCCGGTATCCCGAGCTCGGCATCAAGAAAACTGTTTGCGCAATGTTTTTGTTTTAGCCCGTTCTCCTTCGTTAGACCTCCGATTTACGAACTGTTTTTGCCTACGTACTCCTATCACAGAGTACTATCTTATGAAGAACCAAAGCCCTGATTCCTTCACCAAAATTGACGATAGTCAGTTGAAGTTAGTTTATAGTTTTATAGAATGGGAACTTTATAGTGCGATTAAAATCTTAGAATGATACTAGAAAGTAGTATTCCCAGTAGTACAAGAGGTGCTATGACATATAGAGGAACCTTTGATGATGACCTATAATGTGTTATATAAAGTTTTAAATTCTTTTCATTACCAAATTTACATCATTAAGTTGAACTCTATGACTAGTTCAAATTGAGAAATCATATAAGTTTCTCACTTTTTCGAAAGAAAATTTCCAACCCAAGAATTTATAATGTGTCCTTTTAAACCAAGTCCTTGTGTGATCGAGAAAATATTTGAGACGGTCCGCCACCCATATGACCAAAGAAATCTCAAGAGTCGTCATTCGGTCTTCGCACCTAGATCCTAAATTATTGATTCAACGAATATATGGATTCATTCAATGTTATTTTCGTTTACGAACCTATATCTTTTGAAAGTCGATATGATTTAATTTTCTTCAATCTCGAGACCAATAAGTAAGATAAAGATCGACTTATCTTGTCGCCTAAGTTTTGAATTAGTAAAGTGACAAACATCGTGCATGTAGATCGACCTATTTGATAACCCAAAGGTTGCAGATCGAAGGTGACGTACATCAAGGAGTTATGATGTAAATAATATCTCGATGAGACAAGATATTTTCCCTATGATGCACAAGGATGCAATGGCCCCGATATGCTTACCGATATTGACGACGGTGAAGTTATATCTTCATGTGATCATTATGATAATGAAATGTTATGAATGAGATACTCTTTAGCATAGAATGCAAGAGTGAAGAAAAGGAAGTGCATGATATCCTTGGGATATAATTTCCCTTATTATGACATAACGAGAGATTACAACTTATCTTTAAGATAGTTGATTGTCCTTAAAACCTCCTTAGTAGGTTGGACATGTATAAAGAATGGAGATGCACGATATTCTTTCAAAGGATATATATGTAAAGAAGTCGATAGCATCTCGGATAACTAATCTCTCGCTTTATACCTCAATCAATGAAATTATGCTTGAGCATAATCAATTCCAAGTAATTGAGACTTGGTTAAACCAATGATAACGAGATTGAGGAATCATAATCATCGAGATGTGTGAACAGCTAGGATAGCCCTAGCATGTAAATCAAGTATGGAGAAATATCTCCACAATGAAGACATGGTAATGAGATGCTTGAATTTAAGTTATGGTGTACAAATGTACTACCTTACCAAGCTATATGACAATAATGACATTCTAGTCCCGAGAGTAAGAATCAAGTATAATGAAAGTAATATTACTTTCAAACCATGCTCAAGAAAAGGGACAAAAGTCAAAAATAGTCAAGAAATTATGAGCTATACAATTATGAGATAGCGACAATATGAGATAAGTTTCACGATATTATGACTTCGATAAGTAAAGTAATTCCTTTCAAGTAAAGAAGAGAAAGAGCAGATTCATTATTTGAAATGGATCTTAGTACTCTAAATTGTATTGACACAAAATGCTTGTCTTGTGTGTCTTAGAAATTAACAAGCGAGATAGCTTCTATAGACTTTTGCAAAAAGGAAATGCATCCAAGAGGACAAATGAAAAGATTCACATGGAAGAATCCTAAGATGAATCTAATTGTAAATCTTACCCATCATACTTTTGTGACGATAAATAAAGTGGGATATTAAGTATACCTAACATAGAAATGAAGCAATCATTAAATGTCGAGAAAATGGTAAAGATATTTAACGTCAAGGCAAAAGTATAATACGTCCCTAGCGGACAAAGGATTTTATCCTATGCAAAATTTCAAAATGAATCAATAAAGATTTAGAAGAAATGACGTATATATAAAAAAAAGGGATATTACAAACGATGGCACTAAATGCCAGTACAAGAATTTTCTCTGGAAAAGAGTTTAAAGTAAGGATATATGAGATATATATTTCTAAGATCGATAAAGTGAAAAAGGGGAATTGAATCATTCGTACTGGATCAGAAATGAATGATAGTGTCAGATACATCACGATCTCTACGATGAGATTAAGTTATCGAGATATTAATATCAAGGATAGGTCGATATAAACCTAACCACAGAATGCTATTGATAAAAGCATAATAGTACTGACACCGATAAGGGTAGGGTGAACGAAGTAACAGAAGGCCATAGCAAGGAAACATAATGTCCCAAGGGAAAGGACAATGATGTATGAAATAGATGTTTAATTGAACGAACGAGAACACTTTAGACCAGAGCCTATACTTCGCACCAAAAACAGGACGAACAGAAATCAGGAAGGCCTAATGGATATGAGAAAAATTTCTCATAATACTTATAATTTTTCTGTTCAATATAGGTATTTTGTTTTCTAACATCGCACAAGTATGTATAGAAACGATAGAACCCAATTCAGGATAAACGAATCAAGAAATGAAAAATCTCCTCACCTATATGAGAATTATGGCCATTACGGGTCGCTCAAACTTAAAATTGGACCTAGATCACCTAAGGTTCTAACAAATGAGTTAGATCATAATATCTATGTGGAACGAGATATAATTCAAGAAATGTAAGTTTCAAATGAATGTCACTCACGTGGTTAGAAGCACGCATAGCTCTCCATTGAAATTCTATGCAACGGATTTGGATCCTCAATTGCTTTAATTTAAGGATGGCTCACCTAGAACTATCTTTACGATGGTAAGAAAAGGAGTCCGATGAGTAAAAAGGTTAACCCCAAGGCCTACAAGTCAAGAACTCACACGCATGTGACGCCTCTTTTATTATAAGTCGGGCATGGCTTAGGACAGCTTTGGAGGAATTTCTACACCCATGGATGAATGCTCGTAACTATGGAGAGATAGATGAGGATGACATCCAATAACTTATCCATCGCTTGCCAACAGAATGGCGTGATCTTGCAAAGAAGTATCAAGATAATATCTTCCAAGTAGAAAATTCGAGACTTGGGCATACTTATCGATTTGTCAATGCACTCAAGTATACATATAATGCGTAGGGAACGGCACCTACGGGTACTTGTCCTGGTCCCCGGCAAGCTACACAGCAGGGCATAAAGGAATGGTTGTACCCTGATGTTCCAAATGCCGTCCCACGTCCTGTGCCGTCTATTATACCAGAAAGAGACGAGAATGGCAAAAAGGACAGGATCTTATCGCCCTCGAAAATTAGAGGAATTACCGTTATCAAATCGACCTCACTTTCTGATAAAAGTAACACACACTTCTGGAATCAAAGAAGTAACAGGGAGCAGTGTGACCCCTGGCTCTTTGAAAGAGAAAGATCGTCGGACATATGAGGCAAAAACGTACCTGGATATAGGCAAGTTCTAAGCGAAAGGTACGATTCCGACGAAGGCCACTCAGAGACATAGAGTCCTATGATAATACGAGACTCATATGTAAATGGTGGCTTATGTAAATGGTATCGATGTACGAAAGCAAAATTTTCTCGAATAAGATATGGTTGCTATGAGATTATAGTCATGCCAATCGGACAAGCTAGTACACCACCCTATTCATGAACCTCAAAATCGAAAGTGTTCCATATATACTTAAACAATTTTGTCTAAATCTTTATGAACGATGTTCTTATCTATATGAAGGACGAGAAAGAACCTAAAAGAACATCGAAGATCAGACATGGACTTTTAGAGTCGAACAAAATTTTGCCAAGTTTAATATATGAATTTCGGCTTAAAGAAGGAAAATTCCTTAGACACATGATGTCTTCCAAAGGAATCAAATTTACATGGACAAATGAATGTGAGACCACTTATTAAGGTGAGAAAGATAATAGTCAAAGCACCACGATGACTTAGACCTCACGAATAGAATCACCCAACTCATGACTTGAAATAGCAACGATAATACGTGCCAAATTTTTTGAAGACGTTCCCTATATGAAATGAGTTGTGAGATCTTCACAAACCATAAAAATTTGAATTATTTCTTCGAGCAAGAGACTTAAAAATAAGATAGAAAAGATGGCTCGAATCAAGAAAGATTCAAAATGGTGATATAAATTATCACCCATGAAGGTCAAGGGTTTTAAAGAGCTACCGACAATGTCATATTGTCTAAGGAGAGGTATATATATATGCTTAGAAATGAAATCATGAATGAAGCTCATGATATTCCTCATCACGCCCACCCGAGCAAAGATTAAAGTATATTATGATTTACGAAAAAAAATTAGATAGTAAAGAATGAAATGAGCTATAACCTCATCGACGAGCATTGTCTCGGTTATAAGAGGTGAATGCATTGTATCAATGACCTTATAAGAGGTTATAATCTCTAATGAGATACAAATGAAAATGAAATGACATAGCAATGGATTTTTATGACAGGTTTCACCAAAGTCATAAAGATGTAACACTACTATATGGGTAGTAGTGATCTAACTCACCAAATATGCTCATCTCTACCTATTCGGATGACTCGAGGTCGATAATTTATCTCACCATACATAAAGGAAATCGTATCTTTGCAAGGGTCCCAATACCTATCACTTTAGATAGAGATTCCAAGTTTACCCTCAGATTTTGAGCTAGCTCACCAAAAGGGAGTTATGCACGATATCAACCTTATCGTAGATGTCCCTCACGCATGTATGGGCGATAAAAGGACAATATGAATATTTAAAGATACGATGAGAACATTCATGTTAAATCGAGGTGCAAGTGGGAACATGTTGTACCACTTATTAAGTTTACGACGACCATAATCGCTGCAACGATTGACATAGCCACACGTGGCATTATATGGAAAGAATATCGACCACCACTTTATTGTAATAAAGTAGGTGATAGAAGGTATAAGGTTTGACATCGTAAATGAAATGATAAAGATATTTGTCAATAAGGCAAAGACCGAGAGAAGCTCAAGATGCACCAAAGTCTTACCGGTACGCTAGATCTCGAACCGCATTTTAAATGCGAAATGAAGTTCCTCGAGATTCCTCCATCGAGGGAAATTATTAAGTTTAAAGTACAAGGAATGTTGAGATCACGCTTTATAGGACCTTGCGAGGATCCTATAAATAATAGGCCCAGTAGCCTATAGATTAGTACTTCCACCAAAAAAATTTGGGGAATGTACAAATTTTTTTTCCACGTGTCACAGCTATAGATATATGAACATGACCCAAATCACGTAATTCATTATATGACATGATCTTTAACTCAAAGATGAGTTGTGATGAACATCTACGACTATTTGATCGTATGATTCAATGATTGAGGATTAAATTGGGTCTTTGATGAAAGTCCAATGGAGAAACCATGGACAAAAGGAAATCACGTGAAATTTATGATGTTATGGTGCTAAGATGCCCATGCTTTTGATGTATGTAAATTTGGGACGAAATTTCTTTAAAGGGTGGAATGTAATACCGATTTATTAAAAGCCAATTACGATAATAAGAATCGTAAATTAGGGTTTCATCTCGATAATTTGATTATTAAAATATCGAATAATGATTTCGATTATCTTTGGAATAATAAATTCCTATGTTTTATTCACGATGAATGTGAATTGAGAAATACGAATATGTAACGATTTCAACAAGATTATTTCAACGTCGATTACGTATCGATAATTAAATGCTCGTGATATTTTCTAAGTTTTAAGCTTAGAATTTAATTCCATTATTATTGGAATCATTTGATAAAGCAGAATCGACTTTATTACGACCATTTTGAAATGAGTCGATAATTAACGTTTTGAGATGACTTGAGAATCAAGTCTAATGATCGAGGAATTATGATATTTAAATTCCTATGATTATTTTATATAATTAGAATATTATTTAGCATTGAATTAATGTTAGAAAATTTTGGAATTATATTTTTGATTATTTAAGATTCTCGAAAACCCTAAATCAAGAATTAGGTTTTCTACCTATGGATTGATTCCAATAATTTTTCCTATGATATAATTTATCATCTAAGACATGTATTATGATACATATGTATAATTAGCATGAAAAATAAAAAAATTAGCAATTAAGAAATGAAATAGCCGTGAACCATTTGTGAAGCACAAGTTCACGCCATTTTTGTGTACACTTTGCTATTTTATGGATTAAATCATGCAAGTGGTATCTAATGTACCCATTAACCAAGTAAAAATCAAGTGGTGTGTGTGATGAGTGATTAGCCGTGTGTTTTGGTTCTCAAATGAAGAAAGAAGCTTGGTTACAACTCTATTTGATGATGTATAATATATTTGGGATAGAGTGTAGTTACTACCAAGTATTAGGACAAGAGAAATAAAATACTCCTCTATGTGTAAGCCATGACCGACTCTTGGAGTCAAAGGAAAAGAAATATTTTGATTTGTTCAAAATTGTGTAAGACTTATATAAAAGGCATTCCTTGGTTAAATCAAAGAGAAGTAGTGACGACGACTTCATCACAAAGCAAGAGAACAAATTGTTTTGTTCAAGATGCTTTAATTTGTGTAAGAGTGATGACATATACATTAATGAGTCACCAAAGATGTATTGCTTTGAATTAATTAATTAGTATGACAATATTGACCAAATAAAGAAAAGAAGGAATAAATTTAAAGCTCATCCTTGCATACCAAGATGGCCGACGCCTTTTATGAGCAAGTGGAGGATATTTGTTTCATTCAATTGATGATAGGGATGGGTAATTACTAATGTGGCATAGGGATGATGTATTAAAATAGGGTGAGTCATAAAGTGATAATTTTTGTCTTGCAATTGTGAGAAGTGACCGAGAGTTAGGCTTGGAATTGAAGGTGTAAATTGTTTATTCCTTTAATTGTGACCAATTATTAAGACTAAGTAGAAACAAACATCATTCTCATTCCTATTTCCTCTCTGTACCGTGAGAATTGTTGGGAGCTTTAAGTGTAATACTTAATTTATTTCTTTAACTTAAGTATACATAAGTAATAGAAAACAAAGAAACAAAGCACCCCTTTCTCCAAACTAGCTACTGCCGTAAGCTTTGTGAAGAACAAAGCTTAGGGTTTTCTTCTTTTAACTCACCACTCCCTTGATATAAATCCTTTGCACAACAAATCAAAGCCGGTAAAGAGGTTAGTAATCGAACAAGCTTCGATTGTACGTTAGAATTTCCAATTTTTAATGGTTTGATCTTATGATATAAGTATGGTTCTTAATTAAGAAATAATGTTAGCATGTGAAGTTGTTCATTAATAATACCTATTATGATGAAATAGAAGCATATATCATGTTTGGAATTAAATTTAAGCATGTTATGATTTTTCTATGATGATCGAAAATTTCATAAGTTAATTTTTATGATGGATTAATGAAATATGATAGCCAAGGAGCTTATAGTGATTATTTGAAATTTTTGGAAACTATATGAAATGAAAACAAAACTGCCGAAAACTTTGAGAAATCATGTTGATGAAAGATTGATGTTTAAGTGATTTTTTTAAAGCATGTAAATGTTGTATGGCCTTAAGTAGAGTTTATTAGAAAATTTGAAGAAGGGATTGTTCATTGTTAGGAAATTTTCGAGAGGTTCTACTCTTGGTACATTGATGTACAAATTGAAATTGTTGTGTATTATGATAGATTAATGATGTAGGATGATGTTTATGCATTGTGGAATTTTATTAGAATTTTATAAAAATGTTTGGAGAATTAAAGCATAATGGCCGAAAACTATAAGAATAAAATAGGTAATGTCCAAATTTTCTATAGTTAATGTTAATACATATTAGTGATACTATGATAAAATAGTACACTATATGAATTTAGAAGAATTTTTGGAAGAAGAATGAAAATTAAAGTTTAAAGGCCGAAAATGGATTAAGAATATTAAGGATTTTAAATCCTTAATATCAAGAAAAATAATACATTATATGTCTAGAAATTATTTTAGACATATTAAGAATTTATAAAATTTTTTAAACATAGAATACTATGTTTATGGCGAAACGTTATATTAAATAACGTTAAAAGCATAAAATAATGCTTAAAGTATTAAAAGGTTAATATTGAAAAAAAAAATATTAATCAAGTTTATCGATTTGCGTGAAAAATCGAGGATTAAATCTTTATGAAAAGAAATCGATTAAAAATCGATTTATATTGATTTTATTCATTAAAATATGTTTTATTGAAGATTTAATGAAAAGTCAAAATGGTTGATCGATAAACGCGCATTTTACACGCTTATTGTTGATATTAAAGATGAGTTTAGATCATTTAATGTGCGTTTACGTATCGATTCTTAATGTTTTATCTATTTCTAGAAGATCACGCTCTTGGGTGTTCTTTTGGTGTTGTGTAGGTCCATATGTTGAAAATTCAAGCAAGGAACGAAGCACGAGCCAAAACTCACAACCGCCTGCATTTTAGCGACCAGCCTAGCGGTCGCTAGGCTGGCCGCTAGGCAAGCTAAGCGAGGCCGCGACCGTGACCTCGTGCACGTGAGCGAGACCCAGCGCCGAGAAAGTTATCAGACGATTTCGTGGCCACGGCTAGCGACCGCTAGCTGCATCATGAGGAAACCATGCGAGCGCAGGAGGCGATCATGAGCGAAGATTGTCTTGCTGAGACATACCTCGCGGTCGACCTAGCGACCGCGAGGAGTGATCGCGAGACCGAGCGGCAGAAGGAAAAATTAGGGTTTGGGTGTGCTTATATATATTGCAACACCACTCTCGCGCCCCAACTTGGCACACACGATTCCATAACCTCTTTTATTCAGTTTTTCATCAGTTTTTGATATTTTTAGCTTTAGCTTCCATCTAATTTCATTCTAGAGTTTAGTTGATCATTGTTCTCCATTAGTTTTACGTTTTGTCTACGATCCGGAACGTTTTCGTCCGGACTATCTTTGCAAATTTCCGTTTTTCGCTGAGGTTGGGATTCAAGCCCAACGATTGTTCATCAGACGCTTCAATACGGGTTTCATTTATATAATTTCTATTTTTATGGTTAAATCGTATTTTATCCCGCTTATTATGTCTCGCTAGATTTCGTTCTAATCCTAGGGTTTGCATGATCCGATCCTATATGTTGTGATTCATGTTATCGCTATTTACCTTCCAGGCATTGATTCATGATTCTTGGTGCTTATTTATATGTGTTAATTTCTGATCAATCTTGATGCATATCTAGTTGTCGGTTAATTACGTAATTGTATTAATTGTCAATCGATCTTGAATGCATGATACGAATAAGCGCTTGAGTCGTGGTGAGATAGGATATTCGTAGGAAGCATATTCTTTGTGATCTGTTTGGAGTTACTTGTTTTCACCTAGAGGCGTAAATTAATAGGGAAAACTCGTAATCTCTCGCCGCAATTGTCGAATCAAGTTGTTGGTTATATATGTGATCTTCCATCTTGTGCGGATTAAAATTGGCTAATAGGAGCAGGATAAACATACGTTGTGGATAGGATTAATGCATCCCTGGGTTAGTCGTCCTTATCTGCTTTTATCATCCGAGTGTTTATCGCTTTATTTTATTTTCTCGCTTTGTTACCTCTGCTTCGCTGATTAAATTCAAGCCCTAAAATCTTACCAAACCATATATGTTGCTTGGATAATGATGAATCATTGTTGAGTTAGCTTCGTGCCAGACATTACAATCCTCGTGGATACGATACTCGCTTACCTTCTATATACACCTTTACGTGTGAAAAGGGGCGATCATTGACTTTCGAAATTAACGCATTTAAATACATTCGTTAAATACACTAATACGTGAAAAACGACACTTTTATCGAATATCTCAATTGTGAGAAAAGATTTCATAATTGAAATCATTTTATTTAATAACGTTATCATACGTTAATTATTTAACCTAAAAGGTTAAAATGAGACTGTAGATCATATTACGTCTCTCTCGAAGTACGGAATTATTTTATTGAAATACGCGTTGAAACGACGTATTAAGATTTATTAAGACTTCGAATTATTATATTATTTATCAAAGTTGAATGAACTTTGAAAATCTCGAAAAGCGTGCTAATGTGCTAAACGTAAATTTTTGCGTAAAGGTGGGACGTGAAGGCTCACACGCAACCAGAGAAGAAAACGCGTATCGAAAATCGAAGTTCAAAAGTAAAGGTGGGCTTTACTATACTCAAACTGGTAGAATTTACCGAATGATTTATTTATGATGCTTTATTGCAAGCAAATATTTATGAAATGATTTATTTAATTACCTACCCAAAAATGTTTATGTTTTATGTATGTATCCAATTCATGATTGTCGATGCATAATGTTGGGTAGCTCCCACTTTATGACATGCTTGAATTCGTATCCTTGTAAGTACCCACAAGGATGATGGAGAATTCGAATCCTGTGCTGAGATGGCCTGGATTTTGTGCACTGATTATTTGTGACTGTGTGCTGAAAGGGTGCTCGGCTATCATGACGTCTGAGAGAGGCCTCTCCCAATAAGGAATTATTGTGGAATGAATTATTGTGGTGGATATGGATCATACTTACAAGGAAAATGTCGCCGCATTTAATCTTTATGGAAAATGAAAGAAATTATTTAGTAAGCACGAGTATTTCAAATTAAAACCTCGTGTTTCCGTGATTGGGCAAAGTAATTTAAACTTGATAAATTATTTTGGCATGAGCCATCGAGTGTAATCTTGTACTCACCGCATGTTTGTTTTTAAATGTGCAGTTGAGCGGATGATGGATGGAGATGTGTCTGAGCAATGTAACCTCTATGAATACGATATATTAGAAACCTCGAGTACACATCGTCATATGTGTATTCACACGCTTTTTCTCACGCAATTGAATTAATTTATCTTATGATGTTGATTAGTTGAATACTTCCGAACATATGAGTTCTTATATATATATTGGTTAAAACATCCTTGATTATTATTCCAAGTATTAGCCTCGCTAAATCGCACTTAGGATTTAGGTCGTTACATTTTATTAATTTAGAATTAATAAATCTAATCACAATTTTGGACATTAATTTATTAATTAGATTAATAAGTTTTAACTTTATTATTATTTTTGAAATAATAGTATAAAGTTTGATTTTGTATTAATTTAGAATTAATATAATTTACTTATGTCATAAATTAAAGAATTGATTTATTAATTAGATTAATAAATTTTATTTGATTATTATTTTAAAAATATTAATACTAAATAAATATTTATATTAATTTGAAATTAATATAGATGCCTAAATCCACTTTTAATTAGAGAATTAAATTATTAATTAGATTAATGAATTTATTCGTTGAGCACTATTTGCTTTTTTTCTGTGATAAGCATGGTATTTCATTTTATGCTTATATTTTAACTATAGTTGTTTGAGACTGCTTTTATGGTTTGGGTAAGCGGCGCCCAATACTTGTAGTCCGTATTACTATATTTGGGTAGGCGGTGCCCAATATGTGTGGTCCGCATTTTATGCCTGGGTAGGTGGCATCCAGTAATTGTTTTGGATTTAATATTGGATATTAAAATAAACAATTATTATTACATGTTTTAACCCCACTAAATACAAGTCTTGTTTTGAAACAAAACGTATCGTCCATCATAATTGTTTGAGGCCACTAACCTTTTCGTTCAAGAGTTTTACACCCTCGTGTTTACTCCCAAATCGACAAGGTCAAGACTCACTCATAGATGCATGGTTAGCATCATGTGATGGGGTTGACTTGCTTAATTATTTTGTATCGCCCTTGTGATCAAGAAATTAGTGGACACATATTAATTGGATTAATAAACCAAGAATTGAGGACTGTTGTTGCATTCGGATTCAAAACCGACTAAGTGACATTATTGTGGTCATCAGCCATCGCAGAGGCTGCAATAATGCAGACTTAAATCGATGCAAAACTGTCACTACAATTGGCTTGGAGGCCTACTGAGTGATATTATTGTAGTCATCAGCCCTCGCAGAGGCTGCAATAATATTGACTTGGATCTTAAACCACAAAGATTTATATTTATTATAAATCCGTATTTTACATTAGGGGGTGCAATATATGTTAAAATTAGTGGGAGCTAATCAATACAATAAACCCTTGTTTGATTAGTGATACGATTGTGATCTGTGTTTACTTTGTTCTAATATTTTATCCTAATTTCTTTTAATTTTTCGTTCAGTTACGATGTCGACTATGTTGTATAAGTTTTTGGTGGAAACAAATTTGTTGACTGGGTCAAACTATCCGGATTGGTTACGTTGCCTGTGCTTGGTGCTAAGGACGGATAAGATTGAGTATGTCTTGGACAAACCAATCGATACCATCCCGATGAGCGTTCTCCGAGTATGTGATAAGCCTCATTTTTACATAATTTATAAGGCTATATTCGTTTCGTTTCTAAGTGATAAGTGATCTTTTGAGTTGTCTTTTGATATATTTATGTTTACCTTGGAAGATATTATGCCGTGTGCATTTCATGTCATTTAGCATAGGTTTTAATGTAAAAGGTGGATCACGATAAAGAGGAATCAATAGCTCAATCGCAAGCTCGCGAAGAAGAACTGTTTGAAAACGACGTTGAATATGACGTAATAGATTTGAAAAATATGGATGTGCAAAGTATACTATGTTAAAGATCATCTCGATAGGAGTCCGTAGGCGCAAACGGATCGTAATTCGGAGTCCGGACGAGAGAGAACGGAGCGAAACGGCGAAGTCGCGCGCAGGGAATTACGCCTCGCGAGAAACGCTCGCGACCGTTGGTCGAGATGCTTGGTCGCGAGGATGAGCGAGATTTCAGCAATTTTAACGCTCGCAACCTTCTTTCGCGTGAATGGCTCGCGAGATAAGGCGCCTAGGGTTGCGTGATTTATATATATACGCAAACATCAAGCATGAATTGGAGTGGGATTTGGACGAGAGCTTTATGGGATTGAGTCCGAGTCAGAGAGGGACGAGAGAGTTGAGGAGAAAGGAGAGCTTAGGCTTTATTATAAATAGGGAGATAGATCAGTAGTTGAAAACACCATTCGAGCGTAACACAATTCTTCTTTATTTTCTTTTGCAAGTTCTTTTCCGCTTAATTTAGTTTAGCTTTTACTTTAAGTATTTTCATTCCAATTTCATAGTTTAGTTTTAGAATTGGTTTTCTTCCGAATTCAAGTCGCTACAATTGTTCTTGGCGAATTCTACGGTTTTATTTATTTTATTACATTTATGTTATTTTTATTTATTTATTGTTTTGTTATTTTAATTATGCGTAGCTAAAGTTCAGTATTGATCCTAGGGTTTGTATGTCAACTAGATTTATATAATTAATCTGTTGATCTTGCTTTTGCCGTCCATTCATGATTTATAATTCTTGGCTTTAATTCTCATGTGTTGGTATCGATCGATCAATATTGATGCATGCTAGTTATGTGATTAATGTCTTGGTGGAATTAATTGCATAATCGATATCCGAATTTATAATACGCTTTTGCCTTGAGACCCGGCGGAGATAGGTGAACCTGTGGGAGGTTAAATCTTTGTGTGCTTTTGGTAATTAGCTTACTTCTCGAGACCCGACGAAGATAGAGTTTAGGCTAACCTACTACTATAGGTCATCTGGCGGAAATTATAGTTACATTAGTGATCCTTCATCTGAATGTGGATTAAATTGGTAAACAGATTAATAGGTTAATTGTGTGAATTTGGTTAGGTTAAGTACATCCCTAGGATCAATCTTTTATATCTGGTTTTATTCCTATTTTTTTTCGAGTCTAGTTTTATTATATTCTCTCACGATATTTTGTTGCTCGGATAATAATCAAGATTACGTGTTAATTATTTGTTGTGTTCTCAGTCGTGATCCCGTGGATACGATATATATACTTGTCGCTTTACTATCAATTTATTTGGTAGGAAATTTAGCGATCAAATTTTAGTATTGTTGCACGAGGCCGCTTAGATTGCATGATGATAATTTTCGGATTGTAGTTATTAATTCAGCGTTTAAAAAATATATATATATATTATTTCTGTGTTGCTTCTTAGATTTGACTTGATTTTTATCTCTCTGCGCAGTGCATGATTACAAGATCTCAAAGGAAAGAAATTATTCCATTGAATCTCGAGATTGACAGATCATATAAGAGAGAACCAGAAAGAAGACAACAAGAAATGCAGATAGACGACCCCAAATCCCGGATCGGATGGCGAAATGGAGGCGATGCTAGCAACAATGCAACGTCGGCGTTAAATAATCGATGGGCCCGTTTGGTGGCGAGCACGGCTATACCGCCAACCACATGTACAAAGCCACCGACGGATCGGCCTAGGTGGAGGATGGGGCAACGTCAATGCTAATAATTTTGAGCTAAAACCGCCTCATCGGCGCAGATCCAAGGGCGGTTTGGGAGGGTGATCAAGACCCCAATGCGCACTTGGGCGTTTCTCGATATCGTGATACTATCAGCGAGCGGTGTGCTGCCGATGCCATTCGGATGCGGATGTTCGGATTACCGAGAGTCAAGCAAAAGAGTGGTTCAAGAGCTTGGATAGATCGAGGATTACCACGTGGGAGCGACTCTGTGAGAAGTTTCGTCTAAATACTTTCCACCTACCAAGGCTCGGAAGATTATTGCGAGATCTCCATTTTCACAATTGGGAGATGAATCATTATTGAAGCACGGGAGCGATTCAGAAACTTCACGCGCAAGTGTCCACAAGATGGGTTTTCACCGAGCAACAAGTGACACAATTTTATAGTGGACTCAATGCTAACACCCGTAGCATTGTTGATCGTCACCGGAGGATGCCTTCTCAATCCGAGGAATCGATGAAGCGTTGAGAATAATTGAGAGATGGCACCAGCGGTTATCGATGTCGATGGAGAGACGACCAATCGTAAGAGTGGCTCTGCAGAGTTGGATGATAAGTATGATGATTTGTTTAGAAGTTCACAACTCTGCGGAAGAGTACGGCCGAGAGAAAAGGCGGATGATGTGGCCATGGCGCGAGAATATCGAGGAGGTTCAATATTTGAATCAAAGGAGTAATGGTCAAGGAATCAGTGGGAATCCACCCTATCATCCCAACAATAGGAATCATCCCAATTTTCCTATGCCGATGCAGAATGCTCAAAGAACCACCACCGGTTTTGCCGATAATAATGGAATGATTGTGGAACCAAAGAAACCAAGCCTCAAGAGATGATGCACCAAGTGTTGGCAAGCAATCAACAAATAGCCACGAGTCACCAACAAATTGTGGCTCAGCAAAATATTCAAATCCAGCAGCTTGGGAATAGGATGAACGCTCTAGAAAGCACAGTCAATGCCATGAACAACACGATGATAGCCCTTGGAAAACAAGTAAAGATGATAAAAAACCAAGTGGGGCAGATGGCCAATGAAAGAGCTGGAATGCACAGGCAAGGGCAATTCCCAGTATCCGAGCAAAATCCGAAGAATCATACTCCTCCAAATCAATGCAATGCGATATATTTGAGGTGGAGCTTCATATGAAAATCATCCGGAGAATCAAGGAGATAAGCAATCCAGTGAAGAGAGTGTCGCGCGAGAGAATGGCGAAGAAACATCGCGAGGGAAGAAAAAGGGTGAACACGCGCAAGATGAAAACGCGAAGGATCAGCCAACACTCCCAAAGCCGACAGCTCCATTTTCTCAGCGCATTGGGAAGACGAAATATGACGAGGAGTTCGCCCGCTTCAAGGAGATATTCCAAAAGTGAACATTAATATACCTCTTTTGATGCTCTTGAATAAGCCCGGATACATCAAATTTCTCAAAGATGCGTTGGCGAATAAAAAGAAGTTGGGAAATTGACAAGATCAACCTCTCAGGAATGCGGTGCTATCTTGCGAGAAAGTTGCCACTTAGCGAGAAGGATCCGGGAGCTTCACGTTGAGTGCGAAATTGCATAGCACACATTTCCCAATGTATTGTGTGATTTAGGGCGAGCATAAACCCGATGCCGTTAAATGTGTTCAATCGCTGAGGTGGGCAAACGAAGAAGACCTCCATGTCGTTAATGATGGTGACGATGTGTCGCGATACCTAAGGGGATAGTTGAGGATGTGTTGGTAAGAGTTCGGGATTTTGTCTTTCCAGTGATTTTGTTATTTTAGACATTCACAATTTAAAATCAACCACTAATCTTGGGTAGCCTTTTCTAGCAACTGGTCGTGCTTTAATTGGCGTGCGGGAAGATGATCTAACTTTTCGTGTTAACGATGAGAAGCTGAAAATCTCAATCTATGACGCCATCCGCGACACGATAGTGCGGAGCATGAAGAGTGTCATTCAATCACCACCGTCATTGCTAGCGAATCTCGAGCTTGGATGACAACCGACCAAGTGACAAGGGTGCTAAAAAGATGAGATGGACTCGGCATGGAACTCCGAGTGATTCGTTCAAGTTTGGGGGAGGCCACTTCCATACTCAGTGGTGGTCTAACGTAAATACAAAGTATGGAGGCAAGCAAAGATTTGGAAAGAAGTTTGATGTCAAAACGCCAGATTGATCGGGTATGAAATAGTCTAGCTAAAGACATTTAAATTTAGCACTTGTTGGGAGGTAACCCAATGTTTTCCTTTGTTTTGTTTTTCGTTTTTGTTTTGTTTTCGTTTTGTTTTGTTTTTTTTTGTTTTGTTTTGTTTTGTTTTGTTTTATCTTTCTTGTTTGGGTTCTGTGTCTGTTTTGTGGGTTGAGTTGAATGACAACACCGATGATGAGAATTGTTTTATTAGAAAATTTGATTGCACCGATTTTGTGAGGCGAAGCATGTTATGATTATTGTGAGTATTGAGCCTTTGAGAACTTGATCACATTTTGAAACTTGTGAGACTTGAGCTTGATCGTCATATCTTTTCGATCTTGTTTCTTTCGTGTGAATAGTTTGAAATAGCATGTGTTTCTCTAGAACTTGCTCTGGATCTTTTTCGAGGTTGCATTGATGTGCTTAAGAATTTTGAAATGATATTAGGCATTCTTTTCTTAGCCTATACATTATCCAAACACTAACCTGTTATTTTATTATCCTTTGATGAGCCCGTTTGAGCCTACCTAATTCTTTCATATAGCCATGGGGTGGGGTATGTTGTTAGTGTGATTTTTGGTTACTTGAATTGAGGGTTGAGAAAAAGAAAGGAAAGAAAGAAAATAGATAATGAGAAAGTGATTATTAAAAATAGTTGCTTACCCAAATAAGTTTTAAAAATAATAATAATAATAATAATAAAAAAAAAATGACACAAGTGCGTGAAAAGAACATAAATGGGTAAGTAGCTAGTGCTTGAGATGAGTATATCACTTATATGAAAATTGTGGAATTCTTAGAAAAATGACTTTTGGTGTAGAGATTTGAAATGAATTGTGAAAGTTTGGGAATTATGTCTTGTGATACTTATGATGTTTTCATTATGGGATTATGAGTCACTTAGCCTAAATATATCCTACCCTACCAAAGAGCCTACATTATAACCTTATATAAAGACTTTCTTGATCTTAGTTCTTGAGCACATATTTGAGCAATGGAGAATTAGGCGATTTGCAAGCTTATGGTAGATTCCATGTGTTTTAAACTTTGAGAGTATACACATCCTCCTTGATACACTTGAGTGTTTGAGATTTCTTATATATATATCCATGTCGTGAGGATTCAAGTTTGAGAAGGCTTGTGCTTATGATTATGATGATGTGTGGAGTTTAACGAAGATCTTGTGATTTGATTCATTTGAGTGAATCATTTATTGCTCATCGCTCGAGGCTTATTACGTTTATCGTTCGACTCTTTACACTCTCTGGTCGTCTCTCTTTTTCTAATTTATTTGAGGACAAACAAAAGGGTAAGTTTGGGGGAGTTGAGAAGCCTCGTTTTACATGATTTATAAGGCTATATTCGTTTCGTTTCTAAGTGATAAGTGATCTTTTGAGTTATCTTTTGATATATTTATGTTTACCTTGGAAGATCTTATGCCGTGTGTATTTCATGTCATTTTAGCATAGGTTTTAATGTCAAAAGGTGGATCACGATAAAGAGGAATCAATAGCTCAATCGCAAGCTCGTCTTGAAGAAGAACTGCTTGAAAACGACGTTGAATATGACGTAATGGATTTGAAAAATATGGATGTGAAAAGTATACTATGTTAAAGAGCATCTCGATAGGAGTCCGTAGGCGCAAAGCGGATCACACCGAGTCCGGATGAGAGAGCGGAGCTAAACAAAGAAGTCGCGCGCAGGGAATTACGCCTCGCGAGAAACGCTCGCGACCGTTGGTCGAGATGCTTGGTCGCGAGGACGAGCGATATTTCAGCAATTTTGACGCTCGCAACCTTCTTTCACGTGAATGGCTCGCGAGATAAGGCGCCTAGGGTTGCGTGATTTATATATATACGCAAACATCAAGCATGAATTGGAGTGGGATTTGGACGAGAGCTTTATGGGATTGAGTCCGAGTCGAGAGGACGACGAGAGTTGAGGAGAAAGGAGAGCTTAGGCTTTATTATAAATAGGAGATAGATCAAGAGTTGAAAACACCATTCGAGCGAACACTAATTCTTCTTTATTTTCTTTGCAAGTTCTTTTCCGTTTAATTTAGTTTAGCTTTTACTTTAAGTATTTTCATTCCAATTTCATAGTTTAGTTTTAGAATTCGGTTTTCTTCCGAATTCAAGTCGCTTCAATTGTTCTTGGCGAATTCTACGGTTTTATTTATTTAATTACGTTTATGTTATTTTTATTTATTTATTGTTTTGTTATTTTAATTATGCGTAGCTAAAGTTAAGTATTGATCCTAGGGTTTGTATGTCTTACTAGATTTATATAATGAATCATTGATCTTGCTTTTGCCGTCCCATTCATGATTTATAATTCTTGGCTTTAATTCTCATGTGTTGGTATCGATCAATATTGATGCATGCTAGTTATGTGATTAATGTCTTGGCGGAATTAATTGCATAATCGATATCCGGAATTTATAATACAGTTTTTGCCTTGAGACCGAGCGGAGATAGGTGAACTGAGGAGGTTAAATCTTTGTGTGCTTTTGGTAATTAGCTTACTTCTCTTGAGACCCGACGAAGATAGAGTTTAGGCTAACCTACTACTATAGGCTCGTCTGGCGAAACTATAGTTACATTAGTGATCCTTCATCGAATGTGGATTAAATTGGTAAATGAGTTAATAGGTTAATTGTGTGAATTTGGTTAGGTTAAGTACATCCCTAGGATCGATCTTTTATATCCGGTTTTATTCCTATCTTTTTTCGAGTCTAGTTTTATTATATTCTCTCACGATATTTTGTTGCTCGGATAATAATCAAGATTACGTGTTAATTATTTCTTTGTGTTCTCGAGTCATGATCCCTGTGGATCGATATATATACTTTGTTTTACTATCAAATTATTTGGTAGGAAATTTAGCGATCAAGATGCCTCGTTTGATAGGGTTGCTCATAAGAAGCACATTGAGGATGCTATGTCGGCTCAGGGCATCATGTTGACCTCTATGAGTTTGGAACTACAAAGGCAACATGAATGCATGCTACCCTATGAGATGATTCAGCACTTGAAGAGTTTGTTTGCCTCACAGTGCACAAATATTGGTGTATGAGATACTCGGGATCTCTTCATGCACGCTTCATGATAGAGCAAGATCTCGAACATGTTACAAGAAGATTGGATTGATTGAGGCGTGTCAATTGGAACGATTACGCTACCAATGTCTCAACCAAACTAGTTTTGCAATCTCTACCTGGTTCATTTGCGAATTTCATTGTGAATTTCAATATGAACAACACAAAGGTGGGACTAATTGATCTTCATAACATGTTAAAGACTTATGAGTCCTCTACTTCGAATGACAAGTCTGTACTCATGGTGAGTTCTTCTGCTCAATCTTCCAAAGGGAAGAAAAAGAAAAAGAAAAACAAGAAGAAGGCATCAGATGCCTTGAAGCCTAAGAAGAGTGGAGGGGCTCAGAAAAAGAAGCCGACATTAGCAAAGGATGAGTGCCTGTTCTGTCATGAGAAGGGGCACTGGAAGAGAGACTGCCCAAAATTCAAGGCACAAGGTGCAATGGGTGGCAGCTCAGGTATGTTTGTCATTGAGATAAATATGTCTATAAATAATTCACATTCTTGGGTATTAGATACCGGCTGTGGCTCACACATTTGTAATAATGTGCAGGGGCTAGTGACAACAGGAAAGTGAATCCTGGGGAGGTCGATCTACGCGTGGGAAATGGAGCAAGAGTTGCTGTTGAACGCGTGGGGACTTATAGATTAGATGTTCATTCGGGATATAGATTAGATTTACATGACTGATATTTTGTTCCTGCTATTTCAAAGAATATTGTTTCCATTCCTATGTTAGACATTGAAGGGTTTTCCTTCCATTTGGAAACAGTCGTTGCTCGTTTTCTCTTAATGGAATGTTTTATGGAAATGCCTTTCTTTCGAATGGTTTATATATGCTTGAATGTGAACGAGATATTCTCAATGTTCAAAACAAACGACCTAAGCTAAGTAATACGAATAATGTTACTTATCTTTGGCATTGTAGACTTGGTCATGTCAATGAGAAAATGATAGCAAGATTGAGAAAATTAGATTATCTCACACTATTTGATTTCGAATCATATGGTTCTTGTGAATCATGTCTCAAAGGGAAAATGACTAAGAAACCATTTTCTGGGAAATGGTTATGTGCCAAAGAATTGCTAGAGTTAATTATAATAACCCGAAAAATTTAAAAATTTTATTAGCGATGCTTAAACCAATTACTTAGAGTTCTAAGACCTTAATTATGTTTAAGGTGACCAACGAAACGAATTAGAATCGATTCGGAGGTCGAAAACTAGAGAAATCAAAAACTAGTGACTAGTCCTACCAGATTAGGGTTTTCTGAATAGCCTGAACATAGAATGAAAGATCGAGAATGAATCTCAACAAAAGGATTTCATTTCTAGAATCTTCTCGCGAAAACATGTGAGAAACCAAAGAATTGGAATTTTTGGGCATACTCGCCCGGTCAGTCTCAAAAATACTATTCACGAACCGAATCAACTTCCACTTTGTGCTAATCATTAAAATTTATGATAACAATCAAAATCAAGGAGGAATATATTATTATGAATTTAGAATTCATAAGAATCAATTTCTGAAAGAAATTCCTGAAGAACTTAACCGAACGCTGGGAATATATACCGGAAAAACCCTAAACTGATCCGAAAGAAACGAAACTCGAACCAAGGGTCTAAATAAATAATAAATTATCTATAAGACTCAAATTAATTATGAAATCTCAAGAATTCAATAGAATTTCGAATGAGCAAAATTTAATCGTCGGACGCTGTTTTTCCGCGATAACTCGGAATTGACTTACCAGATGTCATCCGAACTTCATGAAATTATTATAAACTATGAAACAAGTATTTTTAAGGCAATTTAAGAAAATAAAACCTTGATTTTTGGAGAAATCAATCGAGAGCGCGATAAAACTTAAAGAGTCGGTATTAACATGCTAAATCGGGTAATTTGACCATTCCTTCTCCCAACTACCATCAAGAGACCCCAAATGAGCTTATAAAAGCTCTATTGCTGCCATAATCTAGACCCAAAACCGTGCCCTCTCTCTCTAGTTTGAAATTTTATTTCTTTTGTTCTTCAAGTTTTTAAGCTTTAATCATCCATTCCAACCCCCAAATTAAATTTCTAAGACCATAAAAAGGTAGTATTCATCATTCTCTTCTTTTATAATGGATTATAATTTTTGTTTGATTTTTTTGAATTTATTTCATGAAGAACCCTAATTTTATTCTTCATTTTCTTCATGACTTTTGAGTCACCAAATGCTCTCAAGCCATGAATGAAATATGCTTAGGGATGTGTTCTAAGGTTGTGTTTAAAGTTTGATAATTTTGGAGCATGTTTAATATTTTTTATTTTTGTTATAATTTTTTTTATAGAAAATGAAGCATGCTTTTATGAATATTATTTGATATTGTTGTTTGTTGATGTATTAGGAGTATGTAGAATAAATATGAGAATTTTAGGGATTTTTCTTGAATTTTTTTTATAGAGTCCGAGAGCTATATGATATTTTTAGGCCATGGTTTTAATTTTTTTTGTTGAAAATAGTTGAGATATAGTGTTTAATATATATATGAACATCATATATTAATCTTGGAATTATTGAAACACATCTCCTATTTTTTCAAGAAGGCTGAATATATATATATATATATATATATATATATATATATATACATATATATTTAGACCATTTGTTGAAAATAGTTGAGGTATAGTGTTTAATATATGATATGAACACCATATATTAATCTTGAAAATTTTGAAACACTACTCCTATTTTCATGTAAATACGAAAAATATATATATATATATATATATATATATTAGATTTATTTGATTTTAATTGTTGAATATAATATGATATGTTATATTTAAAAATAATATGAACCTACTATGCATTGTTGGGAATTATTGAAAACATATACAATATATGTGTGAGGACAAAAGAATTCCAAGCATTTAGTTCATATTATAAATATTAGTTGATGTTTAATTTTAATATTACATGTTTAATGCATATTATAAACATATTGTGAAGTGAATGGAATTTATTGAATATATATGTATATATATTAACATTACCAAAAATATATATATATATATATATATATATATATATATATATATATATATATATATATATACTAATTAGCATGTGTTTTAATTTTAATGTATGATATGAGATGATATTTAATGTTTAGAGTATGATATGAGCATGATATGATTTTTGTGGAATTTATTGAACACCAATGCTCATTAAATCATTATTGCCGAAAACTTTGGTATTTTTAACCCATGGTTTGAAATTTTATATGATGATATTGAGTTGGTAATTAAATTCTATAGTATGATAGGAGCATAACATGATTTTATCGGAATTTATTAGATACTTATGCTAATTATTGCTAATTATCGAAAACATAGAAAATGGTTAAGTATGAGTTTAATTTTAATGGTAAATGATGCTATGATAGTTAAACTATAAACTTAGATGAATGGTAGTGATGGTGATGAATGAATGGAACACTTATGCACACATACACAATGATTGTGTATTATGTTAGAAATTAGGGTTTTCAAATGTTTTAGTATAGTATATGTTGTGTATGGTGTTGAATGGTTACATTTATGTTGTGCCGACAAACAAAACCCCAAACGTAAACAACATAATACTTTATGTATGAGAATCCAAAAGAAATCGATCAATTTCGATAACGTAGGAAGGAATTAATGAGAATCGAAGTTCGACACGAATTAGGGTTTTTCAATTAGCAATAGGATACTCAAACGTGAGATCCTAAGTTAAGAAATCAAAAGCCAAGTTACGACGTTAATACCCAACAACGACAACTTAATACAATGTTAGATTGAGCGTTAAGACAACTCGACAACGAATATAGGTTATACAACTTATATAATCTCCGAGGAGTTAAGGGAAACAAACAATGTCGTAAAGTCTAAGCAAAGATTCGAACATAAGAGGTCAATCCTTATGTCTCAAAGGTCGAGTTAATATTCCAAAGAACTTCATCTATTCCTAAGTACTTACTTACATAATAGTATGTGATCATTTGAATCATAAGTCAAGATCCCTTTTATTCGTCGTGTTAATACGACAAGTCGTCAAGCATAACCTACTAGGATGTAACTATAATTGTTAAGTCTAGTTAGTGGCTTGAGAATATCCTAATTTACCAATCATAACTTGATTACCAACAATCTATAACGTAATAACGTTAGAAGAACACTAAGGTTAGAGTCAAGGTTAGACTCGTAACATATGACTCATAAGTTGAGGTTCGTATATGAAAGACGAAGAAATATAGTTTGGGAATTGAGAATGTAAGATAATATAAATTATCTTAAGACCATCACATGAAATCATAAAGAAACCCTAATTGGGAACTTTAAGTCGTAATTTATAAACGATCTTCGATTAATAGAAAGAATCTAAGAAATGCTATTTTCTTATGAAGGGTTTGATCGTACGTAGTTGGCGAGGAAGGACAACCACACCTGCTCACTTAGAACTATTAACTTCGGACTAGCAGGTGGGCTATCTTGAAACAAAAATGATATGTATATCTATCTCAAAGCATGATTTACAAAAGCTTTATGAAATATTATTACATAAACTGTTATTGACTGTCAAACATTTATGTTTTGTTGTGATCCTATATGTGATTGGTATATCCAATGTGGTATGTGATTGTGTTGGTCCACCAACGTTAAAAGGGGGTAACGATCGGATCCGACTTAGTTAAGGACTAACTCGAATTGTGTACACGTGTGACTGTGTGTTAAGGTTAGCGAATATGTGTGGGCGGCCACCTCCATAGTGCGCGAATAAAAATGATCAGATATGGAACAACGTGGATGAAATAGTCCGGCCGGACACACTTTTGAAAAATGATAAAATGTTTGATAGGCATGAGTCTTTTAACTAAAATCCTCATGCGCTATTGTGGACAATTAAATAACTTTACAAAGAAAATATTTTCGGCAATGAGTCCACTGAGTACTTTTATACTTAGCTCTGCATCTCGTTTTTGATGTGCAGGTTGAGCAGGGATTGACGATGAGTGCGAGGTGGTGCAGAGTGGCAGTTGTTTTGTTGCTTTAATAGAAAGGATTTCTAGAACCTTGGGCATGTATCGTCATATACATGTCCACATGTTTATTGCTGCCTAACTCTGATATTATTTTGGTATCTTGACTATATCTGCTTTCCATTATCGTATTGAGCTTGAGGTCGTACCTCGTTCCTTGAATTACGCCCTGATTGGGTTATATTTGAATATTGAACCTTTTGGAAAGTCCTTCTGAGACTTGAGTTTGTATTAAAACAGCTTATTCCTTTCAGTCTATGCATTATTGAGTAGTTTAATGGTTAATTGTATTGATTAGTTATGTATATATCCATTGCTTTATCATACCAGTGACGATCCATATGATCCGTACTTCTTTGAGAAGTCGGGTCGTCACAAAGTGTTATCAGAGCATTTGTTCGCTCTGAACCCTAGAAACCCTTTCCTTGAATCCTAAGTTGAAAGTTGAGTCTAGAAATTATTTGTGTTTGACTGTCACTGCACTGCACTCCATCGTTGTCCTGCTTAACGAGGAAGAAGGTAACTATCTCAACTAAAAGTTGTTTTGAAATGATGGAAGTATATGAAATGTGAATTGGAAATTTCAGTATTGCCTTGTTGGGAAGTTGAAGTACATTTTGGAAAAAATGGATGTTGTGAAATTGAAAAGTTGTTTCAAATGATTGGTCATTAGTTTGAAAGAAAGTTGCAAACTTTAGGAGTTGGTAAGGGAGTAATGTATGAATACTTGTTTGTCGCAATACATGCTATGATCTATGTTTACTACTATATGCAAAGCATGCTAGAAGTAGGATGTAAATGAGTATGTTTCCCCATGAGAACATAGACTCTTAAGACGCATGACCCCTTTGCGCCAAACTTAGTATGAGAACATAAGGTATCCCCAATTGAACGAAATACTAAGGAACAACGAGAACATAGAAATCGTAAGAATCACAATCCGAACGGATTCGAGGATGAGAACGTGACAAGTCTACGATGACGAAGCGATGGCTTAACTGGAGGTTCGCACTGCTACGAGTCCCAACCTCTCTATGCGAAGGAATTCCGAACACTATGCGTATTGCCTCTATCGTAAAAATAATGAAAAGAATTAAAGTATTACGTTAAGGAAGTATAAAAAGAAATAATGAATTGTAAGTACATGATGAGAACGGATATGATGTGATGCTATAATGCGAATAGAAATAAGGAATCCAGAACCCAATAAGATAAGGTGACCACTTAACCTTTACCCGAAGGCTAGACATCGATCGTTGCTCTACTCTAAGAAACCATACCGTCTCTTCCCCGGAGACCAAACCATGAAAGTAGTACCATAAAGATTTAGGAATGTAGGTCATAGGATAATATAGATTGCTATAACCTTCTTTGTACAGATGTTTATTGTGTACATACCTTCTTCTAGATATAACGTTATATTTACCGTGTCTGACCTATAGTGATACTTACCTTTCAGATGGCTCAGACTGTCTTCACGACTAGGCGCCCTCTATCCTCTAGGGCCACACCCGAGGAGGTCGTACGCTCATACCGTTCCTACCAAATGTACAGAGGAGCGACCTCCGCCGATTCTTAGTGCACTTCACATGTCATTGGGCCGCTGCACATGCCCGTGGTACATCGCATTATGACGGTGTACTCCGACTGATCATGATACTGCCATCCGACTCGCAAGGGTATGCCCGTGAGATATTGGAGGACTATATCTATCGACGTCCAGAGAGCTTCGATCTGGAGGCGGACCTGCCTCGCTTTGTTAGCCACCTGAGCTATGTATTCATGGTGTACGGAGCTGCACCATATGGGTCGATCTCCCACGCTGGAATACACTTGGCGCAATGAGATTCCGAGTGGCTCCACCCTGAGGTGCCCTGCTTGGTACCGACGGACTCGTATTCTTGCTCGGCATGGCGAGGAACATGTTCGAGGCTAGACCTTCCGCCCCGACAGACCACCTTCCGGTCCTACCACCGCAGGGATTCCATCTCGTCATTGCCCGCCTGCACCATCGCCGCCGATCATGCCATACCGTACCCACCTTCACCACCGGCTCCCTCCCACCATCCGCCGCCACCCCAAGATGCACTGTGTACCACAATTCTGTGGAAATCGAGGATCCACGTGGCCTAGCTGTAGGCACCGTGAGATGAGCTTATACTGTCTGGCTGCTGCTCCATTCCCAGCCACTGCTTTTGAGGAGGTCATGGCCGAGATCCGTTGAGACCTGGCTGCTATGGAAGACGCCAGGGTCATTAGAATCTGAGAGCCCGTGGCTCCCAAACTCGACGCTGAGGAGGAAGATCTCGAGGAAGGTCCCGAGGAAGACCCGGAGGAGGTTCCCGAGGAAGATCCCGAGGAAGATCCTGAGGAAGACCTGGAGGAAGACCCGAGGAGGACCTATCAGCTGATGATGAGATGGAGGGAGTAGATAGTTCCCATACTTCCAGTCCTGACTCCGACACATGGAGCCCTGTCTACACCCCGGACGATCATGGATCTAGTTCTTAGGACTAGATAGTCTTTTTGTCTATATAATTTGTATGTCTTTTGATGCATGCGAAAACGATGAGTCGTTCCGACATGAAACCCTATTTTGATGTCCACGGTAGCGTTTAGATTTTTGTACGCACCGTGACTAGGTACACGGAGTGAGGCTGATAATTGTTTTTGGGGATCATACTCTGTACCTGGTCTTTTGTAAAACTTCAAAACGCTGATGAAAGTCCTCGTAGAGACAATTGATGTGATATGATGATAGCTCCCTAAGAGCCTTTTGTTTCAATATTGTGATATGTGGTGTTCGATGATGTGCTAGATTTATGCTCATAATTATATAAATACCGTGCTGATATATATACATTGATCCTGATGTATAGTATAAGACAATATTTAATTGCATATATTTATGAAGGATAATATGCCACCGAGAAGAAGAAATCGTGAAGTAACATCTGAGAGAAAAGACACTCCACCACCACCGCAAGACAAATTGAGGAACTATTCCTCGTAACTCAAGACACTTTCAACGGACCTGGAATCCGTGGATGTTGAACTTTGATTCGCTACCGGAGCGAATCTTTAACTTTTCACCGCACCTCTCAAGAACGCTTGTCATGCGTTGCTTTCCGATATTGGTCTGTAGACTTACGGTGGGCAAGAGGAAAACTCTATCCAAGAAAACTTGAAGATTACACCAGGAAGAGTTCGAGGAGGAAGTATACGAAGTATATTCCAAGAGCTACCGAAAAGGAAAGAACATGAGTTCTACAATGCGACAAGGAAAGACCACAACACGGACTATGATCGGGCATTCTCGCGAAATGTCACAGATGTGCCTCGGTGGTCGACACTAATGAAAAGAGAATGTAAAAGTTTGGACGGACTCGCCATAAGATCGGGGTGTCGCTAGCGGTCATAGGAATCGACCTACCGCGAGGCCCTTTGTAGAAGCTTTGGACATCGGTCGCTTGCACGAGGACAGATCGTCATTGCATTGGCATCCCCGACTCACCAAGGGATCGTGGGAAGAGGAAGTGGGAAGGACCCCACCAAGGTCAAGGATCCAAGCGGTCAGCCGACAGAGGCCATGGCAGGAATAATGTGCCATCCGGCACGGGTAAGGAAATGGATGCCCCACGGTACCCGCTTTGGCGGAAAACCGTAAATTTATGAGGTTCTCGTGTGCCCTGTGCCACATGAGTCACAGGGGCATCCGATTGAATGATGATGATGCAAGTGTGGCGGAAGGGTCACTACTATGAGGGCCGCCTGGATGTGCTGTGGAGAAATGACCATCCCAATGTGCCCAACCAAGTCCAACCGGTCCGGGCTATCCAAGCTCAACCGTTTTAGCAATAGCCCCCGATCCAAGATTTCCAACCGATTCAACGACCGTATCAACCACGATGACAACAACAGTGGTGACAGCTGCAGTAGCAATACTGATAGCCCCAACAACAACAGCAACAACAACAACCACAACAACAACAACAACATCATCAACAACAGCAACCACTATCGTAAGCTAGGGCCTACGCCCTCAACCAAGAAAGGGAATTCCCGCAGGAGCCGCCAATGAACCAAGGAAACTTGGTAGGTATGGGAACACTCTTTCAACCGCTCGTTATCCTCATCGTTTGATTGTAATATCCCGTAATTTTAATACCGAATTACAATAATAAATGACGTAATTAGGGTTATTAATTCAGTAATTAAAACCTTAATTAGTCAATGCTCGATTTTGACCATTCATAATTTAATAATGTCTGTGTGACATTCACTGATGCTTAGTGAATTAAGGAATATAATTTTCGATATTCCTTGAGCGTAATATTCTAACGTCGGATAAATTCGACGCTACTCTTCAAGATTATTAAGTTGTTAAGCTTAATTTGAAATTCTATTATTATAGGAATAAGTAAAGTTGTTACAACTTTATTTTGAACGTTTTAGAGATAATTCGCCTATGAGAATTTTGAGACGTTTTGAACATCGGTTTTTAGAGATGAGTCGATAACTCAGTCAAACGATCATGGAATTATAAAATTAAAATTTCCATGATTATTTTATGATATAAGAGCATTATTAATCATCAAAATAATGCTAGAAAATTTAAGAATACAATATACCTATTGTTATGGGTTTCGAAAACCCTAAAATTTCAAATTAGGGTTTTAAGGTCTAAAAAATTATTTTAATACTTTTCTATAATTGAATTTATTATCTAAGACATATAATATGTCACATAACTATGTGTTAGCTATCTATTACGTGAAAATGAAATATTAGTATATTAAACCCTAATTTTGAAAATGTGGTTTCTAAAGTATTAATTCTAATTTAATTCTTATCGAATTAATAATGGATGATATTAATTATATTAATATGATATTTTATGGATAATATGAGTTGTATTACAAGTTGCACAAGTGGGGTACACTTGTGCCCAAAAGTAATGAAAATTTCATGCTTTAGGTGTGATATTATTAATTAATATCATACTATATTTAATGAGAAGATAAGATAAGGTATCCACTTGTGTATGAGTTGTAAAGTAGAGTTAGTTATCAATTAGAACAAGTAACTATAGCCTAATTAATGAAATAGCGAAAATGTTGAAAATAAAGTGTGAACAAATGTGAACTTAATTAAAAGTCATAGTTGAGATTTTTGACTTTTCAAATATAATCTTATCTTATTATTTAATAAAGTATATAATATAGAAAAATAAAGAAATTTATTCCTTTAATTTATAAGAAGCCGACGCCTATATATATATAGTATCAATCGAGTAATTCATTTTTCACGTGAGGATCATGATAATGTACACTAATTATGTAGTATGATGACTATTCAAAATATATTTTGATATAATAAAAATAAAAATTAACCCCAAGCTTTTGTACATGGCCGAGACACACACATGATCTACTATGTGTTGTATTAATTATCTTGTGATCTACAAGATCCAATGTATTAATTAAAAAGATATGGTGACATAATTAAAGGTTAAAGGATAAGATAATATTTTCTCCTTATATAGGCAAGTGGTTCGAAAATCTTAAGGGATAACAAGTGGGAAATAAGATATTTTTCTAAGTAATTATTATCATACAAGTGGCTTAGGTCTATAAATAAAACCTTAAGCTCTCCAATCTCCCATTTGATCCCCTAACCATCGAAAAAATTGAGAGAAAAAGGGAGAGAGTTCATCTTGTTCAAATCCAATCCTAGATCGAATAAACCTTCGCCGATTAAAATCGACACCGATTAAAAGGTTAGAAATCTTCTGATCTTCGTATACATGCTAGAATTTTCAAGTTTTGTCTGTTAAATTTTAAGTTATGAGCTTAGTTCATTTATGATATTTTCGAAAGTTATAAACCATGTGCTAAGATGTTTAGAAATCATGTTTATATGATATTATTAAGCATGTACTATGATTATATTACAAAGATAAGCATAATATTAAAAGTTACATGTTGACCAAAATGTGTAGGCATGGTATATTGATGATTTTGATTTTAATTGTCGATTTAAGCATGAAATCATAATCTAGGGTATTAAATAAGTTTATATGAATTTATATAGAATTTTTGGAAAACTTTAGTACCTAAGTTCATGAATTTCGAAAATTATAATATATGATATGATATTGAGATATGAACCATATTTAAGTGTTATCATATCATATTGATGATGTAGATTCATAATATATGGTTGTGTGAATTTATTGAAATTTATAAAAATTATTTGGACCTAAGTCAAGAATTTCGAATATGACTTAGGAAAATTAAATTCAATAGTTCATAATAAATAACAATTATGTTATAATAAGGATAATTAAGGGTGATTAAGTATTATGTGAATTTATTGGAATTTTTGAAAAATGTTTAGTTGATTAAATAGGGTGACCGAAAACTATACCCTATGTGTATTAATGTTATAAATTTATTTTATAAGTATAATTACATAATATGATCTAAAATAATATTTTAGACATAGTATGATTTTATAGGAATTTTTGGAACAAGAATTGCACATAAAATAATAGAAATTCATAAGAAATTGAAAAAGTCAAAATGTTGACTTTGAGTTGACTAAAGTCAAAATTGTTGACTAAATGTTGACTAAGTCAAAATAGTTGACGAAAAACGTTGACCAAGGTCAAAGGGCACGTAATTCGATAATACGTGGTCTATGTGACGTAGTACGTTTAGTAACAATGTAACTTACGTTACGTAAGTACATTAAAACGTACATTATATACTAAAAGGTATAATATTCCTTATAAATCAAGAAAATTTATAATCAACATCAATTGATTAGGAAACGTCAAAATAAGTCCGGTGATAGCCTTATTTAATGCATAGAACGTTATAGACGATGTTCGTCGCTATCGAACGCGACCAATGTACTAAAGTAGTTCTTACGTTAAGGTGGGACGTGGATTGAGCGTTGACGTAGAAAGGAGATTATAGAAAGGAAATCAGTTTTGAAAGGAAGACCATACCAGGTAGGCTTTACTCGAAAACCCTTTTATTTACTTGCTTTCTGCAAATGAAAAATATTTATTTACAACACTTTCAGTTGAGAAATGATATGATTACCTACCCAAAGTGTTTATGTTTTATGTATGGATCCTATCATGTTGTTGGTGTCAACTATGAAAGTATATTTGTTGGTTCATGATTGACTTGATCGTTGGGTAGCTCCCCGACCGATGAGAAAATCGATATCGGACCCTATGTCGGATCACGAATTCCTGGCTAGGGTTACGTGCACGAGTAAGGCGACTGCGTGCCGAAAGGACAATTCTCGGCCGTTCACTGCGCCCGTAGGAGGTGGCCACCTCTACGGTGCGAGATGAGTTTATGAGATGATGATGTGATATGAGATATGTGAATGATATGGATCATACAAAGAGAAAATGCTCGGCCGGCGGCGTTTTGAGAAATGAGAAAATGTTTTAGTAAGCAAGGCATTTTCAATTATAACCCTTACATCTTACTTATGGGCGATGTAATTTAAAGAAAATGTCTTGCAATGAGTCCATTGGGTGCATTATTTGTACTTACCGCATATTTGTTTTAAATGTGCAGGTTGAGCTGATGGATGGGATGGAGCAGTGTTGAGCAATCAAGTCTTTTGTCATTGATAGTTAAACCTTGGATACGCATCGCCATATGTGTATTCCACATGTTTTCCATTGCAAAGTACCTTAAGTTATGTTTTGAGTTTGTACCTCATTCCTTCAAAGTAGTTGAACCCTTTTGATAAAGGTTTAAATGATTCAGTTTCATATGTAAGTTATGTTTGTCGTGTTAAATGATATGAAGTCTTGAGAGTTTGTCTATCATATGCCCTCAATTCCATAATTAGTTCTTGTTCCTTGTTGATCCCGTCATTAATGTGACCCCTCGCTAATCCGTACTTTAGGTTGGCAAGGGTCACATGATTGGTATCGAGGCGGTCGTTCCTTAAACCCAAAATTTCTTTCAAAAGTTGAGTCTAGATTGAGTCACTAGACTTCTAGAGATCACCGACTATGCTCAACACTCCATCACATCAAGCTCGGTAGGAAAAGAGGTAAATGATTTTCTTAAAGTTTTGAGAATGAGAATGAGAAGTTTGAAGGTGAAAGTTACTAAGTGAAATGATTTTTCCAAGAAAATGAAAGTTTTAAATAAAGAGATTCTAAGAATATGCGGTATGAGACCGCATATTCAAGGAAAACTCAGGATTCCACGAATATGTAGGTATGGGACTGCATATTCATGGGAGACTTAAAGAATTTGATAAGCGTTGAGTAAATGATTTTCTCTGTTTTGGAAATGAAAAAGTTTGAAAGTACATGCCCTTTCTCAAAATTTTTAAATGAAAAGTTTGAACATGGAAAATGATATTTCCAAAGAGATGAAAGTTATCAGAACTATTGAAAGTGAAAGTAATTGCTAACATTGCAATGAAGTTTTATGAGAAATTGATATTTGTTCCTAAGCCGGATGCAGAATACCTGGCTAGGATTAATTTGATATGATATTGTTATATGTGGAGTTGGCTGGTATGATGAAGTGAAAATTGTTGGTTCGCTACCAACATATGAGTATATTATGATGATGTTATATGAAAGCATTGACACTAATATGTCAAAGAGAAATCTTTGAATTCACGAATTGATGAAAATTTATGTTATGAAAGCTATTGGTTCATTACCAACATATGATTATGTTATGATGATATGATATGACAAAGTGTTGACATAGATATGTCAAGAGTGAAATCTTTGAATTCGTGAAATTCAATGAGCATGATTATTATAAAAGATATATGTTATGAATGTTTCTGATTCGAAATTTCGATTATTTGATGATGGGTATGTTATCCCAAAAAAAAAAAAAAAACCTAGACTGTCTAAGTCGCATGATCCCTTTTACGAAAGAACATAGAAAGAGAACTATGAGAATTTTAGTCTGTCATGAGACAGAATCTAGATCGAAATGAGAATCTCGAGCTGAATAACGAGAACAAAGAGCTAAAAGTCAGAGAGCAAAGATGAGATGATGAATGTCACTATACTCCAGTGACATGAGTATAGTCTTTTGTTTGGATGTTCACGTATGACGGAAATCCAAATTGACTATGACTTTCTCGTTAGAAACGAAATAAGAATGTGATCAAAGAAACAGTTGATATTAGTGTTACGATTTACATAGAACAAGAACTCTACAGTATAACGAGAACCTTAGAATGTTACTAGAGAGCGAGATTTCCAATAGTACAAGTAGAGCTATGACATGTATACATGAGAACCTTTGCTGATATCCAGTACAAGTTATACGAAATTTCAAAGTCTATTCATCACCAAGTTCTATCATGGAGTTTAATTCTATGACCTAGTTCCAATTGAGAAATCACTTGAGTTCTCACTTTTTCTGAAAGAAATTTACAACCAGAAAATTTCATAAAGCATTCTTTTGAAACCAAGCCTTCCTGTGACTGAGAAAATATTTGTGACGGGTCTGGCCACCCCATATGACCAAAGAAATCTCAGTAACTGTTATTCCGGTCTTCGGACCCTATCTCCCAATTATTCAGTTCAAAGAACATGTTGTTTTAAAGCCTTCAGAGTTGTTATCTTGAATTGTGGAACCATATCTCTTGCAAGTTGTCATGATAAATTCTTTTCAAATCCTTGAAACCAATAAGTAAGAAATAGGTTGACTCATTTTGTCACCTAAGTTTCGAGTTAGTGAAATGATAAACATCAAGATATGATGTAAATAAGTTCTCGATGAGACGAGATATCATTTTCGTAAAACACATAGGTGGATCGACCATGATGGGTTTTCCTAATCTTGATGATGATCTGGTTATACCTCCACGCAAGTATATGATAACTAAGTTATGAGCGAGATACTCTTTAGCATTTAGTCTTTGGAATAGAATAAAGAAAAGTGTATGATATCCTTGGAATATACCCTCCTCTTATTACGTCATAATAAGAAAGAATGCAACTTATCTGTAAGATAGTTGATTGTCCTGAAAACCTCGTTAGTAGGTCGGACATGTCTAAAGTTGGAAGTACAAGAAATTCTCCTAGAGGAAGACGTAATAGATAAAAGTATTCTCGTTAGCAAGTCAACTCGTTATACCTCCGCCCTTACAATCATGCATGAAGAAAGTTGTTTTCAAAGTAAATTGAAACTTTCGTGAAACCACGGATAGTGAGGATGGAGAGGGTAAATGGTTTACTAAAACCGTATTATGATGAGGGTTGAATAAAGATGTTATAATTACGATAAGCATTACGTGAATGCTAATTACATCTTTGTAATACTAGAATGCCGCTAGGCGAGCTTGAGCAAGAAATTAGAGGAAGAGATGGGAGAAGGCGAGTTCCACGGCCGAAAGAAATACCACAATCACCCCACCTCCACACGATCGTAGGATCGAGGAGCTTTTCCTTATGCAAAATCGCCTACCTTTAGCGAAAAGGAAGTCACGATGAGGCGAGCAATGGGTAAGAACAATGGAAATGATTTTCAATTTCCTCTATTATGCAAAGACAAGAGAGGCTCTTGTGTGACCTTCCAACTCACCGGACCGGTGATTTACGGTGGGAAGCCGAAGAAAACCCTAACACCGGAACAAATAGATGCATTCACTTGGGAAAATTTTAAGACAAAATGCATGAAATACATTCCCAAGAGCTATAGGAGAAAAAGGAAATCGAATTCTTCAATCTTAAGCAGAGAAGATGTCGAGAATTGAGTACGATCGCCTCTTTTGTGATATGTCAAGGTACGCTCTGGACCAAGTGAACACTGACATAAAAATGTCAGAGAAATTTAGATCGGGTCTAAGGCATGAGATAAGAATGTCTCTTGCCAGTCATGGAGACTTAGCATATACTCAAGCTCTTAGTCGGGCTTTAGACATTGAGGCAAACAATGCGGAGGATAAGCTTCTCCCGCTCATCATATAATGCCGGTGACAAAGGCAAGAGAAAGCGGAAGGCAACCTTAGTAACTACAACCGAGGAAATGTTGAGAGTTCTAACAACAAAAATCCAGGACAAAGAAACATGGCGCCGCAAGGACACATAAGAATCCCTCTCTGTTCAAAATGTCATAGACCACACAGAAGTATATGTCAAGCAGGCAGTACTGGTTGCTATAAATGTGGCAAGAAGGGCCATTATGCGAATAAATGCCCAGGAGTACACTCAGGAGGAATAGGGAAACCCAACTCACTTGGCCAAACCCAACCACTTAAGGCTATACAACATCAGCCCCAATGTCGGCTGCAGCAACAACAACAAAGACGGCCACAACCAGCACGAGCTAGAACTTATACTCAAAACCAAGGAAACCTAGAAGGTATGAGAAACTTCTCCCCACACTTGTAATATTTTTGTACGATACCAATGCTTTATACCTTTCAACAAAAGAGCATGTGTAGATATAATGGAACTTAAGTTCGAATAAGAAATTCAGGAAGAGAGAATCATCTCACACATAAAAGAAACTAAGACTGTCACGCTTGTTGCTCGAACTTAGAATTGAACCTAGGATCACTTAAGGTTTAGCAAAATGACTTGAACGTAATACCTATAGAAGATGTAGATACGACCTAAGAAAGGAATGATGAGACGAAACTCATTCTACGATCCTATGCAAGAAAAGTAAAAGTACGTACCATTTTCCGATCAAGGAACTACGAGTCTTATGGAATCAGCATGGAGAAGAAAATTCCAATAATACCCACACTATATCCAAAGGGAATGACAAATAAGAGAGAATGTCGAGCATTCCTTATTTATCTAACCAAAGGAGAGGAAGCAGAAACAAAGATCGAGGATATGGAAATTATTTGAGAATTACCAAACGTTTCTCATAGCAATTTACCAATAACTTACCCTTATAGGCAGCTAGAGATTACCTATGAATATAGAACCCTGAATAGCACGTATAATGAATGGCTTCAAGGAAGTTGGAAGGACAAAGGATAAATCTAAGAATTATAGGATTTAAGTTTTATCAAACCTAGTATATCACCTTGGAAAACACCCGGCTTGTTTATCAAGACAAAGGATGGTTGTTTAAGAATACGCATTAACTATCGAGAATTAAACTAATTGATGCTTAAGAACAAGTATACACCACCAAAGTTAGACGATTGCTCGATTAGTTGAAAGAAGTGAAATTATCCTTGAAAATCAATCTTAAATAAAGATGTCATCAGCTAAAGGTACAAGCTGGCAATGTACCCAAAATGGCTTGCAAACAAGTTATGACCACTATGAACTTATAGTTATGCCGTTCGGACTAACAAATGTACTAGCCATATTTTTGAACCTCAAAAATCGAGTGTTCCATCCTTACTTAGATAAATTTGTCTTAGTCTTCATGGGAGATATCCTTATCCATACAAAGAGGAAGGAAGGACATAAGTAACACTGAGAATAGTCCTATAAACCTCAAAGAACCAAGCAAGTTCTTGCCAAGTCTGGTAAATGATAAGTTTGGCTTAAAGAAATAATGTTCCTTGGACATATCGTGTCATTAGAAGAAATTAAAGAAGATATGGCTAAGGTTAAAGCAGTGCAAGGATAGAACTACCCCTCTCACCACTTAGAACTAGCAATAGTAATACAAGGATTAAGTTTTGGAAACATCACCTCTAAGAAGTAAGGTATGAGATCGTCACCGATCATGAAAGTTTAAAATACTTCTTCGAGCAAAGGGTTTTGAACATGGGAAAAAGAGAAGGCTCGAATTAGAAAAAGATTACGACTGAGGTATAGAATAACACCCATTAAGGGCACACGTAGTAGCTAAGGTCTTGAATCGTGAAAGTCAATCTAAGAAAGGATGTCTCTTAGCAAGAAAAGAGAAACTCGCTAAAGAATTTAAGGCGAAAAAGCAAGAGAAGCACATGCTAATGTCATATTGTTTAAGGAAGGATATGCGTTCCCAAAAATAATGAGTTAAAGAATGAAATCATGAGTGAAGCTCATGATACTCCTTATACCACCCATCCAGGCAGTATTGAGATGTATCAAGACTTATGAGAAAAGTTCGATAGGAAGAGTGGAAACAAGATATAGTCTCATTCGTCAAAAGTAGAGGCATTACATTAACAAACTATGAGAAAGTTATAGCCTTTGGAGATACCCCATGGGAATGGAAT
The DNA here is from genome assembly GCA_036937905.1 of Salvia rosmarinus. NCBI lineage: Eukaryota > Viridiplantae > Streptophyta > Magnoliopsida > Lamiales > Lamiaceae > Salvia > Salvia rosmarinus. Next base: position 28,037,495 of record CM072824.1, on the reverse strand, counting down.
GACATCATAATGAAGTTCGTAATAGATTATCAACGTCGAAAGAAATAACACTACTATATGAATAGTAGTGGATCAACTCGTTAAATGCCTTCATTATTCGACCTATTCAGATTACTTATGAATCTGATAAACTAGTTCGGTAAGACATAAAAGAAACCGTACGTTTACATAGAGTACCAAAATCTATCATAGTTGATAGAGATTCCAAGTTCCAAATTTGGATTAGTTAAAGAAAGAATTGGAGATGTGATTAAACTAGAATCTTTGCTCATAGATGGACAGTCAAAAGACAATACGGACATTTTAAGATATGTTAAAGACATTAGTGTCGAATCAAATGCGAGTTGAAACATATTTTTCCACTAATCTGACATCACCTTCGATGGTAGTGTACGAGAAATGGTCAAAATGGGCCATATGAGATATTGTACGAAAGAAAGTGTCGATCACTTCCTTCTTATGATAAGGTACGAGGAAAGTACCAGGGTCTAACACCCCGAGTAAAATGATTGAGATTATCCGTCGGAAGCGGATTAGCGATAACGAAGCTCGTGAGAAAGCAAAAGTCTTACGCAGATACGCGTAAATAAAGTTTTCTTAAGATCTCTCCATTAAGAGGAGTTAAGATTGAGTAAAATGCAAGTTAGAATCACGTTGTATAAGACCTTATGAGGATCTTAGAAAGGATAGGCCCAGTAGCCTATAGATTGGTACTTCCACCAGGCATGGGGAAAGTACATAATGTTTTCCATGTGTCGCAGTTGAGAAAGTACGTGTATTACCCAAAATACGCGAGTTATTATGATGATGATGTTATTAATCCAGATATGGATTATGAGGAAAGACCTACGACGATGTTAAATCGTAAAAGTATAACGGTTAAGAAACAAGTTTATACCGTTAGTGAAAGTCCAATGGAGAAACCATGGACATGAGAAAGTCATGTGAAAACATGAGAATGAAATGACGAGAAAAGTGTCACGTGCTTTGAGGTATGCAAATTTCGGGACGAAATTTATTTTAAGGGGGGTAGAATGTAATATCCCGTAATTTTAATACTGAATTACAATAATAAATGACGTAATTAGGGTTATAAATTCAGTAATTAAAACCTTAATTAGTCAATGCTCGATTTTGACCAATCATAATTTAATAATGTCTGTGTGACATTCACTGACGCTTAGTGAATTAAGAAATATAATTTCCGATATTCCTTCGAACGTAATATCTAACGTCGGATAAATTCGACGATTCGTCTTCTGATATTATTAAGTCGTTAAGCTTAATTTCAAATTCTATTATTATAGGAATAAGTAAAGTTGTTACAACTTTATTTTGAACATTTAGAGATAATTAGCCTATGAGAATTTTGAGGCGTTTTGAGCGTCGGTTTTAGAGATGAGTCGATAACTCAGACAAACGATCATGGAATTATAAAATTCAAATTCCCATGATTATTTTATGATATAAGAGCATTATTAATCATCAAAATAATGCTAGAAAATTTAAGAATACAATATACCTATTGTTATGGGTTTCGAAAACCCTAAAATTTCAAATTAGGGTTTTAAGGTCTAAAAAATTATTTTAATAATTTTCTATAATTGAATTTATTATCTAAGACATATAATATGTCACATAACTATGTGTTAGCTATCTATTACGTGAAAATGAAATATTAGTATATTAAACCCTAATTTTCGAAAATGTGGTTTCTAAAGTATGAATTCTAATTTAATTCTTATCGAATTAATAATGGATGATATTAATTATATCAATATGATATTTTTATGGATAATATGAGTTGTATTACAAGTTGCACAAGTGGGGGTACACTTGTGCCCAAAAGTGGCGAAAATTTCATGCTTTAGGTGTGATATTATTAATTAATATCATACTATATTTAATGAGAAGATAAGATAAGGTATCCACTTGTGTATGAGTTGTAAAGTAGAGTTAGTTATCAATTAGAACAAGTAACTATAACCTAATTAATGAAATAGCCGAAAATGTTGAAAATAAAGTGTGAACAAATGTGAACTTAATTAAAAGTCATAGTTGAGATTTTTGACTTTTCAAATATAATCTTATCTTATTATATTAATAAAGTATATAATATAGAAAAATAAAGAAATTTATTCCTTTAATTTATAAGAAGCCGACGCCTATATATATATAGTATCAATCGAGTAATTCATTTGTCACGTGAGGATCATGATAATGTACACTAATTATGTAGTATGATGACTATTCAAAATATATTTTGATATAATAAAAATAAAAATTAACCCCAAGCTTTTGTACATGGCCGAGACACACACATGATCTACTATGTGGTGTATTAATTATCTTGTGATCTACAAGATCCAATGTATTAATTAAAAAGATATGGTGACATAATTAAAGGTTAAAGGATAAGATAATATTTTTTCCGTATATAGGCAAGTGGTTCGAAAATCTTAAGGGATAACAAGTGGGAAATAAGATATTTTTCTAAGTAATTATTATCATACAAGTGGCTTAGGTCTATAAATAAAACCTTAAGCTCTCCAATCTCCCATTTGGTCCCCTAACCACCGAAAAAATTGAGAGAAAAAGGGAGAGAGTTCATCTTGTTCAAATCCAATCCTAGATCGAATAAACCTTCGCCGATTAAAATCGATACCGATTAAAAGGTTAGAAATCTTCCGATCTTCGTATACATGCTAGAATTTTCAAGTTTTGTCCGTTAAATTTTAAGTTATGAGCTTAGTTCATTTATGATATTTTCGAAAATTATAAACCATGTGCTAAGATGTTTAGAAATCATGTTTATATGATATTATTAAGCATGTACTATGATTATATTACAAAGATAAGCATAATATTAAAAGTTACATGTTGACCGAAAATGTGTAGGCATGGTATATTGATGATTTTGATTTTTAATTGTTGATTTAAGCATGAAATCATAATCTAGGGTATTAAATAAGCTTATCTGAATTTATATAGAATTTTTTGAAAACTTTAGTACCTAAGTTCATGAATTTCGAAAATTATAATATATGATATGATATTGAGATATGAACCATATTTAAGTGTTATCATATCATATTGATGATGTAGATTCATAATATATGGTTGTGTGAATTTATTGAAATTTATAAAAATTATTTGGACCTAAGTCAAGAATTTCGAATATGACTTAGGAAAATTAAATTCAATAGTTCATAATAAATAACAATTATGTTATAATAAGGATAATTAAGGGTGATTAAGTATTATGTGAATTTATTGGAATTTTTGAAAAATGTTTAGTTGATTAAATAGGGTGACCGAAAACTATACCCTATGTGTATTAATGTTATAAATTTATTTTATCAAGTATAATTACATAATATGATCTAAAATAATGTTTTAGACATAGTATGATTTTATAGGAATTTTTGGAACAAGAATTGCACATAAAATAATAGAAATTCATAAGAAATTGAAAAAGTCAAAATGTTGACTTTGAGTTGACTAAAGTCAAAATTGTTGACTAAATGTTGACTAAGTCAAAATAGTTGACGAAAAACGTTGACCAAGGTCGAAGGGCACATAATTCGATAATCGTGGTCTATGTGGCGTAATGCGTTTAGTAACAATGTAACTTACGTTACGTAAGTACATTAAGCGTCATTATATACTAAAAGGTATAATATTCCTTATAAATCGAAAATTTATAATCAACATCAATTGATTAGGAAGCGTCAAAATAAGTCGCATGATAGCCTTATTTAATGCATAGAGCGTTATAGGCGATGTTCGTCGCTATCGAAGCGCGACGATGTACTAAAGTAGTTCTTACGTTAAGGTGGGGCGTGGATTGGCGTTGGCGTAGAAAGGAGATTATAGAAAATCGGTTTTGAAAGGAAGACCATACCGGTGGGCTTTACTCGAAAACCCTTTTATTTACTTGCTTACGCAAATGAAAATATTTATTTACAACACTTTCGGTTGAGAAATGATATGATTACACCCAAAGTGTTTATGTTTTATGTATGGATCTATCATGTTGTTGGGCAAGCCGACTATGAAAGTATATGAGCCGTTGGTTCGCTAACCGACTTGATCGTTAGGTAGTCCCCCGGTGATGAGAAAATCGATATCGGACCCTATGTCGGATGCGAAATTCACAGCTAGGGTTACGTGCAGTAAGGTATTTGTGTGCCGAAAGGACAATTCTCGGCCGGTCTGCGCCCGTAGTAGGTGGCCACCTCTACGGTGCGAGATGAGTTTATGAGATGATGATGTGATATGAGATATGAGATATGTGAATGATATGGATCATACAAAGAGAAAATGCCTGCAGGCGACGTTTTGAGAAATGAGAAAATGTTTTAGTAAGCACAAGGCATTTTCAACTAAAACCCTTGTGTCTTACTTATGGGGCAGTGTAATTTAAAGAAAATGTTTTGGCAATGAGTCCACTGGGTGCATTATTTGTACTCAGCCCTGCATGTTTGTTTTTAAATGTGCAGGTTGAGCTGATGGATGGGATGGAGCAGTGTTGAGCAATCAAGTCTTTTGTCATTGATAGTTAAACCTTGGATACGCATCACCATATGTGTATTCCACATGTTTTCCGCTGTAAAGTACCTTAAGTTATGTTTTGAGTTTGTACCTCATTCCCTTCAAAGTAGTTGAACCCTTTTGATAAAGGTCTAAATGATTCAGTTTCATATGTAAGTTATGTTTGTCGTATTAAATGATATGAATTCTTGAGAGTTTGTCTATCATATGCCCCTCAATTCCATAATTAGTTATTGTTCCTATTGTTAATCCCCGTCATTAGTAACAGTCCCTGCTAATCCGTACTTTAGGTTGGCGGGCTGTTACATTGATACTGGTGCCTCGTATTCTTTTATTGCTGAAGCATGCGTAGAGAACTTAGTAGGAGGCATAAGAACGGTAACCCACTTATGCTCGAACCTAGAACTTGGACTAGGCTCACTTAAGGTCAGGACAGATAACCTTCACGTCATACCTATGACAGATGTGGACATAATCCTAAGAATGGATTGGTTAACCGAATATAATGCGACCATCCTGTGTAATGAGAGGAAAATTTATTTCCAACATCCCGGAGAGAAACCTACAAGCAAGGACGTTGCTGAATAAGACAGAGAACCACGCCTACCTTGTCTATCTCTAGGAGGAAGAGCAGAATGAGAGAATGATAGAAGACGTTCCGATCGTGAAGGAGTATCCCGATGTATTTCAATATGAACTACCGGGATTACCGACAGATCGAGTTCACTATCGACCTTGAACCAGTTTTACCCCTGTGTCGAAAGCCCCATACCGGATGGCACCAAAAGAACTCGAGGAATTGAAGATCCAACTCCAAGAACTCTTGGAGTTAGGTTTCATTAGACCTAGTGTGTCTCCATGGGGAGCGCCTGTCCTTTTCATGAAGAAGAATGATGGCACGTTGAGAATGTGCATAGACAATCGAGAGTTAAACAAGATAACTCTTACGAATAAGTATCCTTTACCCCGAATTGACGATCTGTTTGATCAGCTTAAGGGAGCAGGAGTCTTTTCGAAGATAGATTTAAAGTCTGGATACCACCAACTGAGGATTAGACCAGATGATGTACCTAAAACGACTTTCCGTACAAGGTATGGTCATTTTGAATTCATCGTTATGCCCTTTGGACTTACAAATGTTCCGGCAGTATTTATGGATATCATGAATAGGGTATTTCACCCATACTTAGACAAATTTTTCTTAGTATTCATAGACGATATCCTAATATACTCCAAGAATAACCAAGGACACGAAGAGCACTTGAGAAATATGCTACAAACACTAAGGCAAAAGCAACTCTTTGCCAAGTTTAGTAAGTGCGAGTTTTGGTTAGGCGAAGTGACATTTCTAGGTCATATCGTGTCCACGGAAGGAATCAAAGTAGATCCCTCGAAGATCGATACAGTTCGAGAATGGAAATCACCGAAGAACCCGAATGAAATTCAGAGTTTCTTAGGACTTGCCAGCTATTATCGAAGATTTATCGAAGGATTTTCAACGATAGCCCGACCCATGACCCGATTGTTGCAAAAAGGAATCAAGTACACTTGGACCGCCGAGTGTGAGGCTAGTTTCCAAAGATTGAAGGAGTTGCTGACCACAACTTTTGTATCATAGATGCCAAGCGGATAAGGAGTACAAAATCTACACGGACGCTTCGAAGAATGGACAAGGATGTGTTCGATGCAAGAATGCAAGGTTATTGCTTATGCTTTAAGGTAATTACGCCTACATGAGTTGAACTATCCTACGCACGACCTGGAATTAGTAGCGGTCATAAAAGCCTTAAAGATTTGGAGACACCATCTCTGTGGAGTTAGATGTGAGATCTATACTGACCATAAAAGCCTGAAGTATTTCTTTGAGGAAAAAGATCTTAACATGAGGAAATGTAGATGGTTAGAACTGGTGAAAGATTACGACTGTGGTATCAATTACCACCTAGGCAAGGCTAATGTTGTAGCCGATGCTTTGAGTCGCAAATCTCACTCTAGTTTGGGATGTCTCCTCAGTCATGATGAGATACTTATAAAGGAATTTCAGAAGATGAACATCGAAGTCATGGACTCGTCTTAGACGATAGAAAGCTGTATTGCAACGTTGATTGCAATCCCAGACTTAAGAGCCCGAATCTTAGATGCCCAGAGGAAGAGCAAAAAGCTGGAGGATGTACGAGCGAAGATCAAGGACAACACCCACAAAAATTTTAGAGAGGCAGCAGATGATGTTCTCTTGTATGGCGAGAGAGTGTGTATCCCGGAAGAAGAAGGGCTTAAGGCGAGATCTTGAAAGAAGCCCATGAGACTTCTTACACAAGACACCCGGAAGCACCAAAATGTACCAAGATCACAAGGAGAAATTTTGGTGGGATGGAATGAAGCGAGGCGTAGCTTCATTCGTGAAACGTTGTTTGGCGTGTCAACAAGTGAAACACTCCACCGGCCGTATGGAACCTTACAACCGCTGGACATACGGAGAATAAATGGGGTGACATAGCCATGGATTTTGTTACCGGTTACCCAAATTCACAAAGAGGAAATACCGCTATTTGGGTCATCATCGATCGTTTGACCAAGAGCGTGGATTTTCTATCCATTCCGATAACACATGGATCAGACAGACTAGCACAGTTGTACGTTTGAGAAGTCATACGTTTACATGGAGTTCCGAAGACTATCACGTCTGATAGAGATTCAAAATTTACATCCAGATTTTGGACGAGCTTGCAAAAGAAATTGGGAACTCGACTATATTTCAGTACCGCGTTCCATCCACAAACGGACGGACAATCCGAGAGGACCATTCAGAAGCTTGAAGACATATTGAGGACCGTTGTCCTGTATAGAGGACAAAGTTGGGAACAAGTGTTATCACTTGTGGAATTCGCCTACAACAACAGCTACCAAGCAACTATTGGAATGGCCCCGTATGAATTGTTTTATGGAAAGAAATGTCAATCACCACTTTACTGGGATGAAGTGGGAGAAAGAAGAGATTAGGACCTGGCTCTGTGGGAGAGATGATCGAGATTGTGAGACAGATCCGCCAACGGATCAAGGAGGCCCAAGACCGACAGAAGTCGAACGCCGACAAATGTCGCACAGAGTTGCTTTTCGAAGTGGGAGACAAAGTCTTCTTGAAGATTTCTCCATCAAAAGGAATCGTGAGATTCGGAATCAAAGGGAAGCTGCGACCACGTTTCATAGAACCCTATGAAATTTTGGAAAGAATAGGGCCACCACTTCTCAGACTGGCATTACCGCCAAGCTTTGGGAATGTGCACAATGTGTTCCACGTTTCTCAACTCAGGAAGTACATACATGACCCCAACCATGTAATATCACCGACATATATTGTCCCCGATGACAATATGAGCTATGTGGAACTGCCTACGGAAATCTTGGATCGACGTATCCAAAAGCTAAGGAACAAAGAGATACCGTTAGTAAAAGTCCTATGGCGACACCATGGACAGGAAGAAGCAACCTGGGAATTAGAACTAGCTATGAAAGAGAAATACCCAGATCTTTTCCAAGGTTAGCAAATTTCGGGACGAAATTTATTTTAAGGGGGATGGTAAGTAATAACCCGAAAAATTTAAAACTTTTATTAGCGATGCTTAAACCAATTACTTAGAGTTCTAAGACCTTAATTATGTTTAAGGTGACCAACAAAACGAATTAGAATCGATTCGGAGGTCGAAAACTAGAGAAATAAAAAACTAGTGACTAGTCCTACTAGATTAGTGTTTTCTGAATAGCCTGAACATAGAATGAAAGATCGAGAATGAATCTCAACAAAATGATTTCATGTCTAGAATCCTCTCGCTAAAACATGTGAGAAACCAAAGAATTGGAATTTAAGGCATACTACTTGGTCGGGTCTCAAAATACTATTCACGAGTCGGATCAACTTCCAGTCCGTGCTAATCATGAAAATTTATGATAATAATCAAAATCAAGGAGTAATATATTATTATGAATTTAGGATTCATAAGAATCAATTTCTGAAAGAAATTCCTGAAGAACTTAACCGAACGCTGGGAATATATACCGGAAAAACCTTAAACTGATCCGAACGAACCGAAACTCTATCCAAGGGTCTAAATCAATAATAAATGATCTATAAGACTCAAATTAATTATGAAAGATCAAGAATTCAATAGAATTTCGAATGAGTATAATTTAATCGCCGGACGCTGTTTTTCCGCGATAACTCGGAATTGACTTACCGGATGCCATCCGAACATCATAAAATTATTATAAACTATGAAATAAGTCTTTTTAAGGCTATTTAAAAAAATAAAACCTTAAGTTTTTGAGAAATCAATCGAGAGCGTGATAAAATTTAAAAAGTCGGTATTAACATGCCAAATCGAGTAATTTGACCATTCTTTCTCCCAACTACCACCAAGAGACCCCAAATGAGCTTATAAAAGCTCTATTGCTGCCGTAATGTAGACCCAAAACCGTGCCCTCTCTCTCTCTAGTTTGAAATTTTCTCTCTTTTGTTCTTCAAGTTTTTAAGTTTTAATCCTCCATTCCAACCCCCAAATTAAATTTATAAGACCATACCAGTATTCATCATTCTCTTCATTTATAATGAAGTATAATTTTTTTTTGATTTTTTGGAATTTATTTCATGAAGAACCCTAATTTTGTTCTTCATTTTCTTCATGACTTTTGAGCCACCAAATGCTCTCAAGCTATGAATGAAATATTCTTAGGAATGTGTTCTAAGGTTGTGTTTAAAGTTTGATAATTTTTGGAGCATGTTTAATATTTTCGATTTTGGTTATAATTTTTTTTTTATAGAAGATGAAACGAGATTTTGTGAATATTATTTGATATTGTTTCTTGTTGATATATTAGGAGCATGTATAATAAATATGTGAATTTTTGGGATTTTTCTTGAATTTTTTTTTTTATAGAGGCCGAGAGCTATATGATATATTTAGGCCATGGTTTAATTTTTTTTGTTGAAAATAGTTGAGATATAGTGTTTAATATATGATATGAACATTATATATTAATCTTAGAATTTTTGAAACACATCAACTATTTTTTCAAAAAAAGGCCGAATATATATATATATATATATATATAGACCATTGTTTGATTTTATTTGTTGAAATAGTTGAGGTATAGTGTTTAATACATGATATGACATCATATATTAATCTTGAAATTTTTGAGACACTACTCCTATTTTCATGTATATACGAAAACTATATATATACATATATATATATATATTTGATTTATTTGATTTTTAATTGTTGAATATAATATGATATGTTATGTTTAGAAATAATATGAACCTAATATGCATTGTTGGGAATTATTGAACACATATACAATATATATGTGAGGACAAAAGAATTCAAACATTTATTTCATATTATAAATTTTAGTTGATGTTTAATGTTAATATTACATGTTTATTGCATATTATAAACATATTGTGAAGTGCATAAATTTATTGAATATATATGTGTATATATTAGCATTACCGTATATATATATATATATATATATATACTAATGAGCATGTGCTTTAATTTTAATACATGATATGAGATGATATTTCATGTTTAGTGTATGATATAAGCATGATAAGATTTTTGTGGAATTTATTGAACACCAATGCTCATTAAATCATTATTTCCAAAACTTTGGTATTTTTAACCCATGGTTTGAAATTTTATATGATGACATTGAGATGGTAATTAAATTCTATAGTATGATAGGAGCATAACATGATTTTATCGAATTTATTGGATACTTATGCTAATTATTGCTAATTATCGAAAACATAGAAAATGGTTAAGTATGAGTTTAATTTTAATGGTAAATGATGCTATGATAGTTAAACTATAAGCTTAGAATGAATGGTTGTGATGCTATGATAGTTAAACTATAAGCTTAGAATCAATGATTGTGTATTATGTTTGAAATTAGGGTTTTCTAATGCTTTAGTATAGTATATGTTGTGTATGGTGTTGAATGGTTACATTTACGTTGTGCGGACAAACAAAACCCCAAACGTAAACAACATAATACTTTATGTACGAGAATCCAAAAGAAATCGACCAATTTCGATAACGTAAGAAGGAATTAATGAGAATCGAAGTTAGACACGAATTAGGGTTTTTCAATTAGCAATAGGATACTCAAACGTGAGATCCTAAGTTAAGAAACCAAAAGCCGAGTTAAGACGTTAATATCCAACAACGATAACTTAATACAATGTTAGATTGTGCATTAAGACAACTCGACAACGAATAGCGATTATACAACTTATATAATCTCCGACGAGTTAAGGGAAACAAACAATGTCGTAAAGTGTAAGCAAAGATTCGAACATAAGAGGTCAATCCTTATGTCTCAAAGGTCGAGTTAATATTCCCGAAGAACTTCAGATATTCCTAAGTACTTACTTACATAATAGTATATGATCACTTGAATCATAAGTCAAGATCCCTTTTATTCGTCGTGTTAATACGACAAGTCGTCAAGCATAACCTACTAGGACATAACTATAATTGTTAAGTCTAGTTAGTGGCTTGAGAATATCCTAATTTACCAATCATAACTTGATTACCAACAATCTATAACGTAATAACGTTAGAAGAATACTAAGGTTAGAGTCAAGGTTAGACTCGTAGCATATGACTCATAAGTTGAGGTTCGTCTATGAAAGACGAAGAAATACAGTTTGGGAATTGAGAATGTAAGATAATAGAAATTATCTTAAGACCATCACATGAAATCATAAAGAAACCCTAATTGGGAACTTTAAGTCATAATTTATAAAGACCTTGATCATAGAAAGAATCCAAGAAATGCTATTTTCTTATGAAGGGTTTGATAAATCGTAGTTGACTAGGAAGGACAACCACTCCGCTCACTTAGAACTATTAACCCGGACTAGCGAGGGCTCTCTCAAACAAAATGATATGCATATCTATCTCAAAGCATGATTTACAAAAGCTTTATGAAATATTATTTGATTAGACGTATTTTATACGTATATTTTGGATGTTTTTGATGAGTTTAAATGCTTAATATCTACTTAATCCTATTTAATAAAGCTAATTGCATGTTTTGTGGATTTTGTAGCTGTTGATTTTAGTTTGGAAGAAAATAAGCATGATTTTGGAAGGAAATTGAAGACAAGGAAATGGATGAAGAATTATTTAAAAGCTTATGGGATTTTATTATTATTTTTGGAGGCCCTTTTAGTTGGTTTAGCCTTTTTGTTTCGGCCCTTTTAGTTTAAGTTTAGGTTATATATATTAATTAGTTTAGTTGTTTGGAAGAATACAATTTCCCACGCCTCCAATTTGAGAGTTCAAAGACAACTCCAAAACTCACAATCCCACGTCTCATTTTTTGCATCAAAAGCATATTTCACGTGAAGTGGGATTGGAGGCACAAACCATTTTTTGCCTTATTCAATTTATTCCAGCATTGTTCTTCGTTCTTCTTTTAATTATTCTTTGCTTTTATTCTATTATGAGTTCTAGCTAATTTAATTTATTCTGGCAACAATTAAGGAAACCCTAGCATGATTCCTATGTGAGATCTAATTTGTTGTTTATCCTTTAATTCGTATGCAAGTATTTGTTGTTCTCTATTTTCTCTGTGATTTAATTGTTTCAATCCGCTAGGTAGTGTACAATATTTAGTGAGTTGGAATTAATTAATAGCCAATTAATTCCAACATACGTAATCGTGGTTTAGGTTTGATTAGTGGTAAATTGACCTTCAGGTCAAGTGAATAACAATCTTAATTCGGTAATCCTGCGTCAGAGTTTATCGATTTTGAATCGGGTTTCTCTAGTTCTTAATGCTGTGGGTGAGGATGGTCAGAGTTTATCGGTTTTGAGTCGGGTTTCTCTAGTTCTTGGGTCCACTGAAATTTCTCCCTTTTTCAACAATTGTGTCATTGGCCTGACAATTTTGGAAAATCCTTCAATAAATCTTCTATAATAACCGGCCAATCCTAGAAAACTTTGAATTTCGCTTGAGTCGTGGGTGATTTCCACTCTTGTACCGCTTGGACCTTCTGAGGTCAACTTTTATACCTTCTTTGCAACTATATGTCAAGGAAATTTACTTCTTTCACCAAAATTCACAATTGCTAAACTTAGCATAGAACCTTCGGTTCTTAACTTTTCCAATACCAGCCGCAAGTGTGTATCATGTTCTTGCTCACTTGAAGAATATATTAGTATATCATCGATAAACACCAATACAAATTTATCAAGATAATCATGGAAAACACAATTCATAAGATCCATAAAGACTGCTGGGGCATTGGTTAATCTAAATGGCATCACTACAAACTCATAGTGTCCATATCTAGTTTGAAATGCAGTCTTGGGTATGTCCTCGGGTTTGATTTTCACTTGATGATAACCCGACCTTAAATCAATTTTTGAAAATACCCTTGCTCCTCTCAATTGATCAAATAAATCATCTATCCGAGGTAGTGGATACTTATTTTTCAATGTTATCTTGTTCAATTCCCGATAATCAATACACATTCTCATTGTGCCATCTTTCTTTTTGACAAACAAGACAGACGCTCCCCAGGGCGATGCACTTGATCGAATGAATCTTAAGTCTAAAAGTTCTTGTAGTTGAATCTTTAACTCTTGCAGTTCTTTTGGAGCCATTCGATAAGGTGCTTTTGAAATCGTGACCGACCGGCTCTAGATCAATGAGGAAATCGATTGTCGATTTGAGGTAACCACGTAACTTTTTGGAAATACATCTTTATACTCTCTCACAACCAAAGACGTCTTCTATTTTTCTTTCTTTCTTATTTTCATCGTTCAAATACACAAGATAGGCATGATTTTCTTCACCTCTTAATAACTTTTACGCGCAAAGCGTAAATTACGAAACGCCTCTTCTCTCTCATATATCCCATAGAAAGCAGGTGAGTTCTTTTCACGGGGTTGAAACGCTATCTCCCTTTGCTCTTTTGAATTGTGGCGAAATTTTAGTCAACCAGTCCATGCCTAGAATAATATCTATATCCCACATGCATAGAAGGCGTAAAGACTCGACTTTCAACAAGTGATCTAACTTAAACTCTAAGTTAGGACATATTTGATCAACCACGGTCGCCCACCTATTGGAGTAATCACTTTAAAACCTACTTGACTTGTTCTCACGGAAGCCCAAGATTATCCACGCATGCAGTTGAAATGAAAGAGTGCGAAGCTCCCGTATCAAATAAGATTATAACAGGCACACCTTTTAACTGGTCCATACCTGTCAAAGTGCCCGAGCTCTTCTCCGGTTGTTTCTGTTTAAACGCATACGCTTTCTGATGTTGAGGTTGAAATTGAAGAGATTGGGGCTACGTCTGTTGAGTAGAGGTTTCTGGATTTGAAGTCACTTGTGGAGGAGGAAGTTGATAATGTGGCTGTTGTGGATAGCCAGTCATTGCTTTTACTGTTTGGACTGGTCGAAACGACTTTACTCTTTCCCCTCTCCCAATCGCATTCTATTTATACGGACAAGCAGAGGAGAAATGACTGTTGCTTCCGCTTCTGCATATGCCAAAGTGTGGGCGATTGCATTGAGAACACATGGGTGGCCTCATCTGATTCGGAGGAAGGAATGTTGGTCCAGGTACTGATGGTCGAAATGATCTCAATGCCGTAGGTCCTTGCCTCTGAAAAGGCTTCTTGCTTGGAAATCCTTTGGTTTCCCACTTCCTTTTTCCTTTATACCTTTGTTCCATTTGAGAAGGTTTTGATGGAACTAGACTTTGGGGTACACTGCATTAGATTGATCGTAGTCTTCTCGATTGTATTTCCATTTTCATGTCTAGCATACGATTAAGGGTTTCAAACATAAGACATAGGTGGTGGCGGCGAATAATCCAAATTTCAGGTCGCAATCCGGAACGAAACATCTCTGCTATTTTCTCATCGGTTTCCAGTTTATACGGTGCGTATCGGGATAACGTGTAAAATTCCGATCATATTCTCGCCACACTCTTGCTTTCTTGTTTTAAGTTCATGAACTCGATTTCTTTCTTTTTGATAACTCCGGAATGAATTTTGCATCTGATTCTTCCTTGAATTGATCCCATATAAAGTTTGCCAATTGTTACGGGGTGAGGTTTTTGTCGGACCTCCACGAGAAATCCATGATCCTTTCATCAAAAATTTATACACAACAAACATTCCCGATCGTTACATTCCAAAACTTGAATATCCGTTCCTTTATCGTACCCATTCTTGACCGGCAAGACTACCAGCCCCGGTAAAGTTCGGTGGGTTTTGGCGAAGAAAGAGTTCTGCAATTTTTCGGTTTGGTGGAGAGGGTTCATGATTTGGAAAATTCTGAGGTGTGGCTTCACTGTCTCTTTCTTCTAAACTTGGGTTTCTTCTTCTTGGAGGCATACTGATACAAAAGAAAAATATTATTTCCACAACAACAGTTGATACAGTATCATAACAAAGGAATGAGATTTCAAATTATAGCAAGATTCAATCATCACAAAAATTTAAAGACACAATTATTCAGTCACAACAAAGATAAACAACATTTTATAATTTACAAGAAAATTGCCTCATTGAGGACTTTTTACAAAATAGGTTAGTTTTGTTGTCATCGGGCTGATAGTTCTACCTTGCCTTCCTATTTCACTACCCTAACTAGATTAAACCTATTTCTCCTAATCCTCCATCTCTTCTTCTGGATCCTCCTCCGGATCTTCTTCTTCTTCTTCTTCTTCTTCTTCTTCTTCTTCTTCTTCTTCTTCTTCTTCTTCTTCTTCTTCTTCTTCTTCTTCTTCTTCTTCTTCTTCTTCTTCTTCTTCTTCTTCTTCTTCTTCCTTGAGAGCATGAGAATGATCAGTGACTGAACAAGCGGGCTCTCCCGTCAATAAAAGGGATGGATCAGATAGGGAGGGCATCTCACTACTAGATATGGGTCGCAAATTAGAGGTGCCAACGGATGGTTGCTGTTCAAACTCATGACTTACCTCAGTGGAAGACAATGTTAATGAAATCTTGGGAAGGGGAGATAAAGGTGGTGAAAGAGTTCTCAATGCGAACGGTTGATCATATAAATCTAAATCAAACGAAGTCCACCGAGGCCCAAGAGGAAAAGGGTTATCATCGTCATAACAGAACTCATAAGTAGGACTAGAAACAACAATCTCTTGGGATCCGGTTTAATTTCTAAACTTTTGGGTCTAAGATATCGGATAAAATATGATGGGTGATGGGATAAAGCGATCAAAAGGACGATATGGTAATACCGGAGGATCTCCTCGTTATTATCTTGATTTTTAATAAGATTTACAAATTGGTCGAGGTTACGATGATTCGCACTCCATATCGGGATGTACATAATCGAGCAATTTGGATGCCCATCCCGCGGGGAAGGAGGTAAAGCTTGTACTATTTGGAGCAACCCATCTAACTCAGTCACCCCACACCTCATAACTGACTTCCACATCATTATGTACTGATTAACAAAGAACGGCATGTGCTGCTCTTCTCTCATTCTGAAGGAGAAGAACCTATCAATGCTGCCTAATCCAGACGACCTATTATCGACATTCTTTTGAGCGGTAACCTTCTTCCTTGCCATCCTATAATCAAATATAACTTACATGTTGATCAAAACAATCATATATCATTTATGTTCATACATACTACATCACAATAATTCACCATACTCAAGAACTATTTTCAATGTATGCATACATATTCACTTCTACACATAATTCACAATTTACTTTACTTGGTTGAGCTGAAGAGATGGACTGGAACGCTGAGCTCTTATCAATAATTCAAGGTTTACACCGAAAGGTTGGCTCAAAGAAAGGAATCTTACAGTTCCAGAGTGAACAACTGCTCTGATACCACTCTGTCACGACCCGACTAATTAATTAGACAATTAACTAATTAATTAGGCCGTGATGGGTTAAAACATTAAAATTTTGAACAATTAAACAGGTTTAAGTGAAATAAAATTTTCGACAAACTAGCAGCATATCCTCTAGAATATGGATAAGCCAACCTGCACACAGCAAATATCCAACAAGTAATAACAAAAAGTGAGGTCACAGCCTCAACGATATGTATATAAAAGGTTCCAAACATTTACAAGGATTTTCAAAAGTATTGTTTCAAGTTTTCAAGTTAACAGCGGAAGAGTAGTGAATGTCATGTATGAAGACACGACATTCAGGCACAACTATTTACAACAAAAAGGGATCAACTAAGCTCAGTTCCAGGCCCATATCCCTTCCATGCTCAACCTGCATCAAATAAAACATTTTTCGGGTATGAGTACCAAAGAGTACTCAGTGGGTAAATGCCAAACAAAATTTTAAAACTTATAATTTCTTTTCAAATAAGAATTTAGAAAACAATTGGAATAATTGTTTTATAAGAATCTTTCATTATCATATCACCACACTTTCTTTCTTGAAACATACTAGCATCACATACCCGAGTTGATCCCGAAGGATCTCAACTACGGTCATACCCTATCTACGTCATTCAGTAATGGGAAGTAGGCTTCCTCCCCAATACCATGGCCGGCCTACATTTGTAAGCTCACGGCCATAACCTGTGCACAGTACATAATATTTTCCTACCATAGATAGGTAAATCGTCGTCATACCCACAAAGTGGTAAAACATTCATTTTTAACATATCCATAATGTGGTGATTAAAAATAATTTCATGATAGAAATAAATTCAAAGCATAACATTTACTTTACTCAAATGAATTTGCAAAGCATTACCCACCTGACGACGTTCAATCCAAAAAGTTTGTTTCCTCGTCCTTTACTTCCCGACTTCCTTTGTTTGATCCTTGTAACATAAGATTATTATTGAATTTAGTAACCTTCCTTATTGATTTAACTACTCATCAATAGTTTGTCAATTATAATTTCAAAACGTCTTATTAATAAACAAATTCTACCGAAATTTCGGCAGAGTAACATTTATAATATGAATCGCCAAAATCAATCAAAACTCATCCAAATTCATCCCAAACTCCCCAAATCATCACCATATACTTAAATATACATTTAGGAACTTAAAACAAGTTTAAACTAATTCATTAACACTATAATCACTTAATGCCCTTCAACCACATTTATAGAAATTTTCTAGCATTTCACTATCTAAAATTCATTTAATATCAAACAACCTACAATTATACTCATTTATCATCAATAATCTTTAATTCATGATCACTTCAATTCTTAACCAAATTCATTACATAAAATCATAACTTTATTCTAAACTTTAATTTTTCATCTTTTAATATATATGTTCAAAATTCCCATAAATTCCACTTAAGCATTATTTTTATTATAGATCTCAAATATCATATCAAATACATCAAATAAAATCAAGAAATCATAGTTCATGATATCCCCTTCATTTTCGAAAATTAGGAACATTATGTAGATTCATGGATTAAATTCTTATAAATTCACATTTTGCATTATTTATATCCTAAAGTTCAAATATCATGTCAAATTGATCAAATAAAATCAAAATCCTCAAGTTCTAATTACTCCTAGTTTTCAAAAATTGTAGGCTTTTCAATATACTTGTTTTAATTTCTATTTTTTTAATCATAAGTTGTTTATTTCTATTTCTAATCATATATCTAAGCTCAATTCAACTAAATCATAACATATGTTTCACAAACAAAAATTAGGGTTCGTAGCCAACACTTTAATTTACCAACTTTCGCAAATGAAAGAATTAAATCCATAAATCATAATATTTATACACAATAAATATAATTAAATCAATAAACCTAACAAAATTGAAACAAATCAACCCTAAAATTAATCATCAAATTTTTGAAAACCCTAGGCATATAAAACATCCTATTTATCAATTTAAATCATAAAAACTTTGCTTAAATAAAGTAATTACCTTGCTTAGAGTGATTTTCCACCAATTTCCCACTTAAATATGGATTAAATGTGAAAATAAAAATTTTGTGTGTGCTTGTGTGTGTGAGTGTTGAAAATTTGAAGGAAAATAAGGTAGATGATGATCTTATGTTATTTTGAAAATTCTAGAATGTTTATGTACATTTAAATGTACATTAAGTATTCATTTTATCAAAATTTGACACAAATTTCCAAAATTGATAATTATACCTCTAATATTGCTAATGTTATAAATTAATATCCTTTAATATATATAAATATATTTCTAATAAATATTAGAATCCAAAACAATTTACATCCATGATTACAATTAATTTCATATAACATAAATTAAATTCTTTCATATGTTACAAATTGACTAATTATACTCATGCTTCTCAATTTTTGAAAATTATACAAAATAATTCTTTTATCACTAACTATTAATAAAATCAATTTATTCAAGCAAATTAATAGCTTGAACCATAATTTATTTTATTTTATAAGAAAAGTTCCACATAAAAATAATTAATACATTCTATAGCATAATTTCTATTTAATAGCATTTTTCATTCAACATACATTCATAATCACAAAATTCACATTTTATCATGATAAAACTCATTTCTAATTATTCTCTACATTTTCTAATCTCTATTCCTTCTATTGAAATTTAATCAAATTTCTATCGTTTAACAATCTATTATGCATTTCTTTATAAATTCTTAAAAATTAAACGGCCTTTAAGCCCCTAATTACACTTAATTATGCTCTAATTAATACTAAAGATTTTTCGGGTTACTACATTCCCTCCCCCTTAAAAAAAATTTCGTCCCCGAAATTTAGTACCTCGTAAAATAGGTCAGGATACTTCTCCTTCATTTGTTCTTCTAGCTCCCAAGTCACTTCTTTTGGACCGTGATGTTTCCACTGAACTTTCACTAAAGGAATAATCTTATTCCTTAACTTTTGCTCCTTCCGGTCCAGAATGCACTCAGGTTCCTCCTCATAACTCAAATCAGGGTCGGGAACTATTTCGTCATAATGAAGGATGTGCATCGGGTCATACACATATTTTATGAGTTGAGAAACGTGAAAGACGTCATGTACATTTGCGAAGTTAGGTGGCAACGCTAATCTATATGCTACTGGCCCAATCCTTTCCAGTATTTCATATGGTCCGATAAATCGTGGCTTAAGTTTCCCTTTTACGCCGAAACAATGAACTCCTTTAGTAGGGAAAACTTTCAGAAAACTTTGTCTCCTACTTCAAAGTTTAGTTCTGAACGACGATTATCCGCGTAAGATTTTTGCCTATCCTGGGCTTCTTTCATTCTTTGCTTTATTTGTCGTACTATCTGGACCATTTCTTCTATCGCTTCAGGGCTAAGAATCTTTCTTTCTCCAACTTCATCCCAGTAAAGGGGTGATCTGCACTTCTTACCATATAGCGCTTCGTACGGGGCCATGTTGATCGTAGCTTGGTAACTATTATTATAGGCGAATTTGATCAATGGTAAAATCTGTTCCCATTGATCTCCCCGATCGAGCACCATCGTTTGGAGCATATCTTCTAACGTTTGAATCGTTCTCTCAGTTTGACCATCTGTTTTGGGATGAAAAGCGGTACTAAAATTTAATCGAGTACCCAATTCTTTTTGAAAAGTCATCCAAAACCGAGAGGTGAATTTGGTATCGCGATCAGACGTAATTGATATCGGCACTCCATGTAAGCAAACAATTTCTCGAACATAAATTTGTGCCAACTTATCCGCTCCGTATGTTACTGGAATTGGAATAAAATGAGCACTCTTAGTTAATCGATCAATGATTACCCAGATAGCAGTGTTCCCTCATCTTGACTTGCTGGCACGCTAGACATCGTTCGACATATGATGCGATTTCGTGTTTCATTCCTGCCCACACGAATTTCTGTTTAAGGTCTTGGTATATCTTCGTGCTTCCAGGATGTGCGGCATATGGAACATTATGAGCTTCGCTCATAATTTCGTTCTTCAACTTGTCATCATTAGGCACACAAATTCGATTGCCGAACATAATTGCATTGTCTGCTATTTCATGATATCTAGGAAGATTCCCTAATCTAATTCTTGCTCACAATGCTTCCAGTTGTGCATCTCGTCGTTGTGCTTCAATGATTCGAGCTCTCAAATCTGGAAGTACCATTAATGCAGCTACTATATCTTGGGTGGTTTGGGGAGGTAACACCACTTCAAGCTTCATCCTTTCGAATTCCCTCGGTAATTCTTTATGTTTTGTCAAAAGAATTCCTAATCTTTCCTGATTTTTCCTGCTTAAAGCGTCAGCATCGACGTTAGCCTTTCCTGGATGATATTTGATCTCGCAATCATAATCTTTGACCAGTTCAAGCCATCTTTGTTGTCTCATATTTAAATCTTTTTGTTCAAAGAAGTACTTCAGACTCTTGTGATCCGTGAAAATTTCACTTCTTGATCCATATAAGTAGTGCCTCAAGATTTTCAATGCATGGACTATAGCTGCAAGTTCCAAATCATGAGTAGGATAGTTATGTTCATGAGGTTTCAATTGTCGCGATGCATATGCTATAACCTTTCCTTCTTGCATCAGAACGCATCCAATTCCATTTCGAGATGCATCGGTATAAATGGTATATACTTTCTCTGGATCAGGTATGGTTAATATGGGAGCAGTGGTTAGTCTATCTTTCAATTCTTGAAAACTATTTTTGCATTCTTGGGTCCACTGAAATTTCACTCCCTTTTTCAACAATTGTGTCATTGGCACGGCAATTTTGAAAATCCTTCAATAAATCTTTTATAATAACCGCCAATCCTAGAAAACTTGAATTTCGCTTGGAGTGGTGGGTGATTTCCACTCTTGTACCGTTTGGACCTTTCAGGTCAACTTTTATACATTCTCTGCAACTATATGTCGAGAAAATTTACTTCTTTCACCAAAATTCACACTTGCTAAACTTAGCATAGAACCTTTTGGTTCTCAACTTTTCAATACCGCCCGCAAGTGTGTATCATGTTCTTGCTCACTTGAAGAATATATTAGTATATCATCGATAAACACAAATACAAATTTATCAAGATAATCATGGAAAACACGATTCATAAGATTCATAAAGACTGTTGGGGCATTGGTTAATCCAAATGGCATCACTACAAACTGAGGAGCTAAGGGAATGGAAATGGCACGTAAGAACAAACTGAGGAGCCAAGCAAAGTATTTCATATGAGACGACCCTTATTTGTGGAAAACATGCTCTGATCAAGTCATTCGATGTTGCATTCGATGATGAGATTCATTCCATTTTGGAGTTTTGTCACCCCCATGCATGTGGAGGTCATTTTGGTCCAAACGGACAGACTCATAAAATTCTTGATCTTGGTTTCTATTGGAAACAATCTTTAAGGATGCCTACAATTTCGTGTAAAGGTGTGACCGCCAACGAACATGTAATATTTCTTCTAGTAATGAGATGCCTCAAGTTCCTATCTTGGTATGTGAGATTTTTGATGTTTGGGGTATGGATTTTATTGGTCCGTTTCTAGTTCATTTGGAAATTCTTACATTTTATTAGTCGTCGACTATGTTTGAAGTGGGTGGAAGTCAGGCCACCAGAACTAACGATTCAAAGTGGTTGCGGGTTTTCTTCGACTAACATTTTAACGGTGTGGTGTACCCGTGCCATCGTAAGTGATCAAGGATCCCATTTTTGCAATAGAACTTTGGAGCGTTGTTCAAGAAATATGGAGTTCATCATGGGTTGCATTGCCTAACATCAACAATCAAATGGACGGTGAAGTTTCTAATCGGGAGGTGAAAATATACTTGAGAGAGGCGGTGAATCCGAGACGTAAAGAATGGAGTTCGCGACTTGATGATGCGGTATGGGTATACCGTATAACATTCAAGTCACCAATTAGCATGTCTCCCTACCGAGTGATTTTTAGGAAGCAATGCCACTTACCTGCGAGCTAGCTCATAAAGCTTTCTAGGCTGTGAAGAATTGCTACCTAGAAGAGAATTTAGTTGGTCGAGAGAGAAAATTTCAGTTGCAAGAGGTAGAAGAGCTCAGATTGGAGGCTTATGATAATGCGAGTAGATACAAGGAGCGTACCAAATTTCTTCACGACAAGTACATTGAAGAAAGACTTTTGAAGTTGGTCGAAAGTTTTGCTTTTCAATGCTCGCAAGGATCATGCAGGAAAGTTAAAATCTAGTTGGTTGGGACCGTTTGAGGTTGTGAGCATC
Source organism: Salvia rosmarinus (assembly GCA_036937905.1). Lineage (NCBI taxonomy): Eukaryota > Viridiplantae > Streptophyta > Magnoliopsida > Lamiales > Lamiaceae > Salvia > Salvia rosmarinus. The sequence continues at coordinate 28,014,727 of CM072824.1, read as the reverse complement.
AGTTCCCATGGTGCCGTTGTCATTCAAAGCTTGGACACACAGAAAATTCTCAAAGTAAATGGTCAGCTATTGAAACCATATCATGAAAGCGCGCAGTTGGTTACTTGTGAAGCTATGAGTTTGGCCCCGCCTCAAATTGCCTAAATCGAGTTTGAATTATGTCCAGCCTCCGGACGTTAAATAAAGGCGCTGCTTGGGAGCTCACCCAAGATTTCTTTTATCACCCTTATTTTTATTTCATGTTTGTTTTTATTTTAAGTTTGTTTCTTTTAAAAAATTGAAAAGCATAAAAAAGAAAAAAAAAGAGCATAAAATCGAAAAAATGGGCTGATTTGGGTCTATTTTGACAGGTTTTGCAGGATAGGGGTGAATCCATTAATTATCCAAAATGGAGGATCAAATTGCAATTTCAAAAATTTCAATTGAGGATTGACTAATAGTCAAAATCCCCAATTTAAAATTCACCCCCAAATTCAAGTTGCAGACGCCATTCATCTCCTTTCAATTCCGCTCACCACTTCGCTCCCTACGCACACCGCTGCCCGACGCACGCCCTTCTCCCCCCTTGAAGCTCACGGTTCATCCTCTGTTCGCCGCACGTCCACCGCGCGTCCTCCCGTCAAGTTTCAGCCGCCCACCCCTGCCACCTCGCAAACCCGCGCTCCGTCGTTGAAGCCGTGCGTGCCCTGTTCGTCGTCGCAAACAGCCGGACCCGCGTCTCTGCTCCTCCACCATTCACCCGTGTCCACCAAGCGGGCATCACCAAACCTGCACATCCTTCTAGCTTCAGCCGTGCCTCCTTGTTGGGAAATCTGATTTTAACCTTCTCCCGAGCATCTATCTTGGATGTTTAATTCACCATACATTGATTATATGCCTAGCATGCACCTATATAATTAATTGCAACATGTAGGGGTTTCTCGTGTTTACTGCGAATCATCGGGGTAGAACGGATCAAGACTCGTGCTTTGATCTTCTAGGCGTATCCGGTTGCCTAATCTCCAATGTTGAGTGAGGACAATCTATGGAGAATGCCATAGAAAATCACCCTCTTTCTTCTCATAAGATTTTCGAAAATCTCACTATTTTGGCAATAGAATTCTCGAAAATATGGATGAGGATTCACCTTGATTTTCTCTCTCACCCTATATTTATAATGCACTCCCAAATCCTATCTAGATAGGATCTATGCATATCTAATAATTATAATAATATCCTTTAGGATGAGAGGATCAAATCGAGTCCCAGTGGGACTAGGAGAGAGGTGGGCGATTTTCACCTTAGCCACAAGCACGGATGGGCCGCCAGTGGATCAAATGCAAGGAATAAAGATGGGCCTCAAATAAATTAATTATCTTATGTTCACCCGAACATAAATTAATTCATAAACATTTATTCATGCCACTAGAGAATAAATCTTGACTTACCCTTTATTTCGAAGTTGAGTCGGGCTTGCACTTAGACTTCTGAATCCCGTATTTAAGATATCATCGTCCATTAATTATTTGATTACATTGCTTAAAATAATTAATATCTTTAATTCCTTAAGTAGTACCACTCAACCTTATTATTGTACTTGAGATAACTCAACTGCGGGGTTTAGTACAATAAACCTTTTGAGCTCCTTAAGGGGACGTCATCATCCTAAACGGATACGGTGACTCGACACAGGTAACTAGCATGACATACAAGCACTGCCACCACCCAAGATGCAGAGAATCTTGGGTTAAATCATGTAACCCTCACCCATAACAAGTCAAAGTGATGGTCAACAACTCATACTCACCTAATACCTTATCGAGGTTTAGATCATCGTAAGTCACCGAGATCTAGGTTCTTCACGACGGTCAGATAGAAGAACTCATCTCATTGTGATCCATCAATACGTCGAGACGTACTAGTATGAACAAGCAACCAAGTCAAGTCACTTCTTATCTACACACCGCTTATACCGACACTCGTCCTCAAGTTGTCTCGGTGTGATACTTTTATATCTCATTAAGCTTGACCAATCATACGAGACTTACGTGATCTACAACACCTTTGTTTGATCTAACTTATGTATGAGATAAAGGGACATACATATGCAATCAAGTAAACAATTCGAGATAGGAGATTGTAATAGTGGTAACAGGAAACATTGTATACAAGCTCAACCAAAGCGCTTTCGATATACAAATCCAACAATCTCCCACTTATACTAAAGCAAAACTTTTGTATACAATGTGTCTCTCTACTAGCTATTACAAACAACACCATCACTTTACTTCTCCCACTTATACAAAAGTTTCCTTTCTACGTGGGTGCCATCTTGCATAATCGAGTCCTCGAATATGCTCTTCGTAGAATTTTGCGGTGAGCTCTTCTGAATGGATCAACTAGGTTATCCATGATGCCAATCTTCTCAATCAGCACACCCCTCGTCTAACAATTTCTCGTATGACATGGTACTTTCTCTCTATGTGTTTCGTTGCCTTGTGGGTCCGTGGTTCCTTGAGTTTGCCACTTCGCACACCGAGTTATCACGATGAAACTATGATACTGGGCAAACCAGTACCACATCTAGATCCATGAGGTAGTTCTTGAACTATCTGACCTCTTTAGCGATGTAATACCCGTATTTACGTAACAAAGATTAGCTCGTGATTAAGAGCTTAATAAGAAGGTCATTGCATCCTTAAGAAAGATTTGTTTAAGTTATAAGCTTTTGTGTTAAGCTTGAGTTGAGACGATAGAATCGAGGCAGAATCTGAGATAAGATTCTCAGATCTTATTTAGGATAAGAAGACCTAGATTCCAAGGGTCTTAAGATGATAGGTACATGCTCAATAAGTTTTAATTTCAGAAAATTTAGAATTTCAAAATCTACGTTTTTGTGACGTCGGCGTTTGCCGATTAAGCTCGGATTAAGAGCAAAATATTTAAAATGGTTTTTAAGGCCAAAAATATTTTTAATTATTATATTTTTAATGATATTTGATTATGGAAAAATTTATAAAGTGATTTTGAAAGATTTAAGAATAAATGGAATATTTAATTCCATTATTTGCATAAAATGGAATTAAATCTCTATTTTTATTAAGTGAGTTCCTATTATATATTTTATAATTTTGGAACTTTATATTGATGAAAATGATGAGTTTAAAGTGTTAAGAAAATAAGATTCAATATTGGAATTTTTGGGAATTAATTATGGAATTTTCTAGCTTATTTTGGAAAATTACATGAAAATACATTAATATTATTATTATTATTATTAATTCCGAAAATCATGGATAAAAATATGGAAAGTATTTTATGGAATTCTCTAGAAAATGGTGTGTTGGCACCATTATGTTTTGGAAAAATAAAAGAAAATTCAATTTAAAATGTGAAATTACTATTTTACCCTTACTCATTAATTACATAATATATACTTTCAAACTATGATCATCTCCATTTCTTCCCCAAAACTAACGCACACACACTTACACACGTAGCAATTTTCGAAAAATGGAGAGAAAATAGGAAGATCGGTAGTTGAATTTTCGATCGGTCTTCGAATAGAGGTATAATCTCGTACCGAGAACACCTCTACGGTTTTAAATTTTTATAAACATGCTCTTATGTTCATTTCAGTTTTTCGGTCATATTGCAAGAATTATGATTGATTATTTTTTTGTTGATTATTTATGAATATTATGATAGATTCGACGTTTACGTATTGTTTAACGTTGAAATTGGAAAGCATAAGTTTATTGTTTGTAAATTCTTGTAATTTTCGAAAAAAGGGGGCTCTTGGATCTTGAATTTATGATGTTGTTATGATTGAATTTACTTCATATATGTGTTATTGGGTTGATATAAACACGTTGGAACAAGAAAAACGTTTGAAATCGAAATTTTATTGATTTTTCCAAAAGGGCCGAAACCCTAAGCCATTATATTGTTGGATATTTTATTTTATTTGATCATTTTGACTTCATATTTAGATTCTATGATATGAATAAAGCCTAAAATGATTTATTGATTTTTCATGACGTATTCAAAAGCGGTAAAATTTTAGTTTGTCGTGAAAATTTGTTTTCAAAGCCAAAGCTTTGATCTTTATGTTTTATTGATAAAATGATGATATTTAATGATAGTTGAGCATGTATATAGGTTCGTGGGTGTTAGATGACGTCTCACGTGAATTTCCGACGTTAGACCGTAAGTGACGTCTTAAGGGGATTTTCGGTTATTGGCTAAGATGAGATGATTGAAGCTTGTTGTTGAGTTTTCTATGCATATTGAGACATATGGTGATGAATTGGTGGAGTTTGGGTTATGTTTGGATGGTTTAGTATTGATATGGCGATGCGTATATAAACGTTATGCTGCCAAAATTTCGATAGAATTTGTTTGTTAATAAGATGTTAGAGGATGCAATGACCCAATTTTTGATAGACCTTAGAGTCTTAGTTTTGATATCGAGAAGAAATAGTCGTGTTAACGACTAAAGATGAGTAATGTTCTTGTTTGGCTTTTGATAGGCTTTTATGCTGTTCTATGAGGATAAAATATGGAAAAAGAAAGAAATGGAATTGGGAATTAGTTCCTTAGCTCTAAGAAACATCCAGGTGGGTATAAGTATTTTCTATAATAATATGCTTATGCTTTTAAATGTTTTCAAAAGATATGATATGATTATGCATGAAAGATGACATGAGATATATGATATGCATTGATTTGAAAAGTTGATTGACTTGCCAATGTTTTGAGCATGAGCATAAGCATGATGCACTACCTATCCACGGGAAAGAAATAAAAGAAAGAAAGAAAAAGAAAGAATTTACCGACGTCGGGTATGACCGTAGTTGAGAACCTTCGGGTCCAACTCGGGTATGTGATGTTAAAGTGTTTGAGAAGGAGGCCTACTTCTAAACACGCATAAAGAATCCGTGGATATGGGAAGGAGAGAAGAAGGTTGCATGCAAACATGAAACATGCATATGCATATGATATTATGATGATATGAAAGCAAGTAAGTATTTATTTATGAAAGTTCATGTTATGCAAGTCAAGTTTATAGCCCTAAGGGCAAAGTTTATCTTTATGTTTTTGGCGTATACCCACCGAGTGTATTTTGACTGCTACATGCATATATTTCTAAATATGCGAGGTTGAGTGAGAGAATCTTTGGAATCGAATCTTTTGTGAAGGAGCTTCTAAATGTTGATTCATATTAAGGTTGTTCTATTGTTATTGACATGTTTTGTTGCCTAGAGAGTTATGTCTTCATACATAATTCTTAGCCACATTTCGTTGCCGAGCTTTGACCTTACTTGCTTATATGTTCTGATATGATAAAGTGATCATGTCCAATGTTCGGTGAATAAGGATTTCTCGAATGTTCAGAATGGTTTTCGTTGGATTTAATATTATTCGGTTGAATCGTTGTCATTCCTTGTTTTAAATTGTTGATAAATCCTTCTTGTTGACAAAACATTCTTAAAAACCTACTGTATATTTTATCTTCTTGAACCGTAAATGTTAGATTCATTCATAAAGAAGGTTATTGTCATCTTTACTCTTGACATATGTTTGAACCCGTTGTCGTTAAATTTTCTTCTTAATCCCGAGTCACGACCTAATTACCTGATTAGGTAGGCGGGTTATGACAGAATGGTATCATAGCGGTTTTGAATTCTGAACCTGTGAAATCTTTGCAAATTTGTGCAATTTGTGCACAGTTTTGCAATTCTGAGTTATGAATCCTTGTGAACCCTTATGAATCTTTGAAAGTCTTGTGCAATTTGTGCACCTTGAGCAAATGAATTCTTTTGAAATGATTCTGTTTGATAATCGGAGTTATAGAATCAGTTGTTTGATTCTGAATTGAGAAAATAAGTAAATGAGATAATCTTTCTTGAGAGAAGCTCAGCATTCGATTCCGTCATCTCTAGCTCACCAAGTAAGAACTTATGCTTATGATTATGTTTATGAGTATGATGATTATGGTTATCTCAGATGATGTTTATGTATACGCCTTAAGGAATGAATTGCTATATGAGAATGTGTGATTGAAATGAGCTATTGCTCTATGAGCTAAAGTTGAAAAGAAATCAGGAGAAAGAAGAGATGGCAGAACAATATGAATAAATTTTCTGCATGAGTTCGAGTATTCTTCATTAGAATGATGAAGATCGTCTAGAAATGTAATATCCCGTAATTTTAATACTGAATTACGATGATAAATTCCGTAATTAGTATTATTAATTCAATAATTAAAATCTTAATTAGTCAACTCTTGACTTTGACCAAGCATAATTGGATAATTTCTGAGTAAGATTCACTGATGCTTAGTAAATTAAGGAATATGAATTTCAATATTCCTTCGAACATAATGTTCTAACGTCGGTTAAATTAAACGATTCGTCTTCTGATATTATTAAGCGGTTAAGTTTTAATTTGAAATTCCTATTATTATAAGGAATAAATAAAGTTGTTACAACTTTATTTTAAACGTTTTAGAGATAATTCGCCTACGAGAATTTAGAGACGTTTCAAACATCTACGTTTAGAGATAATGCGATAACTTTAGCAAATGATCTTGGAATTGTATAATTCGAATTCCTATGATTATTTTATGATATAAGAGCATTATTTATTATCAAAATAATGCTAGAGGAATTAAAGAACAATTATTTGATAATTGTTTCTATTTTCGAAATTAGAGATCGAAAATATAAAGTTTGTGACATAGGATTATTTTTATAATTTTTCCTATGATTTAATTTATCATCTAGGACATATATTATGTCATATAGCTATTAATTGCAAGGAAATAAAATATTTAGCATTTAGCCTATACAAGGACCGAAAATCCCAATTTCAAAGGTATAAATGAGTAAAATCCCATGCTTTTGATAATGCTATTTAATAAGTATAATAGTAATATATTACTAACGTATAGGGTAAGGTCTATTATGATTTAAACAAGTGGAGATATGAGTTATAAAGAGGGTGCCGAAATGTTGGACTAATTGAAAAGAAAAATGAAAAATATCTTGATCCTATTAATTATAGGATATGATTATGTTGTTAATATTTTATTAAGAGATAATGTAGTAGTAGTTACCAATTAAAACAAGTAACTATGCAATTTGTTTGGTAGTAGTTGAAAAGTTTGAAAATTAGTGTGAACAAGTGTGAAAATAAAATAAAAAGTCATAGTGTAAAATGTTGACTATTCAAATGTGACATTATCTTATAATTATATTATAGTATATGATAGTATAAAATAAAATTATCCCTTAACAATAGGAAGTGAAAATGAATACTATGTATATAAAGTATAAAGGGTGGATTAATGTAATTGCAATAAAAAATAATAATAAATCATTACCATGCTATGTGAAAGTATAAATTTAACATAATAAATATGAATGGAATGAAAATTTTCCTCATGAATTACATGGTGTTGCCGTGAGCTATGTGGAAAAGAAAGAAAGAAAATAAAATTTTCTTAACAATCACAAGTGGACGGAACTATTGTGATAAGGATCTCCATAAATGAATGACATAATGAAGATTTAAAATCTTGTCCTTAGTAATGCAAGTTGGACGCCTATGTTGACTAATTTGTGCAAGTGTGATAATCTATCATTTTATGTAATAATTTGGTACACAAGTGGCAAAGTCTATAAATATAGGAATAAGATCAAACTTTCTTCCATTTGCTTCCATAACTACAAGAAATTGTTAGAGAAAATTTTGAGGAGAGTTCATCACAATTCTTTCCCAAATTTTAGATAGAAAAACGTTGCCGATCAAATTCGACACCGATTAAAAGGTTAGAATTCATCCTAGATTCGTATACATGCTAGAACTTTCGATTTTCGTCCGTTAAATTTTAAGTTATGATCTTAGTTTATATGTATTATTTTTGAAAATTTTAGATCTTGTACTAAAGTGTATAGATATTATGTTTATATGATGTTATTAAGCATGTATTATAATTATATCACAAAATCAAGCATGATATTAAATTTATTATTTGGACGAAAACTTGAGGATACCATATGTTGATGATTATGATTTTAATTGTTGATTTGAGCATGAAATCATGATCTAGGATATTAAATAGACTTATATGAATTTATGTAGAATTTTGGAAAACTTTAGTACCTAAGTTCATGAATTTACCAAAATTATAAGATATGATAGTAGGTTGTGATATAAACCATGTTTAAGTGTTATCATATCATATTGATGATGTAGATTCATAATATATGGTTGTAGGAATTTATTGGAATTTATAAAATTATTTTGACCTAAGTCAAATTTTCGAAAGTGACTTAGGTAAATTAAATTCAATAATTCATAATAAATAACAATTATGTTATAGTAAGCATAGTTAAGGGTGATTAAGTATTATATGAATTTATTAGAATTTTTAAAATTGTTTGTAGTGAATTATGAAAACCGAAAACCATATAATATAATTCTATGGTATATAATTTTTATTTGACCAAAGTAATTACATAATATGATCTAAATTAATGTTTTAGACATAGTATGATTTTATAGGAATTTTTGGAACAAGAATTGTACATTAAAATCGAAAATTACATAAGAAATTGAAAAAGTCAAAATGTTGACTTTGAGTTGACTAAAGTCAAAATTGTTGACTAAAGGTTGACTTGGTCAAAATTGTTGACCAAAAACGTTGACCAAGGTCAAAGGGCACGTAATTCGATAAGACGTGAACTATGTGACATAGTACGTTTAGTAACAATGTAACTTACGTTACGTAAGTACATTAAAACGTACATTATATATTAAAAGGTAGAATATCTCTTATAAATTGAGAAAATTTATAATCGACATTAATTGATAAGGAAACGTCAAAATAAGTCCGGCGTTAGCCTTATTTGACACGTAGAACGTTATAGACTATGTTCGCCTCTCGAGCGTGATCAGCGTACTAAAATAGTTCTTACGTTAAGGTGGGACGTGGACTTGAGCTTTCGACTTAGAAAGGGCGTTATTGAAAAGCTACGTGCGGTGGGCTTTATTCGAAAACCCTTTTATTTATTTTGCCAAATGCAAAGTATTTATTTACAAGCTTTCGGTTGAGAAATGATGATTACGCCCAAAGTGTTTATGTTTTATGTATGATCCTATCGAGTTGTTGGGCGAGCCAACTATGAAAGCGATATTGGATCAAGGAAGGATTATACAGCTAGGATTGATCCTATTAGATGTGAATGGATTATAATGATGGTGATGGTTGGAATGATGATATTATTATTTGTGGTGATGGTTGGAATGATGATATTATTTGTGGTGATGGTTGGAATGATGATATTATTATTTGTGGTGATGGTTGGAATGATGATATTATTATTTGTGGTGATGGTTGGAATGATGAATTGAAATTTGTTGGTTCGCTACCAACGTATGATGATCTGATGTGATGTCATATTATGTGTGGAGTTGGTGGCTAGGGTTAACGTGTACACCGGTGTGTATTGTGAGCCGTTAGTAACATCATCGGCGGTCGTGGATCTAGTCGGATCGAAATTCACGGCTATGTGTTGTGAGCCGTTAGCAACATCTTGACGGTCACGGCGTCGTAGAAGAGGCCTACTTCTACGGCGTGAGATCTGTTATGAACAATTATGTGAAATGTGATATGGATCATACAAAGAGAAAATGCTCGGCCGGGCGACGTTTTGAGAAATGAGAAAATGTTTTAGTAAGCACAAAGCATTTTCAACTAAAACCCTGTGTCTTACTTATGGGCGATGTAATTAAAGAAAATGTTTTGGCATGAGCCCACTAGGTGCATTCTTTACTTAGCCCGCATATTTGTTTTTAAATGTGCAGGTTGAGCAGTTGATGTTGGATGTTGAAGTGTTGAGCAGTTGGAGTCTTCTGTCATCGATAAGTATAGCCTTGATTACATATCGTCATATGTGTAATCACATGTCTTTCCGCTGCATAGTTATATAGGTTATGTATCAAGTTGAACCCTTTAGTCAAGAGTCTGAAAAATCCAGTTTCATATGTACGATATATGTGTCACATTAAATAATATGAAGTTTCTGAGAATTTGTCTATTATATGTATATCCAGCAGTCCCATAATTAGTGTTCGTTACTGTTGTTAATCCCCGTCATTAGTAACGGTTTCTGCTAATCCGTACTTTGGGTTGGCGGGCATTACAGAGTTGGTATCGAGGCAGTCGTACCTAAACCCAAAACTTCTTTCAAAGTTGAGTCTAGATAGAGTCACTAGACTTCTAGAGATCACCGACTATGCTCAACACTCCATCACATCAAGCTCAACCGGGAAAAGGTAAATGATTTTCTCACGGTTTGAGAATAAGGATAAGAAGTTGGAAAGTGAAAGTCATTAAAGTGAAATGAATTTTCAAGAAAATGAAAGTTAGAACTAGAGAGATTCTAAGAATATGCGGTATGGGATTGCATATTCGAGGAAAACTCAAAGGATTCCAAGGATATGTAGGTATGGGACTACATATTCATGGAAAACTTAAAAGATTTAATAAGCGTTAAGTAAATAATTTTCTCAGTTGGAAATGAAAAGTTTGAAAGTACATGCCCTTTTTCAAAATTTTGAAATGAAAAGTTTAAACATGGAATATGATATTTCCAAAGAGATGAAAGTTATGAGAGATATTTGAGAATAAAAGTAGTGGATAATGATTGAAATGAATTTTCAAAGAAAAAAAGTTATGAGGATTGTTGAAAGTGAAAGTAATTGCAAGTGTTGCAATGATGTTATATGTTGTGAAGAGTTGAAAATGATATGAGAAAGCATTGACATTGATATGTCAAAGAGAGACCTTTGAATTCATGGAATTGATGAGAGTTTATGTTATGAAAGTTGTTGGTTATTACCAACATATGATTATGTTATGATGATGTGATGACATAGATATGTCAAAAGTGAAATCTTTGAATTAGTGAAATTCACTGCGCATGATTATTATGGAAGAGTTATGTTATGAATGTTTACTGATTACGAAATTTCGATTATTTTGATGATGGATATGTTATCCCAAGGAACATAGGATGTTAAGTCACATGATCCCTTTTGCGAAAGAACATAGGCGTGATAAGAAGCATGATCACTTATCGCGAGAACATAGAAGTAAGAATCGAGAACTTTAGTTCTTTTGAATCTGAAAGTAAGTATCGACATGAGAGCGAGAACAAAGATCAGTGAAAACATTACGAGTTTTCAAAACGAGAAGAAAGAGATATAAAGTGGACCACGTCGGCATTTTTATGCTCGACTTCGACATTGACCTTGCCAACTTCGACTTTGGCGTCGACCTCTTTAATTTAGAACTTAGCAATTGATTCGACCTTGGTCGCTGATTTGGCGCCAGCAAAAACTGTCTTGCAGTGTTTTGACTTTAGCTCGTTCTTCCTCGTTTGAATTCCGATTTACGAACGGTTTTCGCCTACGTACTCCTATCACAAGGTACTATATTTCTTATGAAGACCCAAATCCTTGATTCCTTCTTCAGAATTCGTGAGAATCAGTTAAAGACTAGTCCTATGATGTCCATGAAACGAAAACCTTACAGTATAGCAAGAATATTAGAAAGCTGCTAGAAAATAAGATTCCCAGTAGTACAAGAAGAGATATGATGTACATGAGAACTTTTGTAGATGACCTATTATGAGCTGTATAAGGTTTCAAGTTCTACTCAATTTCTGTCATCGAGTTTAACTCTATGACCTAGTTTCTATTGAGAAACCACCTGCGTTTCTCATTTTCTTGGAAAGAAGTTTACAAAACCAAAATTTTAAACAGTGTTCTTTGAAGCCAAGCCTTGTGTGACTGAGAAAGTATTTGTGACGGGTCTGGCCACCCCATATGACCAAAGAAATCTCAGTAGTCGTCATTCTGGTCTTCGGACCCTATATCCCAATTATTCAGTTCAAAAAAAAAGTATATTGATTCAAATCTTCGAGATTGTCATTAGGAGTTGTAAACCAATACTTCTTTTAAATTGTCATGACGAATTCTTCTTCAAAGCTTGAAACCAGTAAGTATGAGACAAGTTGACTTATTCCGTCACCTAAGTTTTCAAATCAGTAAAGTGATAGACATCAAATTATGATGTAAAGAAGTTCTCAAAGGGACGAGATATATTCTCTTCTATGGTGCACATTGATGCAATGACCCTTAATGGGCTTACAGAGATTGAGGATAACAGTAAAGTTATACCTCCACATGAGGGTATGATGATTAAGTTATGAACGAGATACTTTATAGCATTAAGTGCTAGAGTAAAAGCAAAGAGAAGTATATTATATATCCTTGGGATATGCCCTCCTCTTATTATATCATAATAAGAAAGAATACAACTTATCTTTAAAATAGTTGAATGCCCATAGCACCTTAATAATAGGTCGGACATGTTTAAAGTATGGAAATGAATAAGACTCAGTGAAGGATATAAAGGAATGATAGTATCTCAGTATCGAGTTTTTCGCTTTATCCATAAATCGATAAAGGTTATGTTTAAGTGGAATTGATTCCAAGAATTTGAGACTGGTTAAACCAAAGATAGTATGATCAATGGATCAAATAATAAGATATGTGAGTAGCTAGGCTATTCCTAGTTTTAAACCAAGAAAGAGAGAGATACCCGAAGTTGAGATTTGGCAATAGGACATTGGTACTTGGAATATAAGTTATGATGTACAAACATACTACCTTACCAGTCTAGATTGTAATGATGACGGTCTTGATCTTAAAAGTGAAAATTAAAGTATAAAAGTAATATAACTTTCGGATATCATGCTCAAGAAAAAGAGCAAGAGTTGAGAATAGCTGAGGAAATTACCAGCTATACAGTTATGATATAGCCGGAACATGAGATAAGTTTTGCAAACAGTTTGACTACGATAAGTAAAACAAATTCTTTGAAGGAAAAAGTGGATCAAGAAGTAGATTTGTTATTTGAGATGAAACCGTCGTACCCTAAGTTTATAAAGACAAACGCTCATCTTATGCGTGATTTAGTAATTAAACAAAGTGAGATAACTTTAAAAGGCGATTACAAGGAAATACGTTTAAGCGAACAAAGGAAGGATTCACAAGGAAGGACCTTAAGGTGAATCTAATTGAAAAGCTATTCCTCATATTTATAAGATGACCCATAAGGTGAAATGTTGGGTACCTCAAAGCATTGAAACAAAGTAAACATAGAATGTTGGGAAGATAGTAAGATATATGAAATCAAGGAAAAGTATGATGCGTTCTCGAAGAAACAAGGATTTTAACTTATGCGAAACCACTTCGTCAAACCAATGAAGGAATCTGAATCGTTCATACTGATTAGAAAGTATGATAATAGAACGAACAAAATCAGGAAAACCTGGTAGGTATGAGAAAACTTCTCAGTATACCTAAAATACTTTGGTTCGAAGACAAGTGCTTCACATTTCATTATCACAAGAATAGTAAGAGCATGCGTGGATACGTTAGAGCTCAAATCAGAATAAGCAAATCAAAGGATGAGAATCTCTTCACTTAAAAGAAGGATCATAGTCGCCATACGTATTTACTCGAACTTAGAATTGAACTTAGAATCATTTAAGACTTTAATAAAGAATTTGAACATAGTACCTATATGAGACATAGAGATAATCCTAAGAAAGAAATTGATTAGTCGAAAACCATTCCACAATTCTGTACAAGAAAAGGGAAATTTCGTTCCATTTCTCCGGATAAGAAATTGTGAATTTCTATAAAATCCACATGGGGAAGGAAATTCCAACCATACCCACACTACAAATAAGGGAATTATTAAACAAGAAGGGATGTCGAGCATTCCCTATTTATCTGAGCAAAGGATGGATAGCGGAAATGAAGGAAGAGGATGTGAAAATTTTTCGAGAATTTCTAGAGATACCCTGACAACTTAGCAAAGATTACCCCTGATAAGCAGCTAGAATTCTACTATCAAGTTAGAACCATTATTAAACCAAGTTAAAAGTACCTTTATCAAATGGATTCAAGGAAAGTGAAAAGATAAAGACTCACGTTTGAAAGCTATAAAATCTAAGTTTCATCGAACCTAGTGTATCACCTTAAGAAACACCCGACTTGCTTGTCAAAGAAGAAAGATAGCCCATTAAGAGAGTATATAGATTATCGAGAATTAATAATCCATTACCAAGGATAGACTAGTATTCGGTCAGTGGAAAAGAACAAAAGTAGTCCTGAGAACCGATCTCAATTGGACTATAATCAGTTTAAGGCACGAGCTAACAAAGTACCCAAAATGGCTTCCCGAACAAGAGGTGGCTACTATGAATTATAGTTATGCTATTCGGACCAACTAATGTGCTAGCCATGCTATGAACCTCAAAAATCGAGTGTTCCGTGCCTACTAAGATAAATTATCTTAAAACATCATAGATGATATTCCCATCTAATCGAAGGGCAAAGAAAGAGTATAAAGAACTCTTAAGAACCATTCTTGCAGACATTAAAGTCGAATAAATTTTCAAGACTATTTAAGCTAAATTCGACTTGAAGGAGTAATATTCCTTAGACATCTTGTGTCTTTAGAAGGAACCCATATGGATCCGACGGAAGTTAAAAGCAATATAAGGATAGAAGCAATCAACGACCCAAATGAGAACAAAGGTTTCATGGGATTCGCTGGCTGCTATCGAAAATTTATTGAAGACTCTCTAAGATAGCAAGGCTAATGACACAGCTATCCCAAAGAGAAATTAAATTTACATGGACTAATAAATGTGATACCACGTGCTGATGTGAGGAAGATAATAAGCTATTCATCACAACGACTTAGAACTGGCAGCAGTAAAGTGAGTTAAGATTTTGAGAACATCACCTCCATAAAGTAAGATATGAGATCTTCATAGATCATAGGTGTTTAAAATACTTTTCCGAGCAAAGAGACGTGGAGATGAAATGGAAAAGATTGCTTGAACTAGAAAAGATTACGAAGGCAATATAAATTATCACTGTGAAAGGGGTAATATAGTAACTAATGCTCTATGCTGTAAAGATCAGTCTAAGTGATGATAAATCCTTGCAGAAAAGGAAAAACTCCTTAAAAAGTTTAAGAGAATGAAGATAGAAATTATCGAACATCGTCTCAATCGCCTATAAATGAAGGCATAGTATTAACGATCCTATGGGATGACGTAACAATGGATTTGAGATAGGATTTCCAAAGTCAAAATATAACACTGCTATATGGGTAGTAGTGAGTCGACTTACTAAAAAGGCCTAGTTTCTGTCTATGCGTATTACTCGTGGAATTAATAGGTTAGCCTAGTGTTACATAAAGGAGATCATACGTTTATACGATCACCAAAAATCTATTATATCTGGTAAAGGTTTTAAGTTGTTCCTAGATTTTGGAATAGCCCACAAAGGAGTTCGACACGAAATTTAACTTTAGTATAACTTTCGCTCACGGACAGATAAACGGTTCGAAAAGAATGATATGAACATTCTATGATATGTTGAGGATATTAGGGCTGAAATGAAAATACTAAGTGGGAATACGTTTTTCCATTTATTAAGATCACCTGCGACAATAGCTGTCGAGCAACGATTGATATCCATATAAGGTAGTACGAAAGAAAATATCGATCACCTCTTTATGGTGATAATGAAAGTAAGAGGAAGGTTTTAAAGCCAATTCTGTGAAAGAAATGAATGAAATGTTTGCCGAGTTAGGCAATGAAAGAAAGAAGCTCATAATAGACAAAAGTCTTACGCTGATATACGTAGATATGAGCTGCATCTTGAATGCAGAGATAAAGTGTATTAAAGTTCTCCATTGAAAGAATTTCAATGTTTGGAGAAAAAGGAAGTTGAGATTTCGTTTTATAAGATCTTGCGAGATTCTAGAAATGATGAGGCCTAGTAGCCTATAGATTGGTATTTCCACCAAGTTTGGGGAAATATACAGAATGTTTTCCACGTGTTACAGTTAAAGAAAGTACGAATATGGTCCAAAATACGTGACCATCATGATGACGTTATTCTTGAATCAAGATATGAGTTAGGAGAAAGAATCTGCGATTGTTTTAATCATCAGAATCAACGGTTAAGAAAGAAGCTTATACCGTTGGTGAAAGTCCAATGGAGAGACCATGGACATAAGAAAGTTACGTGGAAACTTGAGATTGTTATAATGCAAAGATAACCGTACTTTGCTTCGGTATGCAAATTTCGGGACGAAATTTATTTTAAGGGGGGTAGAATGTAATATCCCGTAATTTTAATACTGAATTACGATGATAAATTCCGTAATTAGTATTATTAATTCAATAATTAAAATCTTAATTAGTCAACTCTTGACTTTGACCAAGCATAATTGGATAATTTCTGAGTAAGATTCACTGATGCTTAGTAAATTAAGGAATATGGATTTCAATATTCCTTCGAACATAATGTTCTAACGTCGGTTAAATTCGAAGCGATTCGTCTTCTGATATTATTAAGCGATTAAGCTTAATTTGAAATTCTATTATTATAAGGAATAAATAAAGTTGTTACAACTTTATTTTAAACGTTTTAGAGATAATTCGCCTACGAGAATTTAGAGACGTTTCAAACGTCTACGTTTAGAGATAATGCGATAACTTTAGCAAATGATCTTGGAATTGTATAATTCGAATTCCTATGATTATTTTATGATATAAGAGCATTATTTATTATCAAAATAATGCTAGAGGAATTAAGGAACAATTGTTGGGTAATTGCTTCCTATTTTTGAAATTAGGGTTCGAAAATGTGATTTGTGACATAGAATGATTTTAATAAATTGTCCTATGATTTATTACATCATCTAGGACACATATTATGTAACATAGCTATTAATTGCAAAAAAATAAAATGGGTAACATTTGTTGGATAAAAGTGCCGAAAATGTGTACCTATTAGTGCTAATAAATAAAACTCTTATCCAATTCATGATGATATGAATTAACTATTATAGTGATATATTATTTAGGTACAAGAGAAGGTATTTAGGACTTATACAAGTGGGAGGCCACTTGTGGGATAAGTGCCGAAAACTTATACCAAATTGTGAGAAATAAGATAAATATCATGCTTTAATTAATGAAGCTATAATTATAATGTTAGGATATTATTATGTGATAAAGAAGAGATTGTTATCAAGTGGAACAAGTAATTTATGGGTCTTGTTTGCTAGTAGCCGAAATTGAAGACATTTTAAGGTAAGATGAATAATTTTCCAACTTTGAAAATGACATCTTATCTTAAGTGTAAAAATTTGACTTTTCAAATACAATGTTATCCTAAAGTAATATCATAGCATATGATAGTATAAAAATAAAATTTTCTCCCTACAATAGGAAATGATCGAAAATGATATGTATATGGTATAAGGTATTTAATTTCTTTATCTTATGATATTAATAAGAGTTGAAATTAGTGACTTTGAATTATATTTTTAAAAGTATAAAATTTAAGAGTATTATCATCATAATAATTTAAAATCATCACCAAACATTAGAAAAGTGCCGTGAGCACAAGAATAATTGGAATGAAGAATTTTTCTCTTAATGTACATAGTTGCCGTGAACAACTAGGAGTAAGGGAAGAAATATTTCAATTTTGATAAGGATTGATAGGATAAAACAAAAAAAAAAAATTAAAACCTTGTCCTTAGCTAAGCAAGTTGGACGCCAATGTTGACTAATTTGTGCAAGTGTGATAATCTATCATTTTATGTAATAATTTGGTACACAAGTGGCAAGGTCTATAAATATAGGAATAAGATCAAACTTTCTCCCATTTTGCTTCCATAACTACCGAAATTGTTAGAGAAAAATTGAGGGAGAGTTCATCCAATTCTTTCCCAAATTTTAGATAGAAAAACGTTGCCGATCAAATTCGACACCGATTAAAAGGTTAGAATTCATCCTAGCTTCGTATACATGCTAGAACTTTCGATTTTCGTCCGTTAAATTTTAAGTTATGATCTTAGTTTATATGTATTATTTTGAAAATTTTAGATCTTGTACTAAAGTGTATAGATATTATGTTTATATGATGTTATTAAGCATGTATTATAATTATATCACAAAATCAAGCATGATATTAAATTTATTATTTGGACCGAAAACTTAGGGATACCATATGTTGATGATTATGATTTTTAATTGTTGATTTGAGCATGAAATCATGATCTAGGATATTAAATAAGCTTATATGAATTTATGTAGAATTTTTGGAAAACTTTAGTACCTAAGTTCATGAATTTCGAAAATTATAAGATATGATAGTAGGTTGTGATATAAACCATGTTTAAGTGTTGTCATATCATATTGATGATGTAGATTCATAATATATGGTTGTAGGAATTTATTGGAATTTATAAAAATTATTTTGACCTAAGTCAAAATTTTCGAAAGTGACTTAGGTAAATTAAATTCAATAATTCATAATAAATAACAATTATGTTATAGTAAGCATAGTTAAGGGTGATTAAGTATTATATGAATTTATTAGAATTTTTAAAAATTGTTTGCTTAGTGAATTATGAAAACCGAAAACCATATAATATAATTCTATGGTATATAATTTTTATTTGACCAAAGTAATTACATAATATGATCTAAATTAATGTTTTAGACATAGTATGATTTTATAGGAATTTTTGGAACAAGAATTGTACATTAAAATCGAAAATTACATAAGAAATTGAAAAAGTCAAAATGTTGACTTTGAGTTGACTAAAGTCAAAATTGTTGACTAAAGGTTGACTTGGTCAAAATTGTTGACCAAAAACGTTGACCAAGGTCAAAGGGCACGTAATTCGATAATACGTGAACTATGTGACATAGTACGTTTAGTAACAATGTAACTTACGTTACGTAAGTACATTAAAACGTACATTATATATTAAAAGGTAGAATATCTCTTATAAATTGAGAAAATTTATAATCGACATTAATTGATAAGGAAACGTCAAAATAAGTCCGGCGTTAGCCTTATTTGACACGTAGAACGTTATAGACTATGTTCGCCTCTCTCGAACGTGATCAACGTACTAAAATAGTTCTTACGTTAAGGTGGGACGTGGACTTGAGCTTTCGACTTAGAAAGGGCGTTATTGAAAAGCTACGTGCCGGTGGGCTTTATTCGAAAACCCTTTTATTTATTTTGCCAAATCAAAGTATTTATTTACAAGCTTTCGGTTGAGAAATGATGATTACGCCCAAAGTGTTTATGTTTTTATGTATGATCCTATCGAGTTGTTGGGCGAGCCAACTATGAAAGCGATATTGGATCCTAAGCGGAAGGATTATACAGCTAGGATTGATCGAGGATTGATCGATGTGATGATATTATTTGTGGTGATGGTTGGAATGATGATATTATTATTTGTGGTGATGGTTGGAATGATGATATTATTATTTGTGGTGATGGTTGGAATGATGATATTATTATTTGTGGTGATGGTTGGAATGATGATATTATTATTTGTGGTGATGGTTGGAATGATGAATTGAAATTTGTTGGTTCGCTACCAACGTATGATGATCCTGATGTGATGTCATATTATGTGTGGAGTTGGTGGCTAGGGTTAACGTGTACACGGTGTGTGATTGTGAGCCGTTAGTAACATCATCGGCGGTCGTGGATCTAGTCGGATGCGAAATTCACGGCTATGTGTTGTGAGCCGTTAGCAACATCTTCGGCCGGTCACGGCGTCTGTAGAAGGAGGCCTACTTCTACGGCGTGAGATCTGTTATGAACAATTATGTGAAATGTGATATGGATCATACAAAGAGAAAATGCTCGGCCGAGCGACGTTTTGAGAAATGAGAAAATGTTTTAGTAAGCACAAAGCATTTTCAACTAAAACCCTTGTGTCTTACTTATGGGGCAGTGTAATTAAAGAAAATGTTTTGGCATGAGCCCACTAGGTGCATTCTTGTACTTAGCCCTGCATATTTGTTTTTAAATGTGCAGGTTGAGCAGTTGATGTTGGATGTTGAAGTGTTGAGCAGTTGGAGTCTTCTGTCATCGATAAGTATAGCCTTGATTACATATCGTCATATGTGTAATCACATGTCTTTCATTGCATAGTTATATAGGTTATGTATCAAGTTGAACCCTTTAGTCAAGAATCTGAAAATCGGTTTCATATATACGAAAATAAATAATAGAAGTTTCATATATACGATATATGTGTCACATTAAATAATATGAAGTTTAGAATTTGTCTATTATATGTATATCCATTGAAGTTGATAGTTGTAGGTCGTATCGGATGTGGTTGCGAGATATCAAAACATATTACGATGACAAAGTTTTACCCTATTTTGTAAAGATCTTCAGAGATGCAGATTTCTTTCCTTGATATCTATACGATCCTTTTACTATCTAACTATTTCATTTCACATCATAACTTTGTGATAAGCAATTTTGAAGTCCCTTGAAGATTTGAGTCTGTTTGTTGATTGAAAACCTTTATCCTGTTATTGATAAGCCAAATATGCTGCATTTTGATATTCCTTTGCAATGCAGTATGTCACCCAGAAGCAGAAATCATCAGTCTGAAAGA
Source organism: Salvia rosmarinus (assembly GCA_036937905.1). Lineage (NCBI taxonomy): Eukaryota > Viridiplantae > Streptophyta > Magnoliopsida > Lamiales > Lamiaceae > Salvia > Salvia rosmarinus. The sequence goes on along the minus strand of CM072824.1, from coordinate 27,994,125 downwards.
ATAAGAAAGTACAATTCTTTTCAAGATTTACTTGTACTTTCTCCCCCTTAAACCCAATTGTAGAATGGCAGAATTTTCCGTCTCAAATGCTTTATTCTTATGATGTTGATAACCCGGTTGATGTTAATGAATGAGTTCGTTTCATTGAGCAAGTTTTCGAGTTTTGGAGAGCTTTGATCAAGAATATCTTCTACGTATATCGTTAATGTTGAAGAATCACCGGTTTTACGGTAAAAGTGCGTCGAAAGTTCTTTGTTCGGGCTATTAGAGAGTTTCAGCGGAACAATCCGAGGAAGAATAGTATGAAAAGTATACCTCGGATTACGCAAATAGAAGAGATTTAGTTCTGAGCATGAAGCAAAGAAATAAGATTGTGCAATATATGATAGAGAATTCTACAAATCAATTCGTGATGTTCTTTATAAAGTTGAAAAGATGAGAAGGCATCTGCGTTAGTTACCAAATCGAAGCGTGGGTGATAATCGATCGACTCACGAAATACGCTTATGTTATTCTGATCTATTTGCCATTCTCCTTTGGCTTTTTCAAACCATTGGTAGAGCCCTTTGTATTACTCCCACTCTTTTCTTTAGCTTAGCATCTCTTGAATTTCACTTTCCTTTTCATCTTTCGATGAAGCAAAGTGGTTTTCTTTGAGGTGCGTACTAAAGGCGTGCACCTTGCCCATTTGCGTTCTTCCGTTACTAGATCCTCTTGCAATGAATCTAGAGTATAACTCTTATCACAAAGGACCGCTTTATAACGGAAGTCATCAAAAGGCTCGGTTAAAGTGTTGAGGATCATGTCAATTCTGACTGTGTCATCAATGTATCCTCCAACCAATTCGAGCTCTCGAAGAGATTGATCATTTGCTCTACATGGTCATGCACCGAATCGCTTTCCTTCATTGAATTTGACATTATTGATTTTGTCAAATTATGACGATTCTGTCCGACTCTCATCGATTTCATAAGACTTAGCCATATAGTGGTGTATTTTCCATCTCTTGATCTTTGGAATTGCGAGGACTCGCACATGGTGACCAAAAGAAGGCACTTTGCCATTCTATTTGATTTGCCCCATTTCTCGTGCTCTTGTTCTCCTCATCGATAGATGAATCGTCTAGAGGTTTGGGACGAGTGTGAGTGAGTATAAATAAATTTTCTTCGTGAGAAGAACATTCTCAATGTTTCGCTTCCACTCGATAAAATTTGGACGGATAGAGGATTTTGTGCGGCGTGTTGATAATCGATGTAAGAGACATATCGAAAGTAATGTAAACACATAAGCATATGATCGCACATAATTCCTAACAATAATATTGTAACCTTTTGATAAAACAATATTAATTGAAACCTCCAATCGCGAGGAATCCCACATACAAGCCACGCGTGTGGGCGTTTACATGAACCCTCGACTGGACTAAAATAAACCTTTTAGTGGTTTAATTTCAATCCATGTCAACTTATCCTTATGACAAATGAAATTAATGATTGGACCTTACCGGACCACATCACTATCACGAAGGGACTTGGCGGGAAGTTGTACTTGAGGTGATGTCTAAGTAATTACCACAATTTTAACAAAGAAAATGAATTCTTAGAATTGGCATATTCACTAGGACCATACCGCTTCAATCCAAATTCCTTTGTTATCTCATTTTAAATCTATCTCTAGAGAACTTATGAAAATCGCATATGCAAGCCAAGCGTGTGATCGCGTTTACATGAAACTCCCACTTCTCAATAAATTAAAATGTTTTATTTAGAAATCTCATCTAACAAACTTATGACAAGCAGTGCAAGCAAGCGCGTGTGGATGTTTACTCACGGGCGTATCACTTTGTTTAGAGATCAAAAAGTGGAGGTCTTGACATTTTAATTTAAAATTAATATGTCGGGTTACTTGCTTAGTCTTTTGTTTCAAAAGGTTTGTCCATGCAGAACACGTAATCCTAGCATGCATTTCTATAGAACTCAACATGTAAAACATGCTCGCAAAATTCTAAAATATGCTTGAAAAACGCAATAAACCTAGCATGCTTACTATGCTCATCCAATCTCGAAAACATATAACATGTTTATCTACGTAATTAAACATACATAGCATGCTACTACATAATTTAAACATCCACGACATGCTTTGAATGATAAAAATAAAATCAAATCGTTCATCGCGGCCCACTCATGGATCCTGTACTTCCCTGCCTAATTTATTACATAAAATTGCAAAGTACAGATCTTCTAACTCGGAAACGGGCCTCACGTGCACGGGCACGGACGAATTCATCAAAAGCAATTTGGGCGAAGAATCAAAACGGTCGGATCATTGGAGCGGGCCGAACCGGTCGAAAACTGAACCGGTCAAAATTTGAATCTGGGCGAAAAATCGGTCGGGGCGAATCGGTCGAGTCCGCCCGAACAAAAGGGCGGGCAGCATATAATGGTGGGCGCGTGCTGGGGCACGACCCATGCACGCGCCCAAAGACACCGCCGCCCACCTCGCGCCATCGCCCATGCCCGCCGAGGGTCGCCGCGAGCCGCCGAGGCTCGCCGAGAGCAGGCGGGACATCCGTCTTGTGGCGCGTGCCCTCCTTACCGCGTTGCCGAGAAATCCGGCGTTGAGGTTTCCACGCGAGAATCGCGTGCCCCAAGTCGCCCGGGCTGCCGAGCCGTCTGCTGCGCTGCTGCCAGCAGAGCTATCTTGCGCGTCTGCGCCTTCTTGCCGCCGTCGGCGACCCGCCGAGGCTGCCGAGGCGCCAGTGGTGCTATCGGCGTCCGCTGAGGTTTTCGCGGCGAATCTCATCTTGAGGCCGCCGAGAATCCCACGCGCGCGATCGCAACCCACGATCGAGCGCTTGCGCTGCCGCCGCTTGCCAGCGACTTGCTGCGCCTCGCGGCGCCGCTGAGGTTTCCGCACCTCGGCCGAGGCGTGCGAGGCCTGCGCAGGTTCGCGTGCCCCGCACGCCCGGCTGCCGAGCCTTGACCCTGCGCCCGTGTCGCCCGGCGTTGGTGCGCCAACCGCCGAGGCATGTCCGGCGCCGCAGGTCGCCGCCCGCGACCCGCCGAGGCTTACGCCCATGCCGCCGCCCACATCCGCTAAGGTCGCCGAGAACGTGCGCGATGGCACCGAGCTGCGCTCGCGCCGTCGTCGATTTTCGATGAAACTCCCATCGTCTCGTTCTTCGTGCTTTCATCTTCGTTCTTCTTTACGGATAAGATTTATAGGAAAAATCTAATCTAACCACGGATTTTCTCGTGGTGAAAAACAAAATCCGACAAAAATAAAAGCGAGCCACGATGAATGATGATTCACAATTAATTAATTGTGCACGTTATAATCAAGCGTGAATTAATCCAACAGAGCCAAGATACGGATCCCGTGCTCGATACCAGTGTTGGGAAATCGATTTTAACCTCTCCCGAGGATCTATCTTGGATGTTTAATTCACCATACACTGATTATATGCTTAGCATGCACCTATATAATTAATTGCAACACGTAGGGGTTTTCTCGTGTTTACCTGCGAACTGTCGGGGTAGAACGGATCAAGACTCGTGCTTTGATCTTCTAGACTGTATCCCGGTTGCCTAATCTCCAATGTCGAGTGAGGACAATCTATGGAGAATGCTATAGAAAATCACCCACTTTCTTCTCACAAGATTTTCGAAAATCTCACTATTTTGGCAATAGAATTCTCGAAAATATGGATGAGGATTCACCTTGATTTTCTCTCTCACCTTATATTTATAATGCACTCCCAAATCCTATCTAGATAAGATCTATGCATATTTAATAAATATAATAATATCCTTTAGGATAGAGATGATCAAATCAGAGTCCCAGTAGGACTAGGAGAGAGAGTGGGCGATTTTCACCTTAGCCACGGGCTGGATGAGTCACCAGGGATCAAATGTAAGGAATAAAGATGGGCCTCAAATAAATTAATTATCTTATGTTCACCCTGAATATAAATTAATTCATAAACATTTATTCATGCCACTAGAGAATAAATCTTGACTTACCCTTTATTTCAAGTTGAGTCAGCTTGCACTTAGACTTTACGAATCCCCGTATTTAAGATATCAGACGTCCATTAATTATTTACGCTGTTCGATCGCTTAAAATAATTAATATCTTTAATTCATAAGTAGTACCACTCAACCTTATTATTGTACTTGAGATAACTCAACCTGCAGGGTTTAGTACAATAAACCTTTTGAGCTCCTTAAGGGGACGTCATCATCCTAAATGGATACGGTGACTCGACACAGGTAACTAGCATGACATACAAGCACTGCCACCACCCAAGATGCAGAGAATCTTGGGTTAAATCATCATAACCCTCACCCATAACAAGTCAAAGTGATGGTCAAGAACTCATACTCACCTAATACCTTCTCGAGGTTTAGATCATCGTAAGTCACCGAGATCTAGGTTCTTCACGGCGGTCACGATAGAAGAACTCATCTCACCGTGATCCATCAATACGACGAGACGCATCAAAGATAGACAATCAAGTCACTTCTTATCTACACCATGACTATACCGACAACTCGTCCTCAAGTTGTCTCAGTTGTGATACTTTTTATATATCATTAAGCTTGACCAATCATACATACTTCTGTGATCTACAACACACTGTATGATCTAACTTATATATGAGATAAAGGGACATACATATGGAATCAAGTAAACAATTCAGACAGGAGATTGTAATAGTGGCAACAGGAAACATTGTATACAAGCTCAACCAAACTGCTTTCAGTATACAAATCAAACACCTCTGCCGTCCGTGCACCTCCGCACCCCCGAAACACGGCGCCCTGTTAGCCGTTCACCCCATGCGTGCATACATGAACACGTGCATGCCTCTGTTCATGCACGTTCTCCGCGCGCCTCTGCCCACTCTTTCACAGCACAGTTGACTCACCGAGCGCCATTTGCTCGCTGTTCTCAGTCACCGTCGAAGGCCTACGTACCAATGGTCAATCCTTGCTCTGCACCGATGGCCAAGACCCGTTGGACAGTCGGTAGGTTGTCGAACGAAGCTCAGTACCGCTGTCATTCGCCTCCCCGTCGTCCACAAAGAACAGCCACCATCGACCTCGATCCACCACCTTCCCCCTCCACTTCACCCCAGCCGAGCCGACGATAAACCATGGACGAGCTTCCTGAAGAGTGCATGCCCAGACCTCGACGCACTCGGTCTCAAACTGCAGCAGCCAAGACTACCGAGACAGAGCTCCCGGAGACTGAAGTGATACCACACATCGATGAAGAGGAACACGACATCATACCCGACGAAGGAACCCACCGCACTGCTTGAAAAAAGAAGGAAGAAGAAGGAAGGTCGCCACACACCACCCACGGTAACCTTCAAAGAAATCTGTGACTAGGTATCGTCGAAATATTATCGCACTATAGTTGAACCTAGGTTGTTTGATTGGTCCTCTTTGCATATGCTTGGCGTGAATGGTGATTCGAAAATATTTTGCACAAATTGGTTGGGAACGATTGTTAGATATTGATCAGCCTGCTTATTTAGATCTTACTTTTGATTTTTACTCATCTTTTAAGTTTGAGCCGCGTCTGTCATTTCATGATTCTCGTGCTATTTTATTTCGTGTCAATGATGCTGCACATAGTGTTTCTGTTGATATGGTTAATGTGTTGCTGGGATTTGAAACGGACGAGTCAGTTAAAAGTGATGCATACTTGTCTTCTTTGTGTGATTTGCTTCATGATTTACAAAGTAGTATTGATGAGAGATGGAGAGCTTTATCTAGTCAGTCTGGTTGTAAGAAGGGTTGTGCTAAGAGTGCACATATTGTGAATGATGGACTACGTCTTTGTCATAGGTTTATCGCTCATAATATGTTTGGTCGAGTTGATATGATGAATGTAGTAACAATGCAGGAGGTTTTTATCCTTGAAAACATGCTAAACGGCGTTAAGATGAATTTTGGGTATTGGTTAGCTACTCAGTGGCGTTATGGTGCTAATCATTTTAACAATAAGATGCCGTTAGATCACTTATCACCGCTTAGCTCGTTGTATGGATATTAATCCTATTGAGCCTGTTGCTTTCCCTTCACCGATTCATCGTTAGTGATTTTCAAAGCATGGGTCTTATTTTTATTAATGATAAAGGACAATATCAATTATTATCGTCGAGTGTTGCAAGCTCGAACAACACTTATTTTACAGGCAAGGGAGCATCCTCCTCTAGCATGACCACTCAGTCCAACTTACAGGCGTTGTTACATCAGTAGGTTCTTGAGCTCAAGAACCATTATGACCAGCATCCACCACGCTGGGCAGTAGATTTGCACGTCAAACTTGACGCTTTGGATCACCGCCTCACACAGATGGAGCAACGCCTTGACCATCCTCACCCACCACCTTCGACTGAGCATTGAGCACTTCAGGGAAGTCTCGTTTTGCTTTTTGTTTTTCTTTTTCTTATCTTATTGAGGTTTTCACACATTGAGGACAATTTGTAGTTTAAGTGTGGGGGATTTTGGAGTCATAGGTCTATTGGGCCATCTTGTTGGGTATGAGTTTTTTATGCTTGTTTTGGCCATTTTGAGAGAAATAACATGAATGGAATGGATTAGAATATTGTGATGGGATTGCTTGATTGATTTCCTTGAAAAAAATAATTTTGTGAAAGCTCTTATGTGTCTAAGGATGAGAAAATGTGTTGAATTGATCAAATTTTTGAAAACCTACTCAAATATGTGAGGATTGAGCTTATGATCAAAATTATGAAATGCTCCTTATTTCTTTGTTGAGAGGTTATGTATTCTTGATATCTTGATGTCTGGTTTGCCTTGTTATCATAGTCGAACTTATGAAGTTGAATTCTTGCATGAACATGATTTAAGCATTTGTTTTGGATTGATAATTGTTAACCATCTCATATTTCCCTAGAGAGCCCACTTGAGCTTTAACCTTTTTCTTGGTTAATGAAAGCCACAAAATAATGAACCATAGCCTTTTTAGCCTTCTTTTGTCCCACCAACAATTTGCAAGTAGTTGAGGAAGATGAAGTGATAAGTGACAAGTGATTTGTGGAATTCTAGCTATTTGGGAAAGTTGGTGCATTTTGTTTTATTGAAGGGTAGTTGGTTTGTGAGATGATGAGAATAAGAGCACTCGATGTGGTGTGGTTACATATTGATAAATGTGTTGTTGCCAATTTTTGGTTACTTGTTGGCTGCTGCTTCTTAAAACAAAAAAAGAAAGAAAGAAAGAGTTGAAAAAAAAATGAGAAAAAGAAGAAAAAAAATAAAAAGGAAGAGTTGGTAGCAGAATACTAAAGAAGAAGAAGTCAAAGAGAGAGAAATAATTCTGGGGAGTAAAGTAGAATACTTGGGGTTTGTTTTGGGAGTACACATGTGGAGAACTGCTTGCATTTTTTGTTGGATTTAATAGCCATTTTCAATACTTTTGTTTCTCCTACCTATGCACCCTAGCCCCATTACAACCTATGAAAGTCCTAATGATTTGTGTTTGGAATTTCATTTCATTTTGGTAGAGATAGTGACATATTGGCAAACTTGTGATGGATAGAGTCAAGATACTTTAGTGTGAATTTATCTTGTCCTTGATTTTTGAGCGATCTTGAGTGAATCTTGTGATGCTGGATTGTTTACACTATTTTGACTTGGACGAAGGGTGTATTCACAAAGTTGTTGGAATCAAGGAATGGTTTGTGGTATGAATGGTGGTTATATTTTGATCTTGACTATGATTGTTGTTTCTTTATCAATGGCCAAGTGTAATTTTTCTTGAATCGAGTCCCTACCTAGTTTGTTCTTCTATCTTTTGTTTTGCTTATGCTCGAGGACGAGCATTATTCAAGTGTGGGGGGATTTGATAAGACGTATTTTATACGTATATTTTGGATGTTTTGATGAGTTTAAATGCATAATATCTACTTAACCCTATTTAATAAAGCTAATTGCATGTTTTGTGTATTTTGTAGGTGTTGATTTTAGTTTGGAAGAAAATAAGCATGATTTTGGAAGGAAATTGAAGACATGGAAATGGATGAAGAATTATTTGAAAGCTTATAGGATTTTATTATTATTTTTGGAGGCCCTTTTAGTTGGTTTGGCCTTTTTGTTTCGGCCCTTTTAGTTTAAGTTTGGGTTATATATATTAATTAGTTTAGTTGTTTGGAAGCATACAATTTCCCACGCCTCCAATTTGAGAGTTCAGAGACAACTCCAAAACTCACAATCCCACGTCTCCTTTTTTTGCATCAGAAGCATATTTCACGTAAAGTGGGATTGGAGGCACAAACCATTTTTTGCCTTATTCAATTTATTCCAGCATTGTTCTTCATTCTTCTTTTAATTATTCTTTGCTTTTATTCTATTATGAGTTCTAGCTAATTTAATTTATTCTGGCAACAATTAAGGAAGCCCTAGCATGATTCCTATGTGAGATCTAATTTGTTGTTTATCCTTTAATTCGTATGCAAGTATTTGTTGTTCTCTATTTTCTCCGTGATTTTGTAATACCCGTCTTTTCTAAGCTTCGCTTTGCATGGCACGTTTTTGAGAAAATGTCGAAAGGTTGACTTTTGTTTGGTGATGCGACCATCACGAAACCTCGGCGTTAATGAAGAGTGTCTTATTACTAATTCATAGACACTAAGTATCTGAGTTTTCGACCACCCATGAAGGTTTGGCACTCAGGAAGTTATCGAAAACCGGACTTTTATTGGTCTTTAAAGGCATATCTTGTTTATAGTCATTGTGTCCGTATTTTATTTCGTGTCCATGGGTACTAAGTTTGCTAAATTTGAGTCCGTTTGCAAAGTTGCGTCGCTTTTTACGTTTTGAAAAGGATCATTGCATGATTCTGTGACAACCGCTTTCCTATAAATAGAAGGCTAGGGCCTTCATTTTCAACGCTCATTTCATTCGCCTCTCGTGTTTACGGAAGAGCCGAGCAGCTCTAGGTACTGCTGAAGCGCTAGAGGAGTGGGGATCGGTAGGGAGGCTCGGTGGCCCCTGCCCTCATTACGCCGCCGAGCCACCACCGCCGATCAACCACCCCCGCAGCCCCGTTTTCCATTTTTATCCTTTTCTTGTTTTGATTCCACCTTTAGTAGATCGTGTAGCATAGAACTCGGGATTCTAAAGGGACGGGCGAAAACGGCCGAGGTCGCCAATTTGCCACAAGACCACCACCGAATCGCCGCCGCCGCCGTGAGCTGTTGGCCGCCGTTTGGTGGCGATGGGCCACCTTTGCCACGGGTCCTTTAGGTTTTGAGTTCCGGCTATGATTCTACTAAAGTACCGATCCAGATTTTTACGTTTTTTCGTTTACGTATGTCGGGATGTTTTCCGTTGCTTGAGTTTTCTAAAGGAAGTACATGCCCGGGTTATCCATTTTCAATGTCGTTTGTCATTCCATGGTCGTCGTTATGTATATTGCTTATGTTTCCATTTTCATGCATCGATTTTGGATGGTTTATCCTAGATCGAAGATATGAATCGATTTTGAAGCTTCTTGTTTGCTAAGTTTTGAGTCGACTTACATGCATGCATATTTTGAAAGTACCCTATTATAGGTCTTGATGCCCGAATATATTTCCTTACGCATCGAGTTGATTTGAAAACCGGAGAGTGCCAAATGTGGGTTGTGAAAGTCGAAAACCTAGTTTTTCTCGATCGTCGTTTGGATCACGATTTTGCTTTGCTTTGTGGAATGTGACCCCAAAAGTTGTTCCGTCTTGTTACGGTACCTACCGGCGATCGGTGAAGTCATTGGATCCGTAGATATCTCCCGGTTAACGTTTTTCTACATTCGGGTTGGGTTATATATGCTTATTTTTAGTTATTTACTCGATATTTCAAAATAAACATGTACGCCGAAAAATTTTTGTGAAATTATTATCGTTCTCGATCGAGATATGGTTCTATCATGGTTGTGCACGGATCTCTATTCGTGGGTTGATCACCATCTTGAGTATTGATCGTGAGGATAGACCCGAACACGTGGTTATGGTTACGGGGGGATAGACCCGGAAGTCCACACGGAAATGGTAATGAGGTGGTTATGGTTACGATGGGGTTTTCACACGAAGTCCCCACCGAGTTAGCCTATTTGGATACGTTCGGGCATGGGCCGTTGGATATGTTAGGGCCGAATGAATGACATGTGATGGGCTGGCGGATACGTTCGAGCCGTGGTTCATGATTCTATGATGGGAATGCTGATAATAACGGATCGGTATCGAAAATGAAAAATCTATTTTGCTTACTTAGAAGTGGATTTACGTTTAAAACCTTCTAAGGTAAGTGCTTTGAACACGTCATCATGATTCTTTTGATTTACGATAAAACCCGGTGAGTGCGCTAGTACTCACCCCAAACTCTTTTCAAACCTTTTCACGGATGGAGGAGAATTTCGGACGGGCGACGCGAGGGTGGAGCTGCGGGTTCTTCATGCTATGCTTCCAGCGATGTTGTGTTATATCGTACTACGATATTGATGTATTCTTGTCCCTTATTTGCTTTCCGATTGAGAACAAGATTTGTTCTTATTACGTGAGTCTCGATATGAGCATGCTATGTGGTTGACGGTCTAGTTGACGGGATGTAATGCTATTTGCCTTCTTGCATTACTTATAATAAACCAAGATCATGTTTTCGAGGTTATGATATCGATATTATTACATTGGTGGATTGTTTGTGCACCCTCCCTTCGAGGATATGTCCTAGTTATAGAGGAGATCGCCCGATTTCATGGTCACATCTTCTTATCATGTATGTTATATGTATCCCCTTCTTCCCGCTAACCCCCACCCCTAATCACACCCCGGCATCCGTGCCTTCCTCGGGAATTGGGGCGTGTGACTGGTATGTCGAGCGGTGTTCTTGTCACGACATCTATCTTTGTTATCGTATACCGGCTTGGTATCGAGGCGCTTTTTCTGGCTTTGGGTATGTGTCTATATTGTTTGATATCAAAGCAGTTCATTTGCTTTATATCTTGTACGTTCGTGAAATTGAGTGTTTAGAACTTGTTCTTCTAAACTGTTTATCGTGTGTAGCTACCTCACTCACCGTCAGCCGCCTCGCTTTAAAAGGGATGAGGTATGTGTTTATTTGTTGATGCTTTATGTGGTTACGTGATGCTTGATGTGATCTTGGTTTCATGTGTTTTGGCACGGTAAGAGTTTACGTGATGTAAGCGTGATGTGGATGTTGAGGTGAGATGGATGTGGTATGGTTGGGTGTTGATGTGGATGTGGAAATGATTTGTCGATGGGACGGAAGGGCTGTCTGTTGTGATGAAAATCGTTTATATGATATGATGTGATTAATGTGATCGGGTATGGTTGATGTAAGTCTATGTGTTTACATAGCAATGTATTGTTGATTGAAAATCTTGTTTATTTTGATAAGCGAGTGCTTGTAAGTAAATCTGTGTTTGCTTACGTGATTACTATGATAAATATCGATATTGATATTGATATGTGTTGAAATGAACATGTGTTTGAGATATGATTACCTAGATGATGAGGCGTAAAAGGAGCGTGAATATTTGTTGTTATTTTGATAAACTAACATGTAGGTTTATGGATATTGATGGCCCGGATAACGTTGGTTAAGATCCACGGATGGACGAGCATCAAGTAAGTTCGGGGAATGTACCAGGAATGTCCATGAGCCGTTGGGAGTATTTCTGGGGAGATTTGTTGGATTATGGAGAAAGATCCGAGACAGTGGGAAAGTATTAGAATATGAGGCTTACTATCGGTTGACAGAGAGGCTACCAACAAGTTGGCGATCGTGGGCGAAAGCAAGATACGTGATGTTGAGGCGGGATCCTATCACGGACACCTTACCTTGGATTTCACCGAAGTTTATTGCTCGAGTATGTTGACAGTGGACCGATCATCGAGGCATACCATCTGAGGCAGATGTGATAGCGAGGCATGTTCGAGGACCGATCTAGATTGATGATAGGGATGATGTTCCCGAAGAGCCTTTGGGAGAGCAACCATCGCTCAGACGATCACCAGTGCATCAGGATACACCAGTCACTACACCTCCATCGACGATCCTTACTTTCCGAAGGACCCAGAACGATTTTGAGGCAGGAACCTCCGGCGAGAGATTGTCCATCCGACAGTAGTAGGAAAGAGGCCCAGGATCAGAATTTTCAGGCCACCGAATCAGGGTTGGCATCCGGTAAGGAGACTCGGAGGAGGAAGGGCCGGATGAGAATGAGGAGGCGGTGAGGACTCGAGAGGACCCGGTGATCCGGATAGCGATGACTACGATGAGGTCGGGCATGTTGAGGAAGGGCAAGCGCGAGCGAGGACTCGAGCACGGCTTTCACGACACTCGAGCGATCGAGGCACGGCTTGGATGGGATCATACCACGAGAGGCTTGCTTCCATGCGGATCGCTTTAGCGGCGGCCAATTCAAGCCTTGATAGGAAGGAAAAGAGGATGAGGAGATGGAACCGGGACGAGAGAGTAGTGGACAAATATGGAGGGCGAGGATCTAGGTAGTCGGTGTGTACTGTGGTGATCGCAGATCCGCTAGAAGCATGGACAGAGCGGCATCTTTTGTGACAAGAATCGAGTCGATTCTTTTGCTCATATCGACCTTTTGGTGACATACCTTGATCTTGTATTTGTGATCCTTCATGGACCTTGAATATTCTCGATACTAACTGCTCTATGACAGGATGTTTATGTTTGATGCTTATATGTGATATGAGCTATGCCGTGATGATATATGATCTATGTGATGTGTGATGATGATGTTATGTGAAATGCATAACGATGATATGTTGACAGATTGCATGATTATATGTGATCGTGCGTGATATGTGGTATATGTGATGATATGTGATATGGGTGATGATATGTTATGCGATGATACCGGTTATCTATGCGAAAGCGTTTCTAATGTTTCAACGTCGGTGCGTAATGCCGAGAACAAGGAACGGAGGAACAATAACGTGGAAGAAGCCGGGAACCACCTTTGGTTCGGTGACATGCGATCGAGAGTTTTCGCAGCAGAATCCCCACGTTCGACGATCTCGACGAACCGATCGGCCGAGAATCGGATACGATCCACCGAAAGGATCTTGAATACATCCGTGCGAAGAAGCGGAAAAGCTTAATTGCGCGATCTTTCGCTAACCGATGAGGCGATTTACGGTGGGAATCCGTGAGGAGGACCCCAACACCAAGACAATGGGCAAGGTATCGTGGGAAGATTTCAAGGAAGAACTCATGGAAAAATACGTGCTGGCGTTTACAGAGAGAGGCAAAACGAGTTACGGAATCTTCGTCGAGGAGAAGGGCGGTCACCGAGCACGATCGCTCGTTCGATAAATGCGTCGCGTTATGCTACGCACTGGTCGGCACCGAGGCTGCCAGGCGAGCGTGTTCGAGAGAGGACTCAGGCCGAGATCGAATTTCGCTCGTCGATCGGGAGATCGACGATGCGCAGTGATCTTGAACCGGGCTTTAAACATTGAGTCAATGTTGCCCCGGGAAAACGATGCCACCGGACAGCTAGGCGGCGGAGGAAGAGGTAAGAGGAAATGGGAAGATCGGGAAAGGCAATCGGTGTTCGAGGAACCAGGCGGTCAAATGATTCCAAGGAATCAAGGCATTCAAGTGAGAGAAAGCGACCTTGGGAAGGAATTTCCAACCCATGCGCAGGTGTGGAAAACCTTGGTGCCGAAATGCCGAAGGAATCATTTCGCGAGTGGACAAGGTAGCACCGAGTGCTATCGTTGTAAGAAGTCTTGACATTACGCTTGAGATTGTCCGTTAGGAGGGCTCAAGCAGCACCCGCCAAGAAGGCAAAGATCCAACTCACCGAGGCAGTAATCATGCTCGCCGAGGACAAACAAGCGGAGCAGAGGTCACCCTAGGCGAGAACCAAAGGCCACCGCGCAAGCAAGGGTGTACGCCTTGAATGCAGCAGCAGCTCAAGCTCCGAAATCTTGCAGTATAATCCATACGAGTGATATACCCGTTTTGCTTTGTTTGATCTGAGAGCCTCACATTCTTTGTTTTGAGAATCGCGTGTGAGAGGTTGGGTTTGGTACCCAAGAAATCACTGAGTACCTGAAATTAGCATCCCATCGGGGAAGTGCTAAAAGCAAAAGAGATATGCCGAACCGTGAGGTAGAAATCGTGAGCGAAGGCCTTTGTTAATTTGCATGCCATCGGAATGGAAGATTTGATGTCATCTTTCGCATGGATTGGTTGGAAAAGCAGGGAAACTATACGTTGTCTCGAGAGAAGTTGCTTTTCGAACAGCCCGAAGGAGTGGAAGTTTGTTTCACGGCATAAGGATGGGTGTTTGCGTGCCAATGATCTCAAGACCGAAGGTAGTGAGGATGATCGGGAAGGAAGTCGCCACACTTTTTGGTGAGTTTGACAGAGCGCCAAGAGCGCATAACGATTCAAGAGGAGCCGATGGTGTGTGAATATCCGGACGTGTTTCCCGAGGACCAAGGTTTACGCGATAGACAAGTGGAATTCACTATTGATCCGGAACCGGGGCGGCGCCAAGATCAAAGGCACCATACATAATGGAACCTAAGGAATGCAAGAACCGAAAGCGCAATTGCGAGGAGTTGGATCTAGGTTTTATCCGACCTAGCGTGTCGCCGTGGGAGCGCCATTCGTTCGTCAAGAAGAAGGATGGATCAATGCGGATGTGCATTTACTACGGTGAATAAGTCGACGATCAAAACAGATATCCTCTTCCAGGATCGACGATCATTTGACCACTCAAGGAGCGAGTGTCTTCTAAGATCGACGGAGGTCGCTACCATCGGTGAAGATCGAAGGAGGACGTTGTGAAGACCGCGTTCGTAACGAGGTATGGGCACTACGAGTTAATTGTGATGCCGTTTGGTTTCACCAACGCCGCCAGCGATCATCATGGATCCGATGAATCGAAGTTTTCCATCGATGTCCGGATAGTTTCGTCTTGGTTTTATTGATGATATTCTCATCTATTCCAAGATTGCGAGTTGCATAGAGAACACCTCCGCACTGCTCGGAAACGTTACGAGCAGAGAGGTTGTATGCCAAGTATAGCAAGTCGCGAGTTTTGGCTCAAAGAAGTGATGTTCCTTGGACACATCGTGTCCTGCAGACGGAATCAAAGTCGACCCGGTGAAGGTTGAAGCGAAGTAAATGGCGAAAGGTTCCGACTAATGCAAATGAGGTTCAAGCTTTCGGGCTTGTTGGATATTATAGACGTTTCATCGAAGGGTTTTCGAAGTTAGCAAGGCCGATGGACGCAACACTCGTGAAAGGAATCAAGTTTTCATGGTCCAAGCTTGTGAGCAAGTTTCAAGAGTTAAAGAAGTTAACAACCGCCCGGTGTTAGCCGCATGGGAAGGAACGATGGGTATGTGGTCTACACCGATGCATCCAAGCTTGGTTTAGGTTGCGTTCTTATGCGTAACGGAAGGTTATAGCCACGCGTCTCGTCGGTTGAAACCGCACGAGTTGAACTACCCAACTCACGATCTGGAGTTAGCGGCGATGCTCATGCGTTGAAGATTTGGAGCACTATCTCTATGGAGTTAAGTGTGAGATCTTCACGGATCACAAGAGCCTCAAGTATTTCTTTGAACAAAAGAGTTGAACATGAGGCAAAGGAGATGGCTAGAGTTGGTAAAGGATTATGATTGCTCTATCGGTTATCACTCGGGAAAGCAATGTCGTAGCGGATGCTCTTAGTCGCAAGTCGAGGCCAAGTTAGGATATCTTCACGCAAGAGAAAGAGCTAATTCGAGATTTCGAGAAGCTCACTGGAAGTGATTCACCGCGGAATCGGTGCAAGGATTCGCCGCACTTTGACGGTGAACCGGACACGAGAGAAGCCATCGTGGCAAGACGAGGAGGCGAGTTCTTGGAAAAGATGCGTTTGAAAGCAAGGCTAGAAGATAGCAAGGGTTTCACTAGGCGAAGGACAACGCTACTATTCCGAGGAAGGTTATGTGTGCCACTTAATAGGAATTGAGAGATAAAATCATGAGTGAAGCTCATGAGGCACCTTATCTGACTCATCAGGAAGCACCAAAATGTCTGAGACCTTAAAAGGAACTTTTGGTGGGAAGGGATGAAAAAGGATGTAGCCGCATTTGTGGAACGTTGTTTGGCTTGTCGCCAATTGAAAGTCGTACATCAACGTCCGTCGTTTGTTGCAACCGCTACCAATCCCAGTGGAAATGGGATCATATCGGTATGGATTTTGTGGTGAGTTTTCCAAGGTCGAGAGAGGAAACACCGCTAGATGGGTTGTCGCCGATGATCGACGAAGCTCATTTCACCGATTCGGATGACGACGGGTTAGATAAGCTTGCTCGACTTTACGTTAGAGAGATCGACGGTTACATGGTGTGCGATATCGATTCGTCCGATCGTGACACGAGGTTCACGTCGAGGTTTTGGAGGAGTGCGCAGGAAGCCGTGGGGACCAAGTCTGAATCTCGAGACAACATTCCATCCTCAAGCGGACGGTCGATCGGAAAGGACGATTCAGGTTTTGGAAGACATGTTTGCGGCGATCGTGGCCGACGAGGAGGAAGGTGGGAAGAGATACTACCTTTGGTAGAGTTTGCCTATAACAATGATTATCGTGCCACCATAGAATGGCTCCCTATGAAGCGTTGTGCGGAAGGAAGTGTCGATCGCCACTTTATTGGGATGAAGTGGGCGAGAGGAAGATGTTAGGACCGAGAGATGGTTCGTGACGGTCGAGGTTATCGATCGATCAGCGAAGGATCAAGGAAGCTCATGACAGCGAAGTCCTATGCGGACAAGCGTCGACGGATCTTGATTCATGATCGAGATCGTGTTTTCCTTAAGGTTTCCCGACGAGAGGAGTCGTTCGTTTGGGAAACGAGGTGTTACGATCGAGGTTCGTTGGACCTTCAAGTTCTTGAGAGAATAGGCCCTGCTTCCTATAGGTTATCTTTGCCACTTAGCATCGGAGATGTTCATGACGTGTTTCACGCTTCTCGGTGAGAAAGTACGTGTTCGACCCAAAGCACGTGATCAAGCATGACCAGTGGTTCTTGCTCGGGATCCGAGTTACGAGGAAAGGCGGTGGCTATCTTGGGCAGAAGTCGAGGAATTGAGGAACAAGCGATTACATTGGTGAAGGTGTTGTGGAATCACCACGGAGAGGAGGAAGCTACATGGGAGTTGGAAGACAAGTTAGGGCTCGGTGACACGAGTTGTTTTCTCCATGTGTTTGAAATTTCGAGGATGAAATTTTTCTAAGGAGGAGGATGTAATACCCGTCTTTTCTAAGCTTTTGTTTTGCGTGGCACGTTTTTTCGAGAAAAGGTCAAAGGTTGACTTTTGTTTGATGATGCGACCGTCACGAAACCTCGTGCGTTGTGAAGAGTGTCTTATGACTAATTCATAGACACTAAGTATGCAGGTTTTCGACCACCCATGAAGGTTTGGCACCGGAAGTTATCGAAAAATCGGACTTTTCATTGGTCTTTTAAAGGCATATCTTGTTTATATTCATTGTGTCCGTATTTTATTTCGTGTCCATGGGTACCAAGTTTGCTAAATTTGAGTCCGTTTGTAAAAGTTGCGTCGCTTTTGCGTTTTCGAAAAAGAGCATTAATGAATGCAAAATGACCCTTTTTCCTATAAATAGGAGGCTGGGGCCTTCATTTTCAACGCTCATTTCCTTCGCCTCCGTGTTTACGGAAGAGCCGAGCAGCTCAGTGCTGCTGAGTCTGGAGGAGTGGGGATCGGCGGGGAGGCTCACGGCGGCACCATTCTTGGCCGCCGAGCCACCACCGCCGATCAACCACCCCGGAAGCTCGTTTTCTATTTTATCCTTTCTTGTTCGATTCCGCCTTTTAGTAGATCGTATAGCATAGAACTCGGGATTCTAAAGGGACAGGCGGAAACTACCGAGGCCGACCAATTGGCCGGCGCACCACCACCAATCGCCGCCGCCGTGAGTGTTGGTCGCCGTTTGGTGCCGACGGCCACCTGGCAGCTCGGGTCCTTTAGGTTTTGAGTTCGGGCTATGCATTCTACTAAAGTACCGATTAGTTTTTTTTCGCGTTTCGCATATCGGGATGTTTTCCGTTGCTTGAGTTTTCTAAAGGAAATACATGCAGGGTTATCCATTTTCAACGTCGTTTGTCATTCCATGTTCGCCGTTATGCATATTGCTTATGTTTCCATTTTGATGCATCGATTTTGGATGGTTTATCCGATCCGAGGATAGCTGTAATAACCCATGATTTTAAAAGCGAATCTCTATTCGGTGGGTTGTCTTTAAAACACGTAAAATAAAATTTCCGAAATCAATCAAAGTCGGATATGAAATCGAGTATGATTTCAATTGTTTACAAAGGAATAATTTCTGTTACACACTCACTCAAGTTAGTGAATGAAAGAAATCGAAAGTTTTAACTTTTATCGGATGTACATTTTAACGTCGAATGCATATCATTGTTGAAATGTCGCGATATTTCTTAAGCAATCAAGCTTGGAATTATATTCCATTATTAATGGAATATTTTTATAATGGGATTACAGTATTTACGACCATTTTAAAGATGAGTCGATCGTAACGTTTTGAGGCGTTTTCAAGCGTCAGCGTTTAGAGATAAGATGAGCGATGGTTTTAATGATCAAGAAACTTTAGGAAATTATTTCTTATGATATTTTTATGATATTACAGTACTAATAAGCATTTAATTAATGCTTGAATATTAGAATTAGTAAAATATCATAACTAGTTTGAAAACCTAATTTTTGAAATTAGGGTTTTCTTCGAAAACCTTTGCCCTTTTTAATTATCCTATGCTATAATTATTATTTAAATCATATACCAAGGTGCACATACTTATGAATGATATGAAATAAAATTTTTAACCTATGGTTATCCAAATGGCCGATAGCCATATATCTTGTGCACAAGTTGAATTATATTCTTCTCTTATGCTATTTAATTAATCTATGATATTAATTATCATCTAAATTATATTATATGATGTATATGTGTATGTTTAGCATGAATTAAATTATTTAAGGTGTTTAAGGCATAAAAGCCGTGTACTACATATATGTATGTAACAAAGTGTGTTTTAATTATATCACACTTACATGCATATATAAATGAGATATATTCAGATTTTATCACTAAGACTCCATTATATGTATAGATATATATCCTATTTTCAGATTTTCAATGTGTGAGCACTCGTGAGAGTGCCACTATCTACATAAAATATTATAGAAATGTGAAGAGCCTCTGTGTGTGTAAGAGAGAGAGGTGGGCGTGAACTATAGGGAGGGAGAAGATCAGATTTTGTTCATTCCATTCCTTACACACTCAACATTTGATCACACTCTCATTCTCTCTCAACTCTACATTCTCTCTCAAGAACACTTCTTCTTTCCCATTTTTTTTTGAAACCGAGAGCTGCTCTCCTCTCCAAGCTTGATTTTCTCTTCTCATCTCCATACAACACCTTAAAACCTTGTACTTTGTTCCATCCATCCATAGCACAAGGTAGGAGTTGAATAGGATCTTGTTTGGTTCATGAAGCTTTCGAAAATTTTGAAGAAATGGTCTAGCTATTGCATGTGTTCTAGATGATTCATGCTTGTATGATTTGATTATTGCATGTGTATTGATGATGAGAGAATGTTAAACAAGTGTTCTTGTTTTAAAATGACTTGCATGTATGATCTAACCTCAAAATCTTATGAATCTATGGTATTCTATGTTCTAAAATGTATAGCATGCTATTTTAAAGCTTGGTTTATATTTTAAACATTTAATTGAACAAGTATGAAAAACAAATGCTAGTGATGGCCGAGACCTATAGGAACTTGTTTGAGCATGAATTTGTAATCTATGATGTAATATGTGTCGATGGTATTAATTTGAAAAATTTAGAAAGATCCATACTATTTTCTTCTTAGAACCGAAGCATGTAGAATTATATAAGTGGATGTATGATTTTATTTTGTACATGCAATGTGGAATTATTGATCTATGATGTATTGAGAGTACATACAAATTAATTGGGAATTTTTAGAAAAACTCTTGCTAAATTTTTGAAATAACCGAACATATATATATAATTATATGTTAATGAATGATTTTTATTTGAGACATGCAAGGACATATAATTACTCTATGATGTTATAAAAGTCTATAGTGATTTAATTAGAATTTTTGAAAAATTCTATCTATTTTTTTTTTTTTAAAAAAGGGCGAGACATGTATATATATATATGTTAGTGTGTAATTTTATTTTGTGACATGCAATGTTATATTATTGGCCTAAAATGTGTTTTATGCATCTTAGGATTTTGTTAAAATTTTTGAAGATCAATTACACATTTGTTTCAAAAAAACCGATGAGTTACACACTCAAATGGTGATGATCAAATGGTCTTTGATGTATATTATGATGTAATGTTGCTACACTATAGTTTATGAGCATGG
This sequence comes from Salvia rosmarinus, assembly GCA_036937905.1. Lineage (NCBI taxonomy): Eukaryota > Viridiplantae > Streptophyta > Magnoliopsida > Lamiales > Lamiaceae > Salvia > Salvia rosmarinus. The sequence goes on along the minus strand of CM072824.1, from coordinate 27,973,602 downwards.
TATATATGTTGGAAATTTTTATAAAAATATTTAATGTGTAATATGAAAAGGGCCGAGAGTTAGTATACCATTTATATGGTATATAAATGTCATATTATGGATTATATGACATAAAAATGTCATGGACTAATGTTTAGACCTTGTATTAATTTATTGAAATTTTAGAAAATTATTGGGCATTTTATTCTAAAATGCGTGACCTATATATTAATAATGTGATGGTTGAAAGTTGATTAGTTGATATTATAATATATTAATGACCATAGTGTATAATAATACACTATATAAAATTAGGAAAATTTTAGACATCATTTGGTAATTTATTATAATTACGAGAATATTTAAGGATTTTTAAGGATTTTTAAATCCTTTTAAATCAAGTTTATTAATAAATTATATGTCTAATATTATTTTAGACATATCTAGAAATTTTGGACAAATTTCGAAAATAATTGGTTAGTAAAACCCAAAATAGCCATGAGCTATTTTTAAAATTGAAATAAGGATTTTAAATCCTTAAATTCATTAATTATAATGAATTATATGTTTAAAATTATTTTAAACATATTAAAACAGTTTATAAAAGAAATCAATTAGAAATTGATTTTGAAAAATTTAATATTAAAGTAAGACTTAGTAATTAAAATTACTAAGAAAAGTCAAAATTGTTGACTTTTGAAATCAACGTACGAAAGACGTTCGATAAATACGCTAATATGCGTAAGACGCATCATTTGCTAATGATATCACGTTGATATGGAAGGATTTCATATTTAAAGTCGTGAAATCGAAAAACGTGAGAAAACGTTGGACCATTTACCAAGAAGGGTAAATTGGTCATTTTCAACACATATCTCGTTTCTATCGAAGAGCGAGAAATGTTAAGTTGATCTGGCGTTTGAAAGCGAATTAAATTCATTAAGGAATTGATTCGCGTCGATATGAAATATCGAATTTTATTATAGACTTTGTAAGTCTCGAATTACGTAACGACGTACTAAAGCATCCTTTTTATATAAAGGTGTGGAACGACGCGCCGCAGCTGGGCGTTGGCGAGTAAGGAAAAGCGTTAAAGGCGATCAATAATTTCGGTGGGCTTTATTACTAAAATAGAACAACTTTCTGCTTTCTTTTCATTTGTCTTTGTTTACGGTGCTTTTCAACTAATGCTAAAATTCTTTAAATGATTACACGCCAAAATGTTTACGTTTTGTGTATCGTATCTATCCATGTATGATGTGATGTTGATGGGTTATTCCCAACTTATGAATGAAAATCGATATCGGATCCTATCTTGGGAAGACTTATACAGCTAGGATTAACGTGTACTGTGATGGTTGTGTCTTTGTAAGGACAATTCACGGCGGTCACGGGGTCGTGAAGGAGGCCTCCTTCACGACTTTCGACTATGATAACATGATGGAATGATAATAAGGGATATGGATCACGTACACAAGAAAATGCTTGGCAAGCAACTTTTATAAACTCGTGAAAATATTTTAGTAAGCATAAGGCATTTTTCAAATAAAACCCTTGTGTCTTACCATTATATTGGCAGAGTAATTCAATGAAAATAAAATGTTTTTGGCATAAGTCCACTGGGTACAAATTTTGTACTTAGCCCTGCATGTTTGTTTTTAAATGTGCAGGTTGAGCTCGGTTGCTGATGATGGAGGAGTGTTGAGAAAGCCATATGTCCTTGATGTTCGTTAGGAATGGATAACCTTGAGTACATATCGTCGTATATGTATTCACACACTTTCATTGCAACTACGAACTATTTTATTTTCATGTTGGATAATAAAATAATGTGAACTATGAAGTCCTTCGGATCGTCTTATCCTTTGGATCCGTTGACTTAAACCTTTGGATCGAAATGTTATAAGTGTATGTTTAATCTTAAGTTCTATATTCTCGTATGATAAGTCTTATCGTGTGATCTTCCGAATCCATGAATACTATTCCTAGTAATAGTCCGCTCGCTCAGGGTCGTCACAGGTGGGGTCGTGACAGTGGTATCGAGGCGGTTGCTCTTTGAAACTCCATTCCTTCTAAAACTAAGTCAGATTGAGTCACTAGACTTCAGAAAATCTCTTGGCTATTCTCAACACTCCATCACATCGAGCTCAACTGGGAAAAGGTAACTAGTTTCTTTTGAACTTATGAAGTGAAATTTTTTATATGATGATAAAATTTGAAAAGATTTTTGAAGAAAAAGGAAAAGGAAAGTTGTAATGTGATGATGATTGAAATGAAGAGTTATGAATGAAGATTTTCAAAAATTCTAAATTTTGAAATTAAATAGCAATAATATGAAGTGGTTAAGTTGAAATGTATGTTTGAAACGAATCATGATGATTAATGACGAATGTATGAAAACAAGATGATATGTACGAGATATGTATGAGCAGTATGATGTTGTTTGGATGTTATGTTTATGAATTATGAAATCTATGTTGATAACAAAGTATGCTATGCTCTTGAGAAGAGCGTGAGCGATATAGGAAGTATGTACCCATAATGAAAGAAAACAAAAGAATGATAGGAAGCATGAATGTGTTTTTAATTTTGGGTTTTGAACGGCGAGAGTGGAACGTAAAGATGATCGAGAACGACGTTGACTATGAAGAATGAAGAAGGTGGATGTTGTATCACAGTTAAAGCAAGCAATCATAATCATAATTTCAACTTGCGTGACCATTGATCGGGATTTCAGAACGACAAACATCAATTTGAAGACATGGACGTAATAGTATACTAAGTCGGCAGCAGCCATAGCGTGTATGATGTCGTCATTAACACCTTCTCGAAACGTTGCTATAATCGCGAAAATTTTCTGCACTGCGCAGTAAATTTGTTTTTAATCGTACTCCTTCGATAGGACTCCGTTTTACGCATGGTTTTAGCCTGCGTATTCTAACATTCTGAACTTCATTTGTTATGAAGGACAGAATCTCTTTCCATCTCCCAAATACAGTAGAGTCTGGGTAAAGTTCAGCTCGAGTTTTAGATAGAACAGAGGAATCTATAATACCTTATGTAAGCTTAATGTAGCAATAGGAGTTCTGTTTACTAGGTGGGTTAAGAATGTTTGGTTATAGGTTGAATAGTTCATCCTAGTTGATTAATCGAAGTAATAAGCTACCCTATCTGCTATCGGATATTAGTAGTGTCTAACGGTTAGTTTTTGATCGTGACAGATGGAGGAAATGCGTTACATTGCGAGGAGGAGGATAGGACCTGACCCGACTCCCGAGGAGACTATCCGTATTTACGGGAAAGCTGGATGTGTGCGGCGAGGATTTAGGAGAGTTTCGATGTATTACTTTAGATTGTGGAGGAATGCGAGTATATGGCGTGACGGACTACGATGGCATTAAGCGTCTTCTTACTATACTTCCATGTGATTGGGAAGATTATGCTCGTGAAGTTTACGGGATTACATTTACCGTGCGGTTGGAGGATATGACTTGATAGGCGATCTACCGGGTTCATGACCACGGCGTATGTATATAGCATCTATGGCGCGCACGAGAGGACCTTATCTCCTCCACGGGAGTATACATGGCGTGATGAGTCACACGAGTGGTTGTACACGAGTTCCACGGATAGTTGACCCGGTGGTACCACGATATCGGATTGACGAGGCGAGACTTGTTCGGGCGGACGGGCGGCCGGACTAGAGCTTTGGGAGCCCTGTTTTCCACCTTTGATATTTGGACATCCGGTCGTTCACCACTTCCGCCTCTACCACCGATGGCGGCACCCTTACCGCCGGTAGAGAGTTTCAGTCGAGACGGCCGCGGATTAGTGTGCGGTACTCTTGATGGGTATAATCCCATCCATAGCGGCTACTGATCCGATTCGTGTGGATTATGGTCCCTGCGGGACATCCGATGGTAGAGAGTAATGGGTGGACCTCTAGAGTATATGGCCAGGGTGATGACTCGGACGAGGAGGAAGAGGATCCTGAGGAAGATGAGGAAGATTCGAGGAGTTGATGTAGATATTGATGTTGATGTAAAATTTGAAGGATTATGTTATCTATTTTATGTATGTTTTATTTATGCTTTTGAAAAACTTGAACAGTGGGGGAAACTGAATTTTTGTAAGGCTATAAAGCCATTGTGCATGACTTTAATTTTTGTAAAGCCTTAAGGCCGATATGTGTATGGCCCTTTTCTTTTGAAATGTTTTGGAAGCAAGCATGTGAGTAATCCTTGATATAAGGACTTTTGTTTGCAAAGTACGTTATCTATGGTGCTTTTGCAATTATATGTATATATGACCCGAGAGGGCTTTTGCAACAAATTTATGTATGACAAGAATGAAATGTTTTATTTAAGTTATCGTTTCTAAAAAAAAAAAAAAATGAAATTTGTACATATTCGAGTTATAAAAATGATGCATGATGCTAATGATATATTTTACACAACAGAATGCCTCCTAGACAAGACCACGAGAAGTAAGAGGCGGGCGAGACTAGGAGAAGAGGTAGAACTCGGAACAAAGGAGCAGCTATGCCTCAACCACCTCCACCTCGGCTGACCGCGGGATAGAGGAATTGTTCTTAAGACAAAACCCTCCTACTTTCAATGGGAAGGTAGTCAGGAAGATCTTGAGCGGTGGATGAGAACTATCGAGAGAATTTTCACATTTCTAAGGTGCACAACACAAGAGAGACTATCATGTGTAGCCTTCCGGTTAAATGGGCTGCTTGATTTACGGTGGGAGGCGGAAGAAAACTTCACGGTGAGCGGATGGAAGAATTGACATGGGAAGATTTTAAAGGGAAGTGTATGATAAGTATGTACCGAAAAGTTACAAGAAGAAGAAGGAACATGAATTTTCTTGTTAAAGCGAGGAAAAGATGTCGGTAACCGATTACGATCGCACTTTTGCGAAATGTCTAGATATACCTTTGGATCAGTGGACACGGTTTAAAGATGGCGGAAAAATTTAGATCGGGGTTAAGGCGAGAAATAAGAATGTCTCTCATTGGTCTTGGAGACATGACTTATCTGAGAGGCTCTTACGAGCTTTAGACATTGAGGCGACAATGCCGGATGATAAGTCGGCATCGGCTCGGATCTGAGAATACCATGGACGGAGGAAAGAAAATGGGATACTAGTTTTAGTGTAGTAGGGAAACTTTGAAAACAAAAGTAACAAACAACGGTGGCGAGGAACTCGGCAAGTCGAGGCGAGGATGGAGGAAGCCGGCCTTTATTCCTCCAACAAGGGGACCACAAGAGCGTGAAGGGCTCTTGGTGCCCAAAATGCCGAAAGATGCACGGGAATGTGCATGGCGGGCGATGGAAGCTGTTTTAGGTGTGGTATGAAAGGACATTACGCAAACTTTTGTGGGGATACGTTCGGGAAGCGATCGTGGGCCGAACCAACCGGTAATGTCAACGGCGAGGGCTATCAATTTCAGCCCCAACCTCAGCGCAACTACGGCCGCAACAATGGCAACAACCTCCACAACAAGCTGCGGCCACAACAACAAATACAACAACAGCGGTGGCAACCACGACAGCGAAGACAACAACCACTACGGCAGCGTCGGTGACAGCGGCGGCCCGGACAACGACAACGGCCCGGCAAAGGCAAGCACCACGCCGACGCGGCTACCTCAAGCTAGGCGTATGCTTTGCACCGGCGACAAAGCGAACAGGACGGGGAAACTGGCGGTATGGAATCCTTCTCAACATACTGTTATAGTATTGTTCGACACGGGTGCTTCGCACTCTTTCATAGCAAAATCATCGTGATCTGTTGGGACTTAGTCTATAAAAGCAAATCGGGATATGAGAATCTCTTCACCTATAGGAGGGATTATGGTATTACACATTTACGCTCGAACCTAGAGTTGAACTTAGGATCTTGAGGGTTCTAGCAAATAATTTGAACATAATGTCCATGGGTGGCGTAGATATAATCCTAGGAATGGGTGGTTGGCTGCAAACCACTCCACGATTCTTTGCAAGGAAAGGAAAATATCATTTCATTTTCTGGGCGAAAACGCATTTCCATGGAATCGACATGGGAAAGAGTCCCAATTGTGTCCGCATTGAAGGCGAGGAAAATGATGAATAAGAAAGGATACCATGCTTTTCTCGTTTATTTGAGCGGAGAAGAAAAGCGGGCGAAGATAGAAGACATAGAAATTGTCGGAGAATTTCGGATGTATTTCTAAGGATCTACGGGATTACCTCGATAGACAATTGGAATTTACCATTGACTTGGAACCGAGGATCGGCTCCGGTGTCAAAGGCACCCTCTGAGAATGGCCCCAAAGGAATTGGAAGAAGCGAAAATCAAATCCAAAATTGTTGGACCTAGGTTTCATCGGACCTAGTGTTTCGCCAGGGGGGCGCTTTGTATTATTCGTCGAAGAAGGATGGATCTTTAAGGATGTGTATAGACTATCGAGTGAACAAGATGGCTTAAGAACAAATATCCTTTACCAAGAATCGACGATTTGTTCGATCAATTGAGAGGAGCGGTATATTTTCAAAAATCGATCTCAAGTCGGGATACCATCAACTCAAGTGCGACACGAAGACATAGCTAAAGCGCATTCGAACAAGATATGGCCATTATGAATTTGTAGTTATGCCATTCGGATTAACTAATGCACCGGTGTGTTTATGGACCTCATGAACCGAGTGTTTCATCCGTACCTAGACGAGGTTTGTTTTGGTTTTCATAGATGACATTCTCATCTATTAGAAAAATGAGGAAGACCATAAGGAACATCTAAGAATGGTGTTACAAACTTTGAGGAATGAAAGATTGTTTGCTAAGTTTAGCAAATGCGAATTTTGGTGAAGGAAGTAATGTTCCTAGGACACATCGTGTCTGGCGATGGAATCAAAGTGGATCGACCAAAGTGGAAGCGGTGCGAGAATGGAAATCACCGCGAACTCGAATGAGATCAGGAGTTTTCTAGGGTTGGTGGTTATTATAGGAGATTCATTGAGGATTCTCCAAAATAGCAAGACCAATGACCCAACTACTTGAAAGGGAGTTAAGTACACTTGGGTGAGGAATGTGAGGCGAGTTTTCAAGAACTCAAAGAAAAGTTAACAAGTGCACGGTATTGGCGGTCCGGAATCGGATAAGGAATATGTGGTTTATCTTGGCGCCTCGAAGAGCGGACTAGGATGCGTTTTGATGCAAGAAGGAAAAGTAATAGCATACAGCGTCACGGCAACTTAGACCACATGAGCTAAACTACCCAACACATGATTTAGAGTTAGCGATGGTTCATGCACCGAAAATATGGAACACCATCTCTACGGAGTGAGATGTGAAATTTATCTGAGATCATAAGAGTTTGAAATACTTTTTCGGCGAGAGATCTAAACATGAGGCGAGAGAAGATGGCTCGAACTAGTAAAAGATTACATTGTGGTATTAACTATCACCCGGTAAAGCGAATGTAGTGGCGGCGCTTGAGTCGTAAAAATCAAACTCATTTGGGATGTCTCTTGACACGAAGATAAACTTGTCGAAGAGTTCACAAATTAAGAATCGAATTGATTAAACAACCGAGAGCGATCGGGAATTGTATTGCTACACTCACCATGACACGATCTAAGAAAAAGGATCATTGAGAGACAAAGGATGGAGGAAAAGTTGGAAAAGATAAGAGGAAGAGTGAGCTGGCGGTGGAAAATTTCGAGAAGCATCGAGATAATGCTTTAATGTTCGAAGGAAGAATATGTGTTCTGATGATCTTGAGATTGAACGACATAATGAGTGAGGCTCATGATACACCTTATACCGCCCACCCAGGCGATGCGAAGATGTACAGACCTAAAAGAAAAGTTACGGTGGGAAGGCATGAAGCGAGACATAGCTTCTTTCGTAGAACGTTGCCTTGTTTGCCAACAAGTAAAAGCTTTACACCAGCGTCCCTACGGAAGTTACAACCGTTGGGTATACGAATGGAAATGGGATGAAATAACGATGGATTTCATTCTGATTTACCAGTCTAGGAAAGGAAACACTACCATATGGGTAATAGTGGATAGACTCACCAAGTCGCTCACTTTTACCAATTCAAAATACATATGGGTGATAGACTAGCCCAAATATATGTAAAGGAAGTTATCGGCTACATGGAGTACCAAAATCCATTACATCGAGATAGAGACTCCAAGTTCACATCGAAATTTTGGATAAGTCTACAAAAGAATTGGGAACAAAGTTAAACTTGATCTGACATTTCACCCACAAAGCGATGGGCGGTCGAGAAAGGACAATCAAACTCTAGAAGATATCTTTGAGAACAGTAATCTTGGATCGGGGTGCAAAATGGGAAGACATTTTACCTCTTATTGAGTTTGCCTACAATAATAGTTATCAGCGACGATTGATATGGCCCCATATGAAGCTTTGTATGGCAAAAGTGTAGATCACCACTTTCTTGGGATGAGGTAGGTGAAAGGAAAATAATAGGGCGAGCGGTGAATGAAATGATTGAAATCGTCCAAGCAGTTAGGCAAAGAATCGAGGAAGCTCAAGATGAGCGAGAAATCCTCTGACGATCTGGCGTAGATCGGAGCTACAATTTGAAGTTGGAGACAAAGTATTTCTCAAAGTCTCTCCATCAAAGGGATCACAAGATTTGGTGTGAAAGGAAAACTAAGACCCGTTTCATAGGACCATATGAGATCCTAGAAAGAATAGGCTCGATAGCCTATAAGTTGGCTCTTCCGCCCAACTTGGGAAATGTGCATAATGTATTTCACGTATCTCGACTAAGGAAATATGTATACGATCAAAACACGTGATCCGTCGAGGCGGCGTAGTTCTCAACTCGGACATGAGTTATGAAGAAGAACTATCGCAATAATAGACCATAAAGTTCAACAATTGAGAAACAAATCAATTTCATTTGGTCAAAGTCTTTGTGGAATCACCACGGACGAGAAGAAGCTACGTGGGAGCTAGAAGATCTGATGAAGGGCGGTACCCCAATTATTCTTTTAAAGGTATACAAATTTGGGATGAAATTTCTTTTAAGGGGTAGGATGTAATAACCCATGAGTTTTAAAAGCTAATTACGGTCTTTAAAACCCGTAAAATAAAATTTCGCCGTGTAATCAAATCGGATATGAAATCGAATATGATTTCAATGATTTACAAGGAATAATTTCTGTTACACACTCACTCAAGTTAGTGAATGAAAGAAATCGAAAGTTTTAACTTTTATCGGTGATACATTTTAACGTCGAATGCATATCATTGTTGAAATGTCGCGATATTTCTTAAGCAATCAAGCTTGGAATTATATTCCATTATTAATGGAATATTTTTATAATGGGATTACAAGTATTTACGACCATTTTAAAGATGAGTCGATCGTAACGTTTGAGGCGTTTTCAAGCGTCGGCGTTTAGAGATAAGATGAACGATGGTTTTAATGATCAAGAAACTTTAGGAAATTATTTCTTATGATATTTTTATGATATTACAGTACTAATAAGCATTTAATTAATGCTTGAATATTAGAATTAGTAAAAATATCATAACTAGTTTCGAAAACCCTAATTTTTCGAAATTAGGGTTTTCTTCGAAAACCTTTGCCCTTTTTAATTATCCTATGCTATAATTATTATTTAAATCATATACCAAGGTGCACATACTTATGAATGATATGAAATAAAATTTTTAACCTATGGTTATCCAAATGGCCGATAGCCATATATCTTGTGCACAAGTTGAATTATATTCTTCTCTTATGCTATTTAATTAATCTATGATATTAATTATCATCTAAATTATATTATATGATGTATATGTGTATGTTTAGCATGAATTAAATTATTTAAGGTGTTTAAGGCATAAAAGCCGTGTACTACATATATGTATGTAACAAAGTGTGTTTTAATTATATCACACTTACATGCATATATAAATGAGATATATTCAGATTTTATCACTAAGACTCCATTATATGTATAGATATATATCCTATTTTCAGATTTTCAATGTGTAGGCACTCATGAGAGTGCCCACTATCTACATAAAATATTATAGAAATGTGAAGAGCCTCTCTTGTGTAAGAGAGAGAGGGCTGGACGTGAACTATAGGGAGGGAGAAGATCAGATTTTGTTCATTCCATTCACTTACACACTCAACATTTGATCACACTCTCCTTCTCTCTCAACTCTCTACATTTCTCTCTCAAGAACACTTCTTCTTCCCCTTTTTTTTCCAGCTGAAACCGAGAGCTTCCTCTCCTCTCCAAGCTTCGATTTTTCTCTTCTCACCTCCATACAACACCTTAAAACCTTGTACTTTGTTCCATCCATCCATAGCACAAGGTAGGAGTTGAATAGGATCTTGTTTGGTTCATGAAGCTTTCGAAAATTTTGAAGAAATGGTCTAGCTATTGCATGTGTTCTAGATGATTCATGCTTGTATGATTTGATTATTGCATGTGTATTGATGATGAGAGAATGTTAAACAAGTGTTCTTGTTTTAAAATGACTTGCATGTATGATCTAACCTCAAAATCTTATGAATCTATGAGTATTCTATGTTCTAAAAATGTATAGCATGCTATTTTAAAGCTTGGTTTATATTTTAAACATTTAATTGAACAAGTATGAAAAACAAATGCTAGTGATGGCCGAGACCTATAGGAACTTGTTTGAGCATGAATTTGTAATCTATGATGTAATATGTGTCGATGGTATTAATTTGAAAAATTTAGAAAGATCCATGCTATTTTCTTCTTAGAACCGAAGCATGTAGAATTATATAAGTGGATGTATGATTTTTATTTTGTACATGCAATGTGGAATTATTGATCTATGATGTATTGAGAGTACATACAAATTAATTGGGAATTTTTAGAAAAACTCTTGCTAAATTTTTGAAATAACCGAACATATATATATAATTATATGTTAATGAATGATTTTTATTTGAGACATGCAAGGACATATAATTACTCTATGATGTTATAAAAGTCTATAGTGATTTAATTAGAATTTTTGAAAAATTCTATCTATTTTTTTTTAAAAAGGCCGAGACATGTATATATATATATGTTAGTGTGTAATTTTATTTTGTGACATGCAATGTTATATTATTGGCCTAAAATGTGTTTTATGCATCTTAGGATTTTGTTAAAATTTTTGAAGATCAATTACACATTTGTTTCAAAAAAACCGATGAGTTACACACTCAAATGGTGATGATCAAATGGTCTTTGATGTATATTATGATGTAATGTTGCTACACTATAGTTTATGAGCATGGTATATATGTTGGAAATTTTTATAAAAATATTTAATGTGTAATATGAAAAGGGCCGAGAGTTAGTATACCATTTATATGGTATATAAATGTCATATTATGGATTATATGACATAAAAATGTCATGGACTAATGTTTAGACCTTGTATTAATTTATTGAAATTTTAGAAAATTATTGGGCATTTTATTCTAAAAATGCCGTGACCTATTATATTAATAATGTGATGGTTGAAAGTTGATTAGTTGATATTATAATATATTAATGACCATAGTGTATAATAATACACTATATAAAATTAGGAAAATTTTTAGACATCATTTGGTAATTTATTATAATTACCGAGAATATTTAAGGATTTTTAAGGATTTTTAAATCCTTTTAAATCAAGTTTATTAATAAATTATATGTCTAATATTATTTTAGACATATCTAGAAATTTTGGACAAATTTCGAAAATAATTGGTTAGTAAAACCCAAAATAGCCGTGAGCTATTTTTAAAATTGAAATAAGGATTTTAAATCCTTAAATTCATTAATTATAATGAATTATATGTTTAAAATTATTTTAAACATATTAAAACAGTTTATAAAAGAAATCAATTAGAAATTGATTTTGAAAGAATTTAATATTAAAGTAAGACTTAGTAATTAAATTACTAAGAAAAGTTAAAATTGTTGACTTTTGAAATCAACGTCTGAAAGGCGTTCGATAAATACGCTAATATGCGTAAGGCGCATCATTTGCTAATGATATCACGTTGATATGGAAGGATTTCATATTTAAAGTCGTGAAATCGGCGTGAGAAAGCGTTGGACCATTTACGAAGAAGGGTAAATTGGTCATTTCAACACATATCTCGTTTCTATCGAAGAGCGAGAAATGTTAAGTTGATCTGCGTTTGAAAGCAATTAAATTCATTAAGGAATTGATTAGCGTCGATATGAAATATCGAATTTTATTATAGACTTTGTAAGTCTCGAATTACGTAAACGACGTACTAAAGCATCCTTTTTATATAAAGGTGTGGCCGACGCACCGTTTGGGCGTTGACGAGTAAGGAAAGCGTTAAAGGCGATCAATAATTTCGGTGGGCTTTATTACTAAAATAGAACAACTTCTCGCTCTTTTCAGCGTGTCTTTGTTTACGATGCTTTTCAACTAATGCTAAAATTCTTTAAATGATTACACGCCAAAATGTTTACGTTTTGTGTATCGTATCTATCCATGTATGATGTGATGTTGATGGGTTATTCCCAACTTATGAATGAAAATCGATATCGGATCCTATCTTGGGAAGATTTATACAGCTAGGATTAACGTGTACTTGATGGTTTGTGTCTTTGTAAGGATAATTCACGGCGGTCGCGGGGTCGTAGAAGGAGGCCTCGCTTCACGACTTTCGACTATGATAACATGATGGAATGATAATAAGGGATATGGATCACGTACACAAGAAAATGCTTGGCGAAGCAACTTTTATAAACTCGTGAAAATATTTTAGTAAGCCTGAGGCATTTTCAAATAAAACCCTTGTCTTACCATTATATTAGCGAGTAATTCAATGAAAATAAAATGTTTTGGCATAAGTCCTTTGGGTACAAATTTTGTACTTAGCCTGCATGTTTGTTTTAAATGTGCGAGTTGAGCTCGATTCTTGATGATGGAGGAGTGTTGAGAAAGCCATATGTCCTTGATGTTCGTTAGGAATGGATAACCTTGAGTACATATCGTCATATATGTACTCACACACTTTCCGCTGCAACTCTGAACTATTTTATTTTCATGTTGGATAATAAAATAATGTGAACTATGAAGTCCTTCGGATCGTCTTATCCTTTGGATCCGTTGACTTAAACCTTTGGATCGAAATGTTATAAGTGTATGTTTAATCCTAAGTTCTATATTCTCGTATGATAAGTCTTATCGTGTGATCTTCATGGATGATGGGAGTGAAGAATAACCATGAATACTATTCTTACTAGTAATAGTCCGCTCTTTTGACTAAAACCCGGAAAGCGCGTTTAGGTTAAATTAGTGGTAAATCGACCTTGGTCGAGGGAATAACAATCTTAATTAGGTAATCCGCGCCGAGTTTATCGATTTTGAATCGGGTTTTCTAGTTCTTAATTCAGCAGCCCTCTAATCCCAAGGACGGATTAACGAGGACTAATACTTGAAATGGCAATCAGGAACATTAAAGAGAATTAATCAAAGACTTACGGACAAATTTCAGTGAACTAGAAGTTTTAACCATTATGTACAAGACGCACATAATTTACATGTAGAAAGAGACCCACAGATCCTTAACAAAAGATTCAAATGATCTGAAGGAATTCAACTATCAACATCAAAACATAAACATAGCGTTCTATCGCAGTGAAAACCATGTGAATACACATATGACGATGTGTATTCAAGGTTTCTAACATATCATTATCAAAAAGAGCCCGACTACTCAACACGCCTCCATCCACCATCTGCTCAACCTGCAGATTTAAAAACAAACATGCAGGGCTGAGTACAAGAATGCACTCAGTGAACTCATGCCAAAACATTTTATCAATTTTAAATTACACTGCCCCATCACAGTAACACACGAGGTTTTAATTGAAATGCTCGTGCTTACTAAATATTTTCTATCATTTTCCATAAATATTAAATCGCGGCACATATTTTCCTTATGTATGATTCATATCTCATCTCAATTATCATAACATTTCCATCAACTCATCATATAAATTCATCTCGCAGTAGGCGAGGCCTCCTCCCACGGACGCCATGACCGGCCGAGAACCCTTTCAGCACACAGTCACCTCATGTGCACTAAAAATCCTTGCCACTCCGGCACAGGATACGAATTCTCAATCATCCTTGCGGGTACTAACAAGGATGCGAATTCAACATTTCATAAGTTGGGAGCGACCCAACAACATTCATCATTCGATCATGGATATGATACATACATAAAACATAAATATTTTGGGCATGTAATTAAATAATCATTTCCTCATCATTTCTTGCAAAATAAGGATCGTAAATAAATCATTTGATAAGCATTTATCATTTTGAGTATAGTAAAGCCCACCTTGACTGTAGATTGTCTTAATCGATTTCTTTCTTCGTCAATTCGTCATGTCCGCGTCCAACCTTTACGTAAAAACTATTTTAGTACGTTGGTCACGTTTTTCGAGATTTTGAAAGTTTAATAAACTTTGATAACTTTATAAAATAATAATTCGAATCCCTTAACTAAATTAATACGTCGTTTCATCGCGTATATTAACTAAATATTTCTCGTACTTCGATAGAGACGTAATATGATCTACGGTCTCATTTTAACCCTTTAGGTTAAACATTAAACTTATACTAACGTTTTTCGATAAAATGATTTCAATTATGAAATCATTTCCCACAAATGAGTTAATCTTATAAAATTAATACGTTTTACACATATTAGTATATTTATTCAACGTATTTCATACGTTTAATCTTAAGTCAACGTATTTGACTTTTCTTAACACATTTTCGAATTATTTACATATTTGATAACTAATTTCCGTATAAATCGATTTTCAATCGATTTCTTTTCATAAAATCCTAATTCTCGATTTTTCACGTAAATCAATAAACTTGATTACTATTTTACTTTAATAACACCTCACTTATTCAGTACATATTATTTTTCACATCTAACATTATTTAACATAATGTTTCGCCGTAAAAATAGTATACTATGTTTCAAAAATTCTATAAATTCTTAATAAGTCTAAAATATATTCTAAGTACATAATGTATTATTTTTCTTGATATAAAGAATTTAAAACTCATAATCTCACAAGAAATAGCTCACGGCCCTTTTTACATAAATTCTCACACTTCTTCCAAAATTCTTCTAAAATCATATAGTACACTATATTATCATATGATCATTAATATGTATTAACATTGGCTATAGAAAAATTGGACATCACCTATTTCTACACTATAGCTCACGATGTCTTTACAAAATTTACCAAACAATTTTCTAAAATTCTAATTAAATTCTACAACACTTAATAATCATTCTATATCATAAATATAACATAATATCCAACATATACCACTCCTACATCAATGTATCAATCCTTATAGCTCTCGATTTTTTTTCCAAAATTAACCAAACATTTTTGTAAAATTTCTACAAATTCACACAATGTCTAAACATTATCATATAACAATAATACATCACAATATCTAACAATTTCAACTTACATATCAATATACCCAAACATTAGGCCTCTCAATTTTTTTCCAAAATGAACATTCATATTCTAAAAATTCTAATAAATTCACATGGTACTAAATCAATGCTCTAGATCAATGATATGCTATAATATCACTTAAACAATAATTATACATTAACATATGAATTTCATTTTATTTTCGATAATCATAAAGAAATTGCATACAATTTCCAAAAATTTCCAATAAATCACAATGAGTCTTATTATCAACATAGATCATTAATCCATCACTACATTAAACCCTAAAATTTTCGGTAGTCACAATAAAATTCACAACATAATTAACTTGCACTTAAATCATAATATATGAAGCATATACATTATACTAAACATTATTTACAAACAACAAACATGATAGCATACATTATCCTATTTTTCTCATTAAGAACCTAAGCATATACATTAAAATCTAACCGTTAGAAATCAAAAATCTTAACATATAATTAAATCTCGTTCGATTCCTAACCTTTTTACCGGTGTCGATTTTTGGTGTCAAGGTTTTGGTGAATGAAAAATTGAAGAACACACTCTTTTCTCTCAAAGAAGCTCACGGCAGTTTTTTTTTTTTGTTTGGAAAGAGAATGATGTTTGAATGTAATAACCTATCACTTATGTATCAAAACAAAAGGAATAAAGACTACACACTTAACCTATTTTCCTACAACTCTCGGTTCCAACACACAAATTGCAAGCAAGATTTTTATTCTACTTTATGACTCACACTTTAATACATCACCACTTATACATATTAAATGCACTTACACAACATTGATCAAAACAAAAACAAATCCTACACTTTGATCACCATGTGGACTTCGGCCATCACATTTGAACAAGGGAGGAGCTTTATTTATTTTGTCTCATACAAGATACATAATATCAACACATTGCCAAATGTAATTAGATCATCAAAAGTGTTTTAGAAAATCCTCCAACCTCAAATTGGTCAATTATATACGGCTATGACACAACACTAAAAGCCTCCACTTGATTCATCAATTAATGTCTTGGTTAGTGTGTAATTATCTCACACTAATATATAACATATTGAAAGATAGCAAAAATTCATATCATTGAAGCTTAATACATATATGCACACGGCACTTTCATGTCTAAGTGTCAACATTTTATTTTTCTTGTTATTTATAGCTATAGAACATAGTATATGTCTTAGATGATAAATTAAATCATAGGAAAAATTATTTAGAATTATTTCATGTGTCAAAATCATAATTCTTGAAATTAGGGTTTTCGAAAATTACTACTTTACTCAATAACTATTCCTAAATTTTCTAGCATTGTTTTAATGCTAATTAATACTCTTATTACATAAAATAATCATAGGAATCTAAATATTATAATTCCTTGATCAATAGACTTATTTTTCTAATCGTCTCTAAACGTTGACGTTCGAAACGTCTCAAATCGTTCATAATCGACCCATCTCAAAATGGTCGTAATAAAGTCGTAATTACTTTATTAAATCATTTCATTAATAATGGATTTTAATTCTAAGATTCGTCACTTAGAAAAATTAACGTAATATTAACTATCGATATTCAATCGACGTTAGAATATTGCTGCCGAAAGAATTAATATAAACTATATCCCTTAATTCACAATCATTAGTGAATATGATATAAGAATTCATTATATCATAATTAGTCGAAATCAATATTCGATAAATTACTAATTCAATTATCACGGTGAAACCCTAATTTACGAATTTTAATTATCGTAATTAGGCTTTAAATCTTCGGGATATTACATTCTACCCCCCTTAAAAGAAATTTCGTCCCGAAATTTGCATACCTTAGAATAATTTGGGGTATCGTTCTTTCATGGCATCCTCAAGCTCCCACGTGGCCTCCCCTTGTCCATGGTGTCTCCACAGCACTTTTATTAGAGAAATGGACTTGTTTCTTAATTGTTGAACCTTGCGGTCAAGAATAGCCGTAGGTTTTTCTTCATAACTCATATCTGGGTTGAGGATTACGTCGTCATGATGGATTACGTGTTTTGGATCATACACGTACTTTCTTAGTTGTGACACGTTAAAAACATTGTGTACATTCCCCAAACTTGGCGGAAGAGCCAATCTATAGGAAACTGGGCCTATTCTTTCTAGGATCTCATAAGGTCCTATAAAATGGGGTCTCAATTTTTGTAACAGCCCGCCAACCCAAAGTACGGATTAGCAGGGACTGTTATTTGAAACGGGATTAAGTAACGAATAATAACATAGAACACTGAATAGTGTGACATGTATCGAGAATATCTCAAGAATTTCAAGAGTTTAGGGTTTGACGAAACATAATATACATATGACTTCATAATCTAGCAGGAGAAAACATGTGAAATACACATATGACGATGCGTATTCAAGGTACAAACTTTCAACAACACAGATTCCTATTGCTCAACACTACTCCATCGCATCACCAGCTCAACCTGCATATTTAAAAACAAACATGCGGTCGAGTACAAATAATCTGATCGAGTGCAAAATTATTTTCTCAACTTTAAATTACATCGCCCATTACAAGAAGACTGAGGGTTTTATTTGAAAAGGCCATGCTTACTAAAACATTTCATCATTTTCTCAAAACATCGCTTTCTTGCAGCATTTTCTCTTTGTATGATCCATATCGTTCTCATATCTCATATAAACATCATCATCTCATAAACTCATCTCGCACCGTAGAAGGTGGCCACCTTCTACGGGCGCAGTGACCGGCCGAGAATTATCCTTTCAACACACAGTCAACTTTCTCGTGCACGTAACCCTAGCCATGTATTCTGCTTCCGGCATAGGGTCCGATATCGATTTTCTCATAAGTTGGGGAGCGACCCGACAACTTAAGTCATTTCTCGGTTAGGCGAACCAACGACTCGATAGATTCATACATAAAACATAAACACTTTGGGTAGGTAATCATATCACTTCTCAACATCATTTCTCAACTGAAAGCTTTGTAAATAAATACTTTTCATTTCGAAGAAAGCATCGTAAATAAAAGAGTTTTGAAGAAAAGCCACCTGGTACGTAGCTTTTCAACAAAGTTCATTTCTAACGTCAACGATCACGTCGCGTTCCATCTCTAAGTAAGAAACTATTTTAGTACGTTGGTCACGTTTTTCGAGAACGTCAAAGTCTAATAAGATTAGGGGATCTCTCAAATCAATTCAATTAGTCTTACATGTCTTAGCGTGTCTAATCATTGTAAACCGTATTTCTACTAGACGTACAACATCACTTTGATCACGTACTAACGTATTTCATACGTTTAGACTAGTCAACATCTTTGACTTTTATTAACATATATTTTGAATTATTCATATATATATCAATAAGCTTTCATATAAATCGATTTTCAATCGATTTCTAATCATAGTATCATAAGTCTCGATTTTTCACGTTATTCAACAATCATGCTCAATAATACGCATAAGTATGATCTAATTTACATATAGCACTTTATTTTTCAACTTTACGTCAATTTGTAAAATATTTTGACGTAAACATAACATATCTCATTTTAAAAAATCACATAAATTCATAGTATGTCTAAAACATATTTTAGAACATATTATGTGATTAAACTTGATAAAATAAATTTAAAACATTAAGTCCTTTAACATATAATTTTCGGTAATTTTAAAAAATATAATAAATATTTTTCAAAAATTCCAATTAAATCACATAATACATAATCATCACCATATATTATCACTATAATATAATTTTCATCATTCATGAATTATTCATCAAGATGTCTTAGACCCATATTTTCGAAAATATGACTTAGGTCAAATTAATTTTCTAAACTTCCAATAAATTCATTCAACATCATATTATGAATCTACATCATTTATATGCTATAATATCATTTAATCATGATTTATACTTCAACATATGCTCATCTTATAATTTTCGAAATTTTTGAGAACATGTACAAAAGTTTTCCAAAAATTCCACATAAAATCATAGAAGCTTATACATTACTAACTATGATTAATTCATTCTCAAAACAACAATTAAAAATCATTTTCAACAACATATGAACATCCTCAGGTTTCGGTCCTAGCATATAATTTTTAAACATGCTCAACTTTGCATTTATTTCATTACATATGCTTAAGAACATCATATAAACATAATTTCTAAACAATTTTAGCATATGAACATAATTTCTTAAAATTTCATCGTAAATCAACTAAGCTCATAACACAAGATCTAATGGATGAAAATCGAAAATTCTAACATGTATACAAAGTTCGTACGATTTCTAACCTTTTAATCGGAGTTGATTTCTAACGGCAACGTTATTTCGATCTAAGATATGGGAAAGAAGTGATGAATTCTCTTATTTTTCCCCTCTTTATTTCGGTTCTTAGGGTGTCAAATGGGAGGAATGTTGGAGCCTATACCATATTTATAGATATGTCCACTTGAAGATAATCATCACATAAAATGACAACTAATACTTGGTTCATTTTGTCAAATAAATTGGTCCACTTGCCTTAGCTAGGGACAAGTTTTAATTCTAATCATACTATACTTTATTGATATCATACCTTATCACTTATTTCATGCACATCACAATCACAAGTTGCACAAATCTTTTCTTAATTCATTTGGTTGTTTTCGGTCACTAGAGCAAGAATAAGATAAATTTTATACTTTATCCTATCTTAATACATCATCTTGTCCCATAATTAATACATGTCATTTACATTCTTATCACTTATCACAAAATAAAGAAAATTCAACCCTTTATACTATATATATTATTTTCGGCCATCTCATAGTGTAGAGAATAAAATTTTATTTTTATACTATCATATACTTTAATATTACTATAGGATAATGAGATTTTTGAAAAGTCAAATATTTACACTATGATATATGTCATTATCATAAGGTTGGAAAAATTATTTTCTTTCTTATATTTGATCAAAGTTTTCGCCTACTACCATACAAACATCATAGTTTCTTGTTCAATTTGGACACATACTCCATCTTATCTTATAATAATATCTTATCAACATAATAATAACATAGCATTAATTTGAGCATGATATTTTCATCTATTTCACACTTAATTGTCAAAGTTTTCGGCCATATTGGCCAAAATAATTCCACTTGCACTACTTGATAATTATACCTTATCTTATGCATTAATAATGTATCACTATCATAATTATTACATAGCATCATCAAAAGATAAGGATTTAATTCATTCATGCTTTAATAATCAAAATTTTCGATCCTTATGTAGACCTAATGCTACTTATTTTATTTTTCTCCAATTAATAGCTATGTAACATAATATAAATCCTAGATGATATAATAAATCATAGAAAAATTATTACAATAATTCTAAGTCACAAACTCAAGGTTTTAGAATCACTATTTCGAAAATTAGAACAATTTATCCAATAATTGCTTCTTAATTCTCTAGCATTATTTTAATGATAAATAATGCTCTTATTACATAAAATAATCATAGGAATTTAAATAATATAATTCCTAAATCGTTTAGACTTAGTTTTGGAATTGTCTCTAAACGTTGACGTTTGAAACATCTCAAAACGTTAATAATCGATTTATCTCTAAAAATGTCCAAAATAAAGTTGTAATCACTTTATTCATTCCTTTGATAATAAGGAATTTAAATTCTAAGTTTCGTTACTTAGAAAAATAACGTATGACTAACTATCGATATTTAATCGACGTTAGAATAATACTTTCGAAGGAATAATATAAACTATATTCCTTAATTCACTAATCATTAGTGAATATGATATAATAATCCTCGTATAATGGATAGTTGAAATCAAGCTTTGATAATTCACTATTTCGTTACCGAAACAAAATCCTAATTAGCGATTTTTATTATCGCAAATTAGCTTTAAAACTTCTGGATATTACATTCTACCCCCCTTAAAAGAAATTTCGTCCTGAAATTTGCACATCTTAGGACAGTATGGGGTATCTTTCCATCATAACATTCTCAAGTTTCTACGTAGTTTTCTCTTGTCCATGGTTTCTCCATTGGACGTTTATCCAAAGTATAAACTTGATTCTTAACCGTTGAATCTTACGATCAAATAATCATAGGTTCTTTTTCATAACTCATATCTTGGTTCAAGAATGATGTCATTATGAATAATCACGTGTTTTAGACCATATGCGTACTTTCTTAACTATGATACGTGGAAACTTTCTGTATATTCCCCAAATTTGGTGGAAGTACTAATCTATAAGCTACTGGGCCTATTATCTCTAGGATCTCGTAAGGTCCTATAAAACGTGATCTTAACATTCCTTTTTCTCCAAACATTATAGTTCCTTTCAATGGAGAATCTTTAAGAAAAACTTTATCTCTGCATTCAAAATGCAGTTCATATCTACGCATATCAGGGTAAGACCTTTGTCTATCATAAGCTTCTTTTATTCTTTGCCTAACTTGGCGGTGATAACTCTTGTAAAGAGTTATTATCGTCCTTTTAATGATAAAAGCCTCGGTTGTTGTATGTTCTGCTCGCCGGTTTGTCCTTGGCTTGCTTGTGTTTCTCTTGTTTGCGTGTGTTTGGTGAAGGATTGAGTCGATGAAAATAAAGGGTTTTAGTTGTTTTGAGCGTTATTTATATAATTATAGCATGTTGCGAAGAACGGCGCGAAGACGAGGCCGAGCTCGTGAGCGAGCTCGACTCGATGTAAGAGGAAGGACTGAGCAGTAATCTTTGAAAAATGTGGGACGAGTCGCTACTAAGACGAAATCAATGCCCGGGAAAAGTGGCCTGAGCTCAA
This sequence comes from Salvia rosmarinus, assembly GCA_036937905.1. Lineage (NCBI taxonomy): Eukaryota > Viridiplantae > Streptophyta > Magnoliopsida > Lamiales > Lamiaceae > Salvia > Salvia rosmarinus. Next base: position 27,951,219 of record CM072824.1, on the reverse strand, counting down.
ATTGACGAGCTTGTAAGTGGAACCAAACTCCGGGGAGAAAAGAGAATAGGACCGAGCTCGCATCCTCCGAGCTCAAAGATTGAAAAGTTCACAAGTATGAAGACGACCTCGAGGTCGGGCTCGGAAGCGAAGAGCGCGAGCTCGGAAGCTAAGAGCTCGAGCTCGGAATCGAAGTGTTCGAACTCCTCAGTAAGATTGAAAGTGGAAGCGAGCTCGTAAACGCAGTCGAGCTCATGACGGAAGCCCACCGCAAGTATGGATGAGCTCGTGTTCGAAAGTAAGGTCGGACTGTTGGTAAAGTAAAGCCCGTGGCGCAGCCGAGCTCGGAGAAGCGAAACCCGAGCCGTGCTTACGGAAGGAAGCAAAGTAGCATGGAAAGTCCAGGTTAATTCTCGAAGAAGAAATCAGTGGGACCACGGCCACGTGGTGACTCTGAGAAATGAAAGAGACACGCTCCGCATCCGCGAGCTAATCGAAAAAGAAAAAGGATCGAGGAACGGGGCGGTGGCGGTGCGGTCTGCACCTCAAAAAGCGCGGAGGTTGTTATTAAAGGGAGTTGGCAACAATCGGAAGAGGGCTGGATATCGACATTTGAGAGAGTTCTGAGAGGATAGAGAACATCCAAGTAAGGAAGAAGGTGCGAATTCTTGAGAGGAAGTCATCGGAAGAGCGGCGATCAAGAGCTTACATCTGATTCCGATAACTAATTTCTTTATCTTTTCTTAAACCTTGTTCTCATATGGCTTTGCTTATTTCAATGTTGTTAAACAGCTCGCGATGAGCTAAACCTTTATGATTTGATTTTTGAGGAAACCCATGTCTCGCGTGGCGGCCTTGATTCACGCTTGTCTTGCCAAATCACTATTGTTTTATCGGGGCTGCTTTCATCTCACTTGTGATTGATCACCATTAGTCGGATCGTAGTTCTATAATTCTTTGGGAAGTTGTTATAGAATGGAAAACAATAAGCGACGTAAGAACATGATTTTAATGTTATGAGTGTAAATAGCATAGAATATGCATTTACCTTGCGTGGCAAATATGAATGGATTAGTAATGATATTCTAAGAGCAGTTCGATATAGGAATATATGGACTAGATCTATAGAATATAATCTTAGATTTGGGAAAATACTAAGAATCAAAGAAGTTCATGTCATAGTGATAATGCAAGATAATGCTGTAGCAATATTTAGAAAAGAGCATGGGTGGAATCGAGAAATCAAGTCTGTGTCTCTACCTTGATAACGGTAATCTCCTAGTTCTCTGTGTCGCTGTCCATTTCGCCGTGCCGAAGTCATTTTAATTTCAGTTCGCTGGTGTTATATTCTAGTTCGTATCAGTTCGTCCATCTTCCCTTATTTTGCAAAATTACAATCTACTTGATTTAAAAGTGCATTCCCTGTGGATTCGATCTCGGAATACTTCCGTGTATTACTTGTTGATTACGTGCACTTGCGTATAGTATATTCACATCAAAAGAAATATTTAACAACAAGTTTTGGCGCCGTTGCGGGACCGCCAATTATAAATTACGAGATTGAAATTTTGTGTTTTTTGTAATACGTGACTCACTCTGGTCATTACCTTTTGTGTGAGCAGGGGTTCGGGATTGTGGTTTATCATAAGGCAAAGCGCAAGTGACCCTGAGTTAGATCGAGATTGAGCGCACTTTCGAGAGAAAGCGCCCAAGAACAGTTCGCGAGCGCAAGCCGAGATGGCCGCAGGGGAGAGAGGCACACAATGGCGAAATGCCATTGTCATCGCCGATGATCGGGAAAGGGTATCGTGACTACGCTAACCCCGATTTAACGGTGAATCGGAATTACAAGACCGAGTGCAAGCGAACAGTTCGATCGAAGCGGTCATGTTTGGATGCTCCAAACGTTGGGGCAATTTAGTGGTCAAGCCACGGAGGATCCACATCTCCACCTTCGATCATTTCGGAGGGTCGACTCATTTAAGCTACAGGGTGTTCAGTAGAAACCGAGACAGTTATTCCCTTTTTATAGCGAGATCGTGCAAAAGCATGGTGAACGGTCTTCCATCAAATTCCATCACCTCATGGAACGAGCTCGTGAAATTTTTTGATGAAGTACTTCCGCCCACCAAGAATGCAAGATTCGGAATGACATCATGTCATTTCAGCGAGAATGATGAAGAGTCGGTGTCTGAAGCTTGGGAGCGATATAAGGAAATGCTACGGAAATGTCCTCATCACGGCCTTCCGCGCATTCATTGGAGACCTTCTACAATGGTCTCAATCGTCAACACGTTTGGTGCTTGATGCCTACGCAAATGGAGCTATTCTTTCAAGTCATACAACGAAGCATACGAGATATTGGAAAGGATCGCGAGATAACAATTGCCAATGGTCAAATTCTAAATGCGTGATAGGAAAGAAATCGGTCATTTGGTGTGTTGGAGGTTGATGCCACGGCGGCGTTAACAGCCGGTAGCATCCATGAGTAACATGTTAAAAGGATTGCAAGTACCTAATCCAGCGGTACAGCCAACGAGTAGTCCAGTGGTCGCACCTACCATGCAAGTAAACGAGGTGTCGTGCGTATATTGTGGAGAAGGGCATACCTTCGAGTTGCCCGTCAAACCCGACCTCGATCATTATCCGGGAAATCGAATGGACGGAGGAACAACCTTATTCACAAGCGTATAATCCGGGGTGGCGACAACATCCTAATTTCTCATGGGGAGGCCAAGGGTCCGGATCAAACAGTGGTGGAAATTTTGATAAGACCACATATCCACAAAATTACCAACCAAAGCAGCAAGCCGCCCCACAGCCCAAGACTATTGAAACCTTGATGAAGGAATACATGGCTAAAGCAGATCAGAATGTCTGAGGGCAATCCACTTCACTGCTGAATTTGGAAGTCGGATCGGACAATTAGCCAATGAGATTAAAACCGACCTCTTGGGAATTTGCCAAGTGACACGGAGAATCCACGAAAAGATAAAGAGCAGTCAAAGCTGTCACGTTCACGAAGTGAAAGCGGATACGGAACCGGAGCTGCGGACCGAGAAGAAAAGGTGAGTCCTCAACAAGTAATAACCGGTCGCTACCATGGAAAATCGAGCGATCTCGCAATGCCGAGGAGCTGCAGACAAATCCGTTACCAAACCTTACGGACGAAGTGGTGTATCGCCCACCACCTCCTTTTCGAAAGGTTGAAGAAGAAGCGGCAGGATACAGTTTGAAGATTCCTTGATGTTACAAGCAATTACATATCAACATCCCTTTGGTAGGCGTTGGAACAAATGCGAACTATGTGAAGTTCTTGAAGGACATCCCGACCAAGAAGAGACGGTTGGGCGAGTTTGAAACGGTGGGCGGTCGAAAGTAGTAATACGATGCTAAAAGCAAGCTCCCAAGTTGAAAGATCCAGGAGCTTTACAATTCCATGCTCGATTGGAGGGACGCGACGTCGGTCGTCGTTATGTGACTCGGAGCAAGCATAAACTTGATGCCGCTCTCAATATTTAAAAGCTCGGGATAGGAGGCGAGGCCCACAGCGGTGACCTTGCAATTGGCGGACGATCTATGGCTCATCCGAAGGAAAAATCGAGGATGTATTAGTAAAAGTGGACACATTCATCTTTCGTACAGACTTCATTATCTTGGATTATGAAGCGGATCACGAGTGCCAATCATTTTGGGACGTCCGCTTCGCAACTGGAAGAACTCTAATTGATGTTCGGAAGGAGAGCTCACCATGAGGTAAATGATCGGAAGGTTACCTTCAATGTTTTCAATGCTATGAATTATCCGGACGAAGTGGAGGAATGCTCGTAATCCGAGTCATGGAGCAGTCGTCGCGGATACTGTCTGAGATCACACCTCGATTCGGAGTTAATGACGAAGCCTATGCCGAACTTCGTAGAGTTGGAGAAAGGCGAGGAGTTGTGTCAAGATCTCTCAAAGAAAAATGTCCAGCTTCACTTGCCCGGCCGTCCGAGTCATTGGGACTCTTGAAAGGGTAGCTCGTGCACCCAAACCATCAATAGACGAACCTCGGTGTTAATCCTAAAACTTTGCCGAACCATCTCAAATATGCATTCGGGCGAGGGAAACCTCCCGTAATTATCTCCGCTATTCTCAAGCCCGATCGGGAAGAAGCCTTTCTATGGTATTGCGAAATATAAGCGAGCAATTGGATGGTCAATTGTTGATATGAGGGATCGGCCCGTCCCTCGCATGCATAAAATATTCTTGGAAGTTTGCCACAAGACTTCCATAGAGCATCGTGACGTCTCAATCCGGTGATGAAAGAGGTACTAAAGAAAGAAGTTATCAAATGGGTGGATCTTAGGAATCATATATCCAATTTCGGATAGCTCGTGGGTGAGCCCGTTCGGTGTGTTCCTAAAAGGGCTGAGTCACGGTGGTTTCAAACGATCGGCGAGGCGATCCCAACACGGGTGATAACAGGATGGCGTGTACGTATTGATTCTGTAAAGCTAAACACAGCAACCAGGAAGGATCATTTCCCTCTACCATTCATGGATCAGATGCTGGATAAACTAGCCGGTAAGGAGTTCTTCTGCTTCCTCGATGGTTATTCTGGTTATCACCAAATTGCCATTGCGCCCAATGATCAACACAAAACCACCTTCACTTGTCCTTATGGCACTTTCGCATTTAGAAGAATGCCTTTTGGGCTCTGTAATGCTCCTGCAACATTCCAGCGTTGCATGATGGCCATATTCTCGGATATGGTGGAAAAATCAGTAGAAATCTTCATGGATGACTTCTCCGTCTTCGGAGACACCTATGGGATATGCCTAAGTAATTTGGAGAAAGTTCGGGCGTTGAAGCAACCCACCAGTTTTAAATTGGGAAAAGTGCCACTTCATGGTGCAAGAGGGCATCGTTTTAGGTCACCACATATCCAAAGAAGGGATCGAAGTGGACAAAGCAAAGATCGAAGTAATAGACAAACTTCCACCTCCCACTACTGTAAAAGGTGTGCGAAGCTTCTTGGGACATCTGAGGTTTCTCGAGAAGGTTTATAAAGGTTTCTCAAAGATAGCTAAGCCTCTATGTGCCTTCACGGAGCAAACCGCATGATTCGACTTCACTCCCGAGTGTTTTAAGGCATTGAAGTCTTGAAGCGAGCTCTTGTAACAGCCCAAGAATTGTTGGGCGAATTGGACATCGCCTCGAGGTGACGTCACGATGCAAGTGATTTTGCTATAGGGGCGTCGGGCCAACGAGGAGAAGACATTCCATTCGATCTACTATGCAAGTAAGACCCGTGGAAGCCCGGATAAATTATACCACGACGTAAAAGGAGTCGCTTGCAGTGGTTTTGCACGTGAAAGTTCCGAGCCCACCCGTAGGAACAAAAGTGATAATCTACACGGATCATGCGACTATCGTATCTTGTCGCGAAGAAAGATGCGAAGCCACGGTTAATTCGGTGGATATTGCTTCGCAAGAATTTGATCCGAAATAAGAGACGGAAAGGAACAAAATCAAGTGGCGGATCATTTGTCTCGATTACCAAAGATCGGAAGGAGAATCAACTCAAGCCCAGATCCTGGACATGTTCCCAGATGAGCAACTAATGAGCATGCATCACAACAGTACGCCATGGTATGCAGATTTTGTCAATTTTCTGGTATGTGGAATGCTACACCCTAAGTTCTCGTCCCATCAAAAGAAAAGATTCTTTGCGAGGTCAAACATTACTCGGGACGAGCCCTTCTTATATAAGCGTGTCGATGGGTTAATGAGGCCGTGTTCCGCATGAAAAGTGGAATCAATTCGAAGGATGCCATGCCACTCCATATGGTGGTCATTTTATGGGCAAAGGATGACTAAGGTGCTTGATCAAAGTTATTTTGGCCGACCTTATTTAAGGATGCACATGCTTTTGTGCAAAGATGTGATCGATGCCAATGAGTTGGAAACATATCCTCTCGAAATGAGATGCCAATGAATTTCATTCTGGAAATTGAACTCTTCGATGTATGGGGCCTCGACTTCATGGGTCCTTTTCCACCCTCATTCGGAAACCTTTACATATTGGTGGCGGTTGATTACGTGTCCAAATGGGTGGAAGTCAGCAAGTACCACTAATGATGCAAAGTGGTGATCAAGTTCTTGCAAAAGAACATTTTCACACGGTTCGGTACTCCTCGTGCGATCATTAGTGACGAGGGCACACACTTTGTCAACAAGGCAGTAAGTTCGGTACTAGCGAAATACAATGTTCGCCATAAGATCGCCACAGCATATCATCCGCAGACGAATGGTCAAGCGGAGCTTTCCAACAGAGAGATTAAGAGTATACTAGAAAAGGTGGTGAATCCGGGGCGTAAGGATTGGTCCACGCGACTGGATGATGCAGTATGGGCCTACAGGACAGCTTTCAAAACACCATTAGGGATGTCACTATCGCTTGGTATATGGAAAAGCCTGTCACCTCCCACTGGAGCTGGAGCACCGAGCCTATTGGGCAATTAAGAAACTAAACTTTGATCATCCAGCTGCTGGAGAAACTCGACTGTTGCAGCTAAGTGAGATGGATGAATTCCGTTGGTTCGCCTATGAAAATGCTAAGTTGTACAAAGAAAGAACTAAAAGATGGCATGATAACAACATCTGCGCGGGAGTTCTTGCGGGTCGGCAGTGTTCTGCTCAACCTGTGTTGAGGTTATTCCACAGGAAACTCAAATCAAGATGGTCTGGGCCTTTTACAATTCTTCATGTAGCACCCCATGGTGCTATAACACTTCAAGAAGGGAAGTCAGGTCGTGAATTCCAGGTCAATGGACAGCGTGTCAAGCATTATTGTGGGGGCGAGGTCGGTCGCGAGAAGACCTCTACCACTTTGAAAGATGCCTGACCTCGGGTACCATGGGTCGCCATGGTGATCAGGCGCCTGGCGACCTGATTGTACATATTTGTTTATTCCCTGCCTTCCTTGTTTGTTTTGGGTTTTAAATAAATTGCTACAACATGATTAAAAGAACTAGGTTGTTTTTGGTAAATTGATATGCTGATGTTTGGATTACAGGCGTGGTACATAAGATATGCCGAGCATCGTGCTTTTATGTGCTCCAAAAGAGGATTTGCATGTAGATAGAAGGGAAAATTTAGTAGGAATAGTGGTCAGAAAGAGTGGAATTCATTCTTCGCTATTTGGGTTAAAAAGCCGCTCCATATTCTTCGCTATATCCCACAACTACTCAACTTCCCTTTGCTCTTCCTTTGCTGCTACATTGCTCTTACTACTCACGCCCTGCCTCCCAACATCCTCATAGCGATCTCACCTCTGTCATTTCTCTCTCAGGAAATTTTTTGCAACCATGGTCAATCTCGAAGCGTAACCGTGAAGTTTGTGAAAGTCCCAAATAATGATCCAAACACGCCTCACCATATCGGACAAGGAATTATCATGACCTCCACGAGTCGTCACCGTTTATTTCACCGTTCTCTCAATCTTCGCCGGACACCGCTACCGCCTCATCAAAAGAAAAGTCACCAGAGAGAGAAGGAAAAACTAAGGTTGCGTAAGAAATCGAACTCGAGGATGCTCGCCAAGAAAGCAAGGGTAGCTACACCCTCCAAATCTAAGGCCACCAATCTATTCGAACATTCCTAAGTTTCGATGCGCCGAGGCGGTTTTGAACGATTTCGCCTAAAATCAAGAGCATTGTGGATGGAGAAGGGTTTCAAGCGAATAAGGAAACCCTACGCTCGTCGTGAGCCGACTTCTCTAAAAAGATGGGCGAGTTCACGGCGATTCCGCCGCCACCGAGTTCTGACCACGGTGAAAGAATTTTATGCTAATATCACTCTTGGCGCGACAAGGAGGGAGTATCACCGTGGTCGGGAGTAGGCGGTAATCCTATCCTCAGTAACAATCAATGAGTTGTATAGTCCGGATAACGCCGTGGATGATGAGTATTCGGCAATGTTAAGAGAGCCCTCGGGTGATGACCTCGATGACGATTAAGGCTATCGACGCTAGAAGGAACAAACGGGTCTGTATCACGCAAGGGCGCCGATCCATTAAGGCGTCAAGATTAAAATTCGAAGCCCATGTGGCTCCATTTCATTAAGAGCCGATCCCGCCCACTACCCATGATTCTTCATGTCGAGGAACGGATCTGCTCTGTGTGCATTTTCACGGGAGATCGGTTAATGTAGGCGCTAATTTGGCGTGAGGTGGGCGTGCGAAGAAGAAGAAGAATGGAAGGTTATTTTCCCTTCCTTATATCCCGCCTATGCATAAGAGCCGAGTCCCTATGATGACAATGAAGACCGCCCAACGGAGAAAGCTTTCATAGACATCAAGGCCACGACGATCGTCATGTTCGTGGCCACGACGACTTCTCCATGCCTGAGCATCCGCCGGCTCTGCCGAGCCATCCGCTCAGGTAAGAGCTCGCTCATCCAACAATGATGGACATCTTTGAAATGTCTGCTGTGCAAATCAACATCCTTATCTGCGTTCATTGCTTGCGAAGATGACATCAAACGATTCTGGGTGTACTGCCGCAATAGGGACCGTGCATTAAGGGATTTCTTGGGATCATCATCTTCTGGACAGACGCTCGTCTTTCCGGATTTCCCAAAACGGTTGTTCACTCCATGGACAAATCCTGCAGACCTTGATGAGGATTTCAAGGCGTAGCAAGAGAAGCAGGCAAGTTCGGTCCATACCCACGCCGCAAAAGAAGCTGGTCCTAGTGGAGCTCGGTCGAATGAGCCCGCATCTCGCCATTGCCGTGATGAGGAAGTCCTTCATGCGACAACTTCACCGCTCCGCATCTCCCTCGCCTTGGGTCATCCCGATGCATAGGCTGGGCGTATCTCTCAACTCGATCCTTGGTTTTGTTTTTGCTCGTTGTTCTTTTTGTCTTTTTGTTTGTTTGTTGTTTGTGTTGTGCGTCCTTGTTGAAATTTGTTGTGATGTTTATAATGACTAAGGGTGATGCGGGTTGGCGAAGGAACCGCTTAATGATGATGTTTTCTTTTTTGTTTGAAAAAGGAAATCGTCTTCCGACTCGTTGTTTATCTAAGATTGATCCTTATTTGAGTAAGGAGTACCTCGATGGTTTGGGTATTTGCATATTAGCTTTTATAAGAGTTAACCATTGCATAATTAATCCTCGATTGACCTACATTCTTGTCACAGTGCTATCTTCCATTTCGGTTGGAAGTTCCCTGAACAATTTATATGAGTATGTTAATATGGATAGGATGTAGGCCATTTTTAAATCGTTTGTGCCTTTCTTCGCCTACAGTATATCATGATTTCCTAGAGTGCCCTTTTGAGCTTCTGACCTTTTCTTTTGAACGACCATATAAAATTCCCTGCACCCTCTCATTTATGTATCCATGATTCCTCGACCTCGGTAATTACTTAGAGTTGACTTATCACCAGTATCTTACAAAGTAATCAATCTCCTAATTTTGTTATAATGTTCCAACATTGGGGACAATGTTGAGTTTTAAGTTTGGGGGTGGAGAGGTAACCTCTTAAGAAAAAGGGACAATATTATAATAGCGTCTCTTGTTCTACGCTAAAAAAAAAAAAAAAAATAAAAAAATAAAATAAAATAAAAAAAGGGGGGGAAGAGTGCTGAAATTTTGTTTATGAAGCAGAAAATGAATTAGCCAAGAAAAAGGGAACAATCTCTCATAGGAAAGAAGAAGGGAAGTTATAAAGCGTGTTGTAAAGAGGAAAGAGTAAGGATGCCCGGGTGTTTGCGAGCTACATTATCCCAAATAATCCTACCGTCACCCAAGCCCAACGTTATAAGCTTTATAAAGACCTACTGATTCATTATTGATATCACTCATGTTAAGCAAAGAGGGGGATGACTAAATTGAATTTGTGGAGACCTGGGTGCACTTGATAATCAAGATATGGTCATATTAAGGAGAACCGAAGCATGGGAAGATTCATGTAAATGCTAATGTGCTCTGTACCTGGTAACAATTGTAGTGTGATACTCTTACAAAATGAGGTGAGCAATTAGATTTACAACGAGAAGGAATGAATGAATCTTGTGTTTTAAAATTCTTTTTTGCTGAAAGCAGTATTCTTAGTTGATTAAGCTATCATCTCGGCTGTTGTTATGAGCATCTGTTTGTTTTCTGTTTGTTTTTGTATCTTGTGGTAGAGCATCACTCGAGGACGAGTAATGAACTAAGTTTGGGGGTGTGATAACTCTTGTAAAAGAGTTATTATACGTCCTTTTTAATGATAAAAGCCTCGGTTGTTGTATGTTCTGCTCGCCGGTTTGTCCTTGTCTTGCTTGTGTTTCTCTTGTTTGCGTGTGTTTGAGTGAAGGATTGAGTCTGATGAAAATAAAGGGTTTTAGTTGTTTTTGAGCGTTATTTATATAATTATAGCATGTTGCGGGAAGAGCGGCGAAGACGAGGCCGAGCTCGTGAGCGAGCTTGACTGATGTAAGAGGAAGGACCGAAGCAGTAATCTTTGAAAAATGTGGGGAGTCGGGCTACTAAGGCGAAATCAATGCCGGGAAAAGTGGCCCGAGCTCAAATCGACGAGCTTGTAAGTGGAACCAAACTCAGGGAGAAAAGAGAATAGGACCGAGCTCGATCCTCCGAGCTCAAAGATTGAAAAGTTCACAGTATGAAGGCGACCTCGGGTCGGGCTCGGGAAGAGCCTTGAGCTCGAAGCAAGAGCGAGCTCGAAAGCGAAGAGCACGAGCTCGGGAAGCTAAGAGCTCGAGCTCGGAATCAAGTGTTCGAACTCCCAAGAAGATTGAAAGGAAGCGAGTCAGAAACGCATGATCGAGCTCATGGCGAAGCCCACCGCAAGTATGGATGAGCTCGTGTTCAAAAAGTAAGGTCGGACTCATTTGGTAAAGTAAAGCCCGTGAAGCGAGCCGAGCTCGGTAAGCGAAATCGAAGCCGTGCTTACGGAAGGAAGCAAAGTAGCATGGAAAGTGCAGGTTAATTCTCGAAGAAGAAATCGGGACCACGACCACGTGGCGGGCTCTGGCGGTGAAAGAGACACGCGCCCGCATCCGCGAGCTGGCGAAAAGAAAAGGATCGGGGCGAAGGCGGCTGGCGGTGCTGTCATGCCTCGAAAAAAGCGCAGGAGGTTGTTATTAAAAGGGAGTTGGCAACAATCAGAAGGGGAGGCTGGATATCGACATTTGAGAGAGTTACAGAGGATGAGAGAACATCGAAGTAAGGAAGAAGGTGCGAATTCTTGAGAGGAAGTCATCGGAAGAGGCGGCGATCCAAGAGCTTACATCTGATTCGATAACTAATTTCTTTATCTTTTCTTAAACCTTGTTAATCTATTATGGTTGTTGCTTATTTCAATGTTGTTAAACATTTCGCGATGAGCTAAACCTTTATGATTTGATTTTTGAGAAACCCATGCTCGCGTGACGCCTTGAGCTTCACGCTTGTCTTGCCAAATCACTATTGTTTTATTGGGGCTGCTTTCATCTCACTTGTGATTGATCACCATTAGTCGGATCGTAGTTCTATAATTCTTTGGGAAGTTGTTATAGAATGGAAAACAATAGAAGCGACGTAAGAACATGATTTTAATGTTATGAGTGTAAATAGCATAGGAATATGCATTTACCTTGCGTGGCAAATATGAATGGATTAGTAATGATATTCTAAGAGCGATTCGATATAGGAATATATGGACTAGATCTATAGAATATAATCTTAGATTTGGGAAAATACTAAGAATCGAAAAGTTCATGTCATGGTGATAATGCAAGATAATGCTGTAGCAATATTTAGAAAAGAGCATGGGTGGAATCGAGAAATCAAGTCTGTGTCTCTACCTTGATAACGGTAATCTCCTAGTTCTACGTATCATTGTCCACTTCGCCGTGCCGAAGTCATTTTAATTTCAGTTCGCTAGTGTTATATTCTAGTTCGTATCAGTTCGTCCATCTCCCCTTATTTTGCAAAATTACAATCTACTTGATTTAAAAGTGCATTCCCTGTGGATTCGATCTCGGAATACTTCCGTGTATTACTTGTTGATTACGTGCACTTGCGTATAGTATATTCACATCAAAAGAAATATTTGACAACAACAGCATCTTAATCATTTCACTTCACAGTATCTGCCTTAAAACTTTCCTCTTACTTTCATTATCACAATAAAGAGGTGATTAACACTTTCTTTCGTACTATACCTCATATGGGCTATATTGATCGCTTCTTGACAGCTGTAGTCGTAAGTGATCTTAATAAGTGGTAAACGTTTTCTCAACTTCTACCTTGATCTAATACTATTATTCTTAACATATTCTCAAATGTTTGTATTGTCGTTTCTAACTGTCCATCTGTCTGTGAGTGAAAATTAGGCTACAGTTCGATCTCGTGTCCAATTCTCTTGTAAATTGTTCCAAAATCTAGGAAGCAACTTGGAACCTTTATCAGGTATGATAGATTTTGGTACTTCATATAAACGTACGATTTCTTTTATGTAATTGGACTAACTTATTAGATCCATGAGTAATTCGCATGGGCAGAAAATAAGCTCTTTTAGTAAGTTGATCCACTACTACCCATATAGCAGTGTTACCTCTTTCGACTTTGACATCTTTCCTTTGTTCTTCTATTATCCTTTTCCTCAAATCAGACGTCAGAGTGAGTGTAGTAATACAACTCATGATCGTCTCTGTTACTCCACTATTTCTACCTTTATTCTCTCAAATCCTTCAATGAGTTTCTCTTCTCTTGTTAAGAGATATCTTGATTTGGATTGACTTTTACAACTCAAGGCATCAGTTACTATGTGTGCCTTTCCTGGGTGATAATTCAATTCATGTGGTCTAAGTTGTCGTAATGCATAGGCTAACACCTTTCTCTCTTGCATTAACATACAATCTAATCCACTTTTGGAAGCTCGCCTTGCATGTATCAATCCAAGTAAGCTTTATTCTTTATTTGGAGTAGTTGTTTCATTGGCCTTGCTATCTTAGAGCATCCTCCCATGAATCTCTGATAGTAACCAACAATTTCTAAGAAACTCCGGATTTCATTTAGGATCGTTGGTGAGTTCTATTCTTACTTTGCTTCAACCTTCACGGATCCATTTAATTCCTTCGAAGACCTGATGTGTCCAAGGAACATTACTTCTTTAAACCAAACTTCTCATTTACTAGACTTGGCAAGAAGTTATTCGGCTCTTAAGGTTTGTAAGACGGTCCTCTAGTGTTCCTTATGTCCTTTCTTCCTCTTTGAATTGATGAGGATATCATCTATGAAGACTAAGACAATTTGTCTAAGTAAGGATGGAACACTCGATTTCTTTGAGGTCCATACATATGTCTGGTGCATTTGTTAGTCCGAACGGCACGACTATAACTCATAGTAGCCACATCTTGTTCGGAAAGCCATTTTGGGTACATTTTTAGCTCGTAACTTAGGTTTGATAATAATCCAATTTAAGATCGATTTTTGAGAATACTCTTACTTTTCTTAATTGATCGACTATCATTTATCCTTGATAGTGTCAGTTTATTCATTTCTCAATTATCTATGCACTTCCTTAATGAGCCATCTTTCTTCTTGACAAACAAGCTGGGTGTTTCTTAAGGTGATACACTAGGTTCGATAAGACTTAGATCCTACAACCTTTAAATTTGAATCTCTATTCTCTCAATCTCCTTGAAGCCATTCGATAAAAGTACTTTTGAGACGATTAATCATGGTTCTAGGTTGATAGTGAAATTCTAGCTGCCTATCAGGGGGTAATTTTGGTAAGTTGTCGGAAAAACATCTAGAAATCCCTGAGCAATTTCTATATCCTTGACCTTTATTTCTATCTTTTTCTTCTCTGTTTATATAAACAGGGAATGCTCAACATCCCTTCTTGTTTATTATTCTCCTTGTTTGCAGTGCGGATAAGGTTGGAATTTTCTTCCCCATGTTGATTTCTTGGAAACTCGTAACTTCTTGACCGCAAAAATGGAACGAAATTTTCCTCTTCTTGTACAGGATCGTGGAATGGTTTCGACTAACCAGTCCATTTTAGGATTATATCTACGTCTCACATAGGTATTATGTCCAAGTTCTTTACTAAAGTCTTAAGTGATCCTAGGTTTAATTCTAAGTTCGAGTTATTGGCGGCCATAATTCTTCCTTTAAGTAAAGAAATTCTCATCCCTTGATTTGCTTATTTTGATTTGAGTACTAACGTCCACGCATGCTTTTACTATTTGTGTGATAAAAGAATGTGAAGCACCCGTCTCGAACAAAAGTATTATAGGTATGCTGAGAAGTTTTCTCATACCTACCGAACTTTCTGGTTTTGTTAGATTCGTCTTTGCGCAGAGTGTAGGTTCTATCTTGCGGTGTTCCTATCTGTCTAAGTGAACATTTATCTCACTTATCCTTTTTCTTGTTCTTGTGGCATCACAGCTTATCCTTTGGTGTTGTTACTTCGATGGTCTAATCTTATTGTAAAGATCGTGATGTTTCTATCACTATCATACTTTTGCCTTGTCGTCATATATCTTTACCATCTTCTCAACTTTCTTCGTTTGCTTCATTTCAATCGAGGTAACTAAAATTTCACCTTATGGGTCGTCACATAAGTATGAGGAATAACTTTCTAATTAGATTCACCTTAAGGTCCCTCCTTGTGAATCCCTTCCTTTGTTTACTTGAACGTATTTCCTTTGCAATCGTCTTTAAAAGTTATTTTACTTGTTAATTACTAAATCACGCATAAGATAAGTATTTTGTCTCTATATATAACTTAGAGTACGACGGTTTTCATCTCAAAGAATAAATCTACTTCTTAATTCACTTCTTTACTTCAAAGGAATTACTTTACTTATCGTAATCAGACTGTTTGTAAAACTTTTATCATATTTCGGGCTAGCTCATAACTGTATAGCTTGTAGTTTCTTTAGCTATTCTTAACTCTTGCTCCTTTTCTTGAGCATGATATCCAAAAGTCATATTACTTCCATTATACTTTGATTCTCACTTTTAGGATTAAAACCGTTATCATTATAATCTAGACTTGGTAAGGTAGTACATTTGTACACCATAACTTAAGTTCCAAGCATCAATGCTTCACTACCAAGTCTCGACTTCGGGGTATCTTGCCCCTACTTGGTTTAATACTAGGAATAGCCTAGCTGTCCACATATTTCATTCCATCGATCTCACTATCATTGGTTTAACCAATGTCTCAAATACTTGGAATCAATTCCACTTAAACATAATCTTTATCGATTTAGGGATGAAGCGAGAGACATGTTAACTGAGATGCTATCATTTCCTTATATATCATCAATGAGTCTCGTCCACTTCCATACTTTAAACATGTCCAACCTGCTAATGAGGTCATAAGGACGAACAACTATCTTTAAAGATAAGTTGTAATCTCTCTCGTTTTATCATAATAAGAGGAGGTTATATCCCAATGATATCATATACTTTTCTTTACTTCTACTCTTGCACTCAATGTTAAAGAGTATCTCGTTCATAACTTAATCATCATACACTCACATGGAGGTATAACTGTAATACCCCGATTATTTAAACGCCTAATTACGATATTAATTTCGTAAATTAGATTATTATTATTATAATTTGATTATTAGATTATCGAATAATGATTTCGATTATTGTTGGAATAATAAATTCCTATGATTTATTCACAAATGAATGTGAATTTAGAAATACGAATATGTGACGTATTTTAACAGTATAATTTCAACGTCGATTACGTATCGATAATTGAAATCTCGTAATCTTTTCTAAGTTTTAAACTTAGAATTTAATTCCATTATTATTGGAATAATTTAATAAAGTGATTACATCTTTATTACGACCATTTTGAGATGAGTCGATATTTAACGTTTTGAGACGTTTCAAACGTTAACGTTTAGAGATGACTTGAGAATCAAGTCTAATGATCAAGGAATTATGATATTTAAATTCCTATGATTATTTTATGTAATTAGAGTATTATTTAGTATTAAAATAATGCTAGAACATTAAGGATTAATTATTGAACAAGTTTAGAATTTTCGAGAACCCTAATTCGAAAATTAGGGTTTTCTCGCATGAAATGATGCTAATAATTTTTCCTATGATATAAATTATCATCTAAGACATATATTATGATATATATCTAATAATAGCAAGAAAATTCAAATTTTGGCACATAAGAATTGAAAATCGTGACCAACTTTTGTGAAACAATTGTTTACGTGAAATTCTTGTTACTAGCCTTGCTTGTTGATTATTTGGTGAACCAAGTATTATTATTACACACTTACCAAGATTACTAAGTGATAAATCAAGTGGGAGGCCATTGTGTGTATGTTAGCGTTTTAGTTGACTCCAAATGGGGGTTGGAAATTAATTAAAGCACCTTGATGATGTATTGCATGTTTAAGAGTGTAGATATTATATATGTGTAGTAAGAGACAAATTAAAAAGTATTCCCTTTGTGTTATGAAAGAAGAACCGGCAACCATGATCCCAAGTCGAGGAAAATATTTTGTTTCTTTCAAATGTGTAAGATGTATTAACTTTGATGACATAATACTTTGATGAGTCATAAAGAAAATCTAAAGGCTTGCAACTTGTTGTGTGTGAGTGAGAATGACCGAGAGGAAGATAGATTGATACAAGTATTAATTCATTTTACTTAAGTATGCATATTACTTTAAAAAAAAAAACCATTTTCACTTCCCAAAATTTTATTCGCGTGAAACCTTTAGAAAACTTTGAGAGTTCTCTCTTTCAATAGCCAAAAGCTTGCTACTAAATTCCTTGTGCAATAAATCAAAACCGTTAAAGAGGTTAGATATCGAACAAGCTTGATTGTGCGTTAAAATTTTCAATATCAATGGTTCGATCTTATGTTTCAAGCATGTGTTCTTGATAAAAATTAAGCTAGCATGTCTTATTGTTCATTAATAATGTTGAGCATGCTTTATAAGTTTCATATTGATGTTTTATTGGAAGCTAAGCATGTTATAAAAATTTCTAGAGATGATCGAAAATTTGTGAATTGTTTTAATGTTGGATTAATGTTACATATTAGTAATAGAACTCATTGTGATTATTTGAGAATTTTTAGAAATTGTATGCTATAGTTTTATAATTAACGAAAATTTGCTAGGGTTGGTATGTTGATGTACAAATTATATTTAAGTGATATTATAGCATATTATTGATCTAGGGTATTGATTAGGTGTTGTAGAAATTTATTAGAATTTTGGACTTATATAGCTAATTTATTTCAAAAGTGCGAAACCTATAATGTAGGAATTAATGGGTTGTAATGTGTTATTATATGATATTATGATGTATTAGTGCTATATGATAGCATATAAGCATAGTGTGATTTTATAGGAATTTATAAAATTGTTTGGTATGAAACACCCATGAACCGTGAGCTATGGTTTGAACTTAGGTGTATTGTTTGATTATTTTGAACCTTAGGTTATAACTATGTTATATATTAATATTTGAGACTTGTGTATAATTATTAGAATTTTGGAAATTTATTAGATAAAATTTTATAAAAACCGTGACCTATACTATGTATATAGGTGATTTCCAAATTTTTCTATAGTGATATTAATACATATTAATGATCATAGTGTAGAATAATACACTATATGAATTTAGAGGATTTTTGGAACAAAGTTGGAAAATTTACCGTATAGCCATGAGCTATATGTCGTTAAATAAGGAATTATTAATTCCTTTTAATCAAGAATAATAACTTATTATATGTCAAAAAATTATATTAGACATAATTGAATTTTCGTAATTATTAAACATAGAATATTATGTTTTACGATGAAGCGTTATATCAATAACGTTAAAAGCATAAATAATGCTTATTGTATTAAAAGATTAATATTGAAAGAAAATATTAATCAAATTTATCGATTTGCGTGAAAAATCGAAGATTAAAGCTTTATGAAAAGAAATCGATTTATATTGATTTTATTCATTAAAATATGTTTTATTGAAGTTTTACAACGAAAAGTCAAAATGGTTGACTTTCGAAATTAACGTACGAGATACGTTCGTTAAATACGCTAATACGTGAAAAACGTATTACTTTTATCTGAATATCTCAATAGTGAGAAAAGATTTCAAAATTGAGATCATTTGATTGAATAACGTTATTATACGTTAATTATTTAACCTAAAAGGTTAAAGCAGGCTATAGATCATATTACGTCTCTCTCGAAATACGAGAATTATTTTTATACGCGTAGAAACGACGTATAAAGTTTATCAAAACTTCGAATTATTATATTATTTATCAAAGTTGAATGAACTTTGAAAATCTTGAAAAGCGTGCCAACGTGCTAAACGTAAATTTTTGCGTAAAGGTGGGACGTGAAGGCTCACACGCAACCAGAGGAGAACACGCGTATCGAAATTCGAAGTTCAAAAGTAAAGGTGGGCTTTACTATACTCAAACTGGTAGAATTTACCAAATAATTTATTTATGATGCTTTATTGCAAGCAAATATTTATGAAATGATTTATTTAATTACCTGCCCAAATTGTTTATGTTTTAT
The DNA here is from genome assembly GCA_036937905.1 of Salvia rosmarinus. Classification (NCBI taxonomy): domain Eukaryota; kingdom Viridiplantae; phylum Streptophyta; class Magnoliopsida; order Lamiales; family Lamiaceae; genus Salvia; species Salvia rosmarinus. The sequence goes on along the minus strand of CM072824.1, from coordinate 27,932,659 downwards.
GTATGTATCCAATTCATGATTGTTGATGCATAATGTTGGGTAGCTCCCACTTTATGACATGCTTGAATTCGTATTCTTGAAGTACCCAAGGATGATGGAGAATTCTTATCTGTCTTTGAGACGGCTCGGATTTTGTGCCTTGATTATTTTGTATTTGTGTCTTTGAAAGGGTGCTTTCGGCGGATCCGGCGTCTGAGAGGAGGCCTCCTCTCAGTAGCAGCAGGAATTATTGGAATGAATTATTGTGATGGATATGAATCATACATACAAGGAAAATGTCGGCCGACTAATCTTTATGGAAAATGAAAGAAAATATTTAGTAAGCACGAGTATTTCATATTAAAACCTCGTATTATTCTTGTGATGAAGCGAGTAATTCAAATGGGATAAATTATTTTGGCATGAGCCATCGAGTGCAATCTTGTACTCAGCCCCGCATGTTGTTTTAAATGTGGGGTTGAGCGGATGATGGATGGAGATGTGTCTGAGCGGTGGAACCCTTTTGAATGCAATATTTATTAGAAACCTTGAATACACATCGTCGTATGTGTATTCACACGTTCGCTGCAATAGAATTTATTTATTTTATGATGTTGATTAGTTGAATACTTCGGAACTTATGAGTTCTTGTATATATATTGGTTAAAGCTTCCTTGATTATTATTCCAGTATTAGCCCGCTAAATCGCACTTAGGATTTAGGAGAACATTTAAAGTGGTATCGAGCCGTTCGCTCTTTGAATCCAAAACCTCTTTTCAAAATTAAGTCTAGATTGAGTCACTAGACTTCTAGAGGTCAGCCGACACTGCTCGACACTCCATCACATCAAGCTCAACTGGAAAAGGGTAAATTATTTTCTCATCTTTGAAAAGAAAAATTTTGGATTTATGAATTTTATTTGGTGTCGATAGAACATTATCGACAAATGATTGGTGTCGATAGAACATTATCGACAAATGATTGGTGTCGATAGAACATTATCGACCAATGATTTGGTGTCGATAGAACATTATCGACAAATGATTTATGAATTTGATTTGTTGTCGATAGAACATTATCGACAAATGAAATGAAAAAGGTTGTAAATAACCATGAATTATTGATTGAATTTTTTTTCGCAAGAAATGCGTATGGTTGAAACGAACTATGTTCGTCATGTTTGAAATTTTATTCTTCAATTCTTAATATTATTTTGATTAATGACTATGTCATCCCAAATGAAAGTTATGAGGATTGAATGGAAGTCGTTGGCTCGCCACCAATGTATGATAATGTCATACGAGAATGTATGGACAAATTTTGGGATAAAATGTTTGAATTCATGTAAATCAATAGAAATTTATTGATATGAATATTTGAAAATTTTATTTCAAATCCCAAAGATGTTTACAATGATGGGTATGTTATCACAAAAGAACGTAGATTTAAGGCGATGATCCCAATTAGAAGAACATAGGAAGATGGATTATTAGAATTTTATTACGAGAATCTCGAATTGATAGACGAGAAGAAAATTTTAAGCTCGAATTGGAAAGGATGTCAAGGCGATGAATGTCACTATGCGATAAGTGACACGAGAATGATCTTTTATTTGGAAGCTCATGCATGACGGAACTCCAAATCATCTATGACTCTTCGTTCAAAACAGTAAAATGTGATTAAAGAATTCGTTAGAGTCGGTTAAAGGCGAACTCGCGATCATGCTCGATCGACCTTGAACTCGACTTGACCCGGCACCAGCATGTATAATTTTGACTTCGCCGGTCGGTTCAGTCCGACCTCGAAGTCTAGTCCGACCTGGCAAAGGCGATCACGGTTGTCCACCTCGGCCGAGCTCGGCGGTGCGACCTCGCGAGCGAGCTGGTGGGTATGAGCTCGGCCACGATCTCGGCAGCGGCAGTGTGACATCCACCCGCCAATTTAGCTTGACCTCGGTCAGATCACCTCCACCCGAAATCAACCTCGGCCGACCATGACGCTGGCTCAAGTCGGCATTATCATGTACGACTTGGCGTTGACATATGCGCCCTCGATTGCGGCGTCGATACCTTCAACTTCGGCTTAGAAGTCGGCTTTAATGACGTCATTATGTCAATAATCTCGACAATGACCTCGGCATTGGCAAATGACTTCGCAACAACCCGACATCGGTGTTACGACCCGGTATCCCGAGCTCGGCATCAAAGAAACTGTTTGCGCAATGTTTTGTTTTAGCCCATTCTCCTTCGTTAGAGCTCCGATTCTGAACGGTTTTGCCTACGTACTCCTATCAAAGTAATATAATTCTTTTGAAGAACCAAAGCCCTGATTCCTTCTCCAGAATTAACGAGTCAGTTAATGTTAGTTTATAGTTTTATAGAACGGAAAATCTTCATTGCGATTAGAATCTTAGAATGATACTAGAAAGTAGTATTCCCATGAGTACAAGAGGCGCTATGACATATAGAGGAACCTTTGATGATGACCTATAATGTGTATATAAAGTTTTAAATTTATTCATTACCCAATTTACGTCATTGAGTTTAACTCTATGACCTAGTTCAAATTGAGAAATCACATGAGTTTCTCACTTTTTCTCGAAGAAAATTTTCAACCCAAGAATTTACAAAATGTTCCTTTGAAACCAAATCCTTGTGTCGAGAAAATATTTGTGACGGTCCGCCAACCCATATGACCAAAGAAATCTCAAGAGTCATTCGGTCTTGGCCCTAGATCCTAAATTATTCGATTCAAAGAATATATGGATTCAATTGAATGTTATTTTGGTTTCGCCCATATCTTTTGAAAGTCGATATGGCTAATTTTCTTCAATCCAGGAGACCAATAGGTAAGATGCGGTTGACTTATCTTGTCGCCTAAGTTATGAATTAGTAAAGTGATAAACATCGATATGATGTAGGTTGACTTATTTTGGATAACCTAAAAGTTTCGGATCGGAGAGTGATAGACATCAAGAAGATATGATGTAAATAAGATCTCGATGAGGCGAGATATTTTCCTATGATGCACATGGATGCAATGACCCCGATGGGCTTACTAGATTTTGATAACGGTGAAGTTATATCTTCATGTGATCGTTATGATAATGAAATGTTATGAATGAGATACTCTTTAGCATAGAATGCAAGAGTTGAAGTAAAGGAAGTGCATGATATCCTTGAGATATAATTTCCCTTATTATGACATAACGAGAGAGATTACAACTTATCTTTAAGAGAGTTGATTGTCCGTGAAACCTCCTTAGTAGGTTGGGCATGTTTAAAGAATGGAGATGCACAATATTCTTTTCAAAGGATATGTATATGTAAAGAAATGATAGCATCTCGGATAACGAGTCTCTCTTTTTATACCTCAATCAATGAGATTATGTTTGAGCATAATCAATTCCAAGTAATTGAAACTTGGTTAAACCAATGATAAAGAGATTGAGGAATCATAATCATGGAAATGTGTGAACAGCTAGGATAGCCCTAGCATGTAAATCAAGTATGGAGAATATATCTCCAAAATGAAGACATGGTGATGAGATGCTTGGAATTTAAGTTGTGGGGTACAAATGTACTACCTTACCAAGCTATATGACAATAATGACTGTTCTAGCCCCGAGAGTAAGAATCAAGTATAATGAAAGTAATAATACTTTCTTACACCATGCTCAAGAAAAGGAACAAAAGTCAAAATAGTCAAGAAATTATGAGCTATACAATATGAGATAGCCACAATATGAGATAAGTTTCAGCGATATTATGACTTCGATAAGTAAAGTAATTCCTTTGAAGTAAAGAAGTAGAGTAAGAAACAGATTCATTATTTGAAATGGATCTTAGTACTCTAAATTGTATTGACACAAAACGCTTGTCTTGCGTGTCTTAGAAATTAACAAGCAAGATAGCTTCTTTAGATTTTGCAAAAAGGAAATGCATCCAAGAGAACAAATAAAAAGATTCACATGGAAGGATCTTAAGATGAATCTAATTGGGAAGCTTATCCCTCATACTTTTGTGACGATCAATCAAGTGAGATATTAAGTATCTCTGACATGGGAATGAAGCATTCATCGAATGTCAAGAAAATGGTAAAGATAATTGACGTCAAGGCAAAAGTATAATACGTCCCTAGTGGACCAAGGATTTATCCTATGCAAAATTGCATACTGAATCAATAAAGATTAAGAATGAAATAACGTATATCCAAAAAGGGATATTACAAACGATGGCATTGAATGCCAAGACAAGGATTTTCTAGAAAAGAGTTTAAAGTAAGGATATATGAGAGATATATTCTAAGATAAATAGAGTGAAAAGGAAAATTGAATCATTCATCTTGGATCGAAATGAATGATAGTGTCAGAATATCACGATCTCTACAATGAGATCAAGATATCAAGATATTAATATCGAGGATAGGTCGATATAAACCTAACCACGTAATGCTATTGATAAAAGCATAATAGTACCGACAATGAGAATGATATGATTAACAGCAATGAAGGCCATAGCAAAGGAACATAATGTCCCAAGGAAAGGACAATGATGTATGAAATAGATGTTTAATTGAGCAGACGAGAACACCGAGACCGAGCCTATACTTAACCGAAAACAAGATTTAATGTAAATCGGGAAGGCACGATAGATGTGAGAAAATTTTCTCAGAATACCTATAATTTTTCTGTTCGATATAGGTGCTTCGTTTCTAACATCGCACAAGTATGCGTAGAAACGATAGAACCCAATTCAGGGTAAACGAATCAAGGAATGAAATCTCCTCACCTATATGAGAATTATGGCCATCGCAGGTGTTGCTCGAGTTTAAAATTGGGCCTAAGATCGCCTAAGGTTCTAACAAATGAGTTAGATCATAATATCTATGTGGAACGTAGATATAATTCAAGAAACAGAAGTTTCAAAAATGGATGTCACTCACGTGATTAGAAGCACGGGCATAGCCTCTCCATTGAAATTCTATGCAACGGGATTTTGGATCCTCAATTGCTTTAATTTAAGGATGGCTCACCTAGAACTATCTTTACAGATGGTAAGAAAAGGGAGTCTGATGAGTAAAAAGGTTAACCCCAAGGCCTACAAGTCAAGAGCTCACACAGAAGTATCAACTCTTTTTTTTTTATATAAACTGGGCATGGCTTAGGACAGTTTTTAGAGGAATTTCTACACCTATGGATGAATGCTCGTAACTATGGAGAGATAGATGAGGATGACATCCAATAACTTATCCATCGTTTGCCAACAGAATGGCAGGATCTTGCAAAAGAAGTATCAAGATAATATCTTCTCCAAGTAGAAAATTCCAAGACTTGGGCAGACTTATCAGGATTTGTCAACAGGCTCAAGTATACATATAATGCGTAGGGAACGGCACCTACGGGTACTTGTCCTGGTCCCCGGCAAGCTACACAGCAGGGCATAAAGGAATGGTTGTACCCTGATGTTCCAAATGCCGCCCCACGTCCTGTGCCGTCTATTATACCAGAAAGAGACGAGAATGACAAAAGGACAGGATCTTATCGCCCTCGAAAATTAGAGGAATTTCCGCTATCAAATCGACCTTACCTTCTGATAAAAGTAACACACACTTCTGGAATCAAAGAAGTAACAGGGAGCAGTGTGACCCCTGACTCTTTGAAAGAGAAAGATCGTCGGACATATGAGTAAGCGTGCACTGAAATAGGCAAGTTCTAAGCGAAAGGTCCGATTCGACGAAGGCCACTCAAAGACATAGAGTCCTATGATAATATGAGACTCATAAGTAAATGGTGGCTTATGTGTAAATGGTATCGATGTCTGAAAGCAAAATTTTTCGAATAAGATATTGTTACTATGAGATTATAGTCATGCCATTCGGACAAGCTAGTACACCAATTCTATTCATGAACCTCAAAATTGAGTGTTCCATATGTATTAGACAATTTTGTCTAAATCTTTATGAACGATGTTCTTATCCATATGAAGGACGAGAAAGAACCTAAAGAACATCGAAGGACGTATTGCGGACTTTTAGAGTCGAGCAAAATTTTGCCAAGTTTAATATATGAATTTCTGACAAGAAAGAATATTCCTTAGACACATGATGTCTTAGAAGGAATCAAATTTACATGGACAAATGAATGTGAGGCCACCTATTAAAAGTGAGAAAGATGATAGTCAACGCACGATGACTTAGACCTCATAAATAGAATTACCCAACTTATGACTTGAAATAGCAAAGAATGGTATAAGTACCAAGGTTTTGGAGACATTTACTATATGGAATAAGTTGTGAGATCTCCACAAACCATAAAAGTTTGAATTATTTCTTCGAGAAAAGACTTAAAAAACCGAGATAGAAAAGATGGCTCGAATCAAAAAAGAATCCAATTGTGATATAAACTATCACCTATGAAGAATTTGGAGGGTTTTTAAAGAGCTACCGACAATGTCATATCGACTAAGGAAATGTTATATGTATATTTCAAGCAATGATAAGCTTAGAAATGAAATCATGAATGAAGCTCATGATATTCCTCATACCGCCCACCCAATGAGATTAAAGTATATTATGATTTACTGAGAAAGAAATCGATAGTAAAGAATGAAATGAGCTATAACCTCATTGACGAGCAATGTCTCGGTTATAAGAGGTGAAGGCATTGTATCAATAACCTTATAAGAAGTTATAATCTCTAATGAGATACAAATGAAAATGAAATGACATAGCAATGGATTTTTATGACAGGTTTCGCCAAAGTCATAAAGATGTAACACTACTATATGGATAGTAGTGATCTGACTCACCAAATATGCTCATCTCTACCTATTCAGATGACTCAGAGGTCTGATAATTTATCTCAGTCGTACATAAAGGAAATCGTATCTTTGCAAGGGGTCCCAATACCTATCACTTTAGATAGAGATTCCAAGTTTACCCCTAGTTTTCGAGCTAACTCACCAAAAAGGGGGTTATGCACGATACTAAACCTTATCGTAGATGTCCCCTCACGGACAGATGGACGATAAAAGGCAATATGGATGTTTAAAGATACGATGAGAACATTCATGTTAAATCGAGGTGCAAGTGGGAACATGTTTTACCACTTATTAAGTTTACGTCTGACAATAGCGTCGACAACGATTGACATAGCCACACGATGGCATTATATGGAAAGAATATCGACCACCACTTTATTGTAATAAAGTAGGTGAGAGAAAGTATAAGGTCTTGACAACGTAAATGAAATGATTAAGATATTTGCCAAATAAGGCAAAACCGAGAGAAGCTCAATCTGAGATAAAAGTCTTTGTTGGTACGCGTAGATCCGAACCAGTATTTTGAATGCGAAAATAAAGTTCCTCGAGATTTCTCCATCGAGGGAAATTATAAAGTTCAAAGTACAAGGAATGTTGAGATCAAGATTTATAGGACCTTACGAGGATCCTAGAAATAATAGGCCCAAGAGCCTCTAGATTAGTACTTCCACCAAAATTTGGGAATGTACATAATGTTTTCCCACGTGTCACGCCTAAACATATATGAATATGACCCAAATCACGAAATTCATCATAATGGCGTGATCTTTAACTCAAATATGAGTTGTGATGAACATCTCGACTATTTGATCGTATGATTCAATGATTAAGAATTAAATTGGGTCTTTAATGGAAGTCCAATGGAAAAACAATGGACAAAAGGAAATCACGTGGAAATTTAAGATGTTATGGTGCTAAAATGCCCATACTTTTGAGATATGTAAATTTCGGGACGGAATTTCTTTAAGGGGTGGAATGTAATACCCGATTATTTAAACGCCTAATTACGATATTAATTTAAGTAAATTAGATTATTATTATTATAATTTGATTATTAGAATATCGAATAATGATTTCGATTATTGTTGAATAATAAATTCCTATGATTTATTCACAAATGAATGTGAATTTAGAAATACGAATATGTGGCGTATTTTAACAAAGATAATTTCAACGTCGATTACGTATCGATAATTGAAATCTCGTAATCTTTTCTAAGTTTTAAGCTTAGAATTTAATTCCATTATTATTGGAATAATTTAATAAAGTGATTACATCTTTATTACGACCATTTTGAGATGAGTCGATATTTAACGTTTTGAGACGTTTCAAACGTTAACGTTTAGAGATGACTTGAGAATCAAGTCTAATGATCAAGGAATTATGATATTTAAATTCCTATGATTATTTTATGTAATTAGAGTATTATTTAGCATTAAAATAATGCTAGAACATTAAGGATTAATTATTGAACAAGTTTAGAATTTTCGAGAACCCTAATTCGAAAATTAGGGTTTTCTCGCATGAAATGATGCTAATAATTTTTCCTATGATATAAATTATCATCTAAGACATATATTATGATATATATCTAATAATAGCAAGAAAATCAAATTTTGGCACATAAGAATGGAAAATGCCGTGACCAACTTTTGTGAAACAATTGTTTACGTGAAATTCTTGTTACTAGCCTTGCTTGTTGATTATTTGGTGAACCAAGTATTATTATTACACACTTACCAAGATTACTAAGTGATAAATCAGTGGGAGGCCATTGTGTGTATGTTAGCCGCTTTAGTTGACTCAAATGGGGTTGGAAATTAATTAAAGCACCTTGATGATGTATTGCATGTTTAAGAGTGTAGATATTATATATGTGTAGTAAGAGACAAATTAAAAAGTCTTCCTTTGTGTTATGAAAGAAGAACCACGGCAACCATGATCCCAAGTCAAGGAAAATATTTTGTTTTTTCAAAATGTGTAAGATGTATTAACTTTGATGACATAATACTTTGATGAGTCATAAAGCAAATCTAAAGGCTTGTAACTTGTTGTGTGTGAGTGAGAATGACCGAGAGGAAGATAGATTGATACAAGTATTAATTCATTTTACTTAAGTATGCATATTACTTTAAAAAAAAAACCATTTTCACTTCCCAAAATTTTATTCTACGTGAGCTTCTCCTTTAGAAAACTTTGAGAGTTCTCTCTTTCAATAGCCAAAAGCTTGCTACTAAATTCCTTGTGCAATAAATCAAACCGTTAAAGAGGTTAGATATCGAACAAGCTTCGATTATACGTTAAAATTTTCAATATCCAATGGTTCGATCTTATGTTTCCAAGCATGTGTTCTTGATAAAAATTAAGCTAGCATGTCTTATTGTTCATTAATAATGTTGAGCATGCTTTATAAGTTTCATATTGATGTTTTATTGGAAGCTAAGCATGTTATAAAATTTCTAGAGATGATCGAAAATTTGTGAATTGTTTTTAATGTTGGATTAATGTTACATATTAGTAATAGAACTCATTGTGATTATTTGAGAATTTTAGAAATTGTATGCTATAGTTTTATAATTACCGAAAATTTACTAGGGTTGGTATGTTGATGTACAAATTATATTTAAGTGATATTATATCATATTATTGATCTAGGGTATTGATTAGGTGTTGTAGAAATTTATTAGAATTTTTGGACTTATATAGCTAATTTATTTCAAAAGTGCCGAAACCTATAGTGTAGGAATTAATGGGTTGTAATGTGTTATTATATGATATTATGATGTATTAGTGCTATATGATAGCATATAAGCATAGTGTGATTTTATAGGAATTTATAAAAATTGTTTGGTATGAAACACCTATGAACCGTGAGCTATGGTTTGAACTTAGGTGTATTGTTTGATTATTTTGAACCTTAGGTTATAACTATGTTATATATTAATATTTGAGACTTGTGTATAATTATTAGAATTTTTGGAAATTTATTGGATAAAATTTTATAAAACCGTGACCTATACTATGTATATAGGTGAGTTCAAATTTTCTATAGTGATATTAATACATATTAATGATCATAGTGTAGAATAATACACTATATGAATTTAGAGGAATTTTGGAACAAAGTTGGAAAATTTACCGTATAATAGTGAGCTATATGTTGTTAAATAAGGAATTATTATTTCCTTTTTAATCAAGAATAATAACTTATTATATGTAAAAAAATTATATTAGACATAATTGAATTTTTCGAATTATTAAACATAGAATATTATGTTTACGATGAAACGTTATGTCGAATAACGTTAAAAGCATGAATAATGCTTATTGTATTAAAAGATTAATATTGAAAGAAAATATTAATCAAATTTATCGATTTGCATGAAAATCAAGATTAAAGCTTTATGAAAGAAATCGATTGAAAATCGATTTATATTGATTTTATTCATTAAAATATGTTTTATTGAAGTTTACAAACGAAAAGTCAAAATGGTTGACTTTCGAAATTAACGTCTGAGATACGCTGTTAAATACGCTAATACGTGAAAAGCGTATTACTTTTATCCGAATATCTCAATAGTGAGAAAAGATTTCAAAATTGAGATCATTTTATTGAATAACGTTATTATCGTTAATTATTTAACCTAAAAGGTTAAAGCGAGGCGTAGATCATATTACGTCTCTCTCGAAATCGAGAATTATTTTTATACGGCCAGAAACGACGTATAAAGTTTATCAAAACTTCAATTATTATATTATTTATCAAAGTTGAATGAACTTTGAAAATCTCGAAAAGCGTGCCAACGTGCTAAGCGTAAATTTTGCGTAAAGGTGGGACATGAAGGCTCACACGCAAACGAGAGAGTTAACACGCCTATCGAAATTAAGTTCAAAAGTAAAGGTGGGCTTTACTATACTCAAACCGGTAGAATTTACCAAATAATTTATTTATGATGCTTTATTGCAAACAAATATTTATGTAAAGATTTATTTAATTACCACCCAAATTGTTTATGTTTTATGTATGTATCAATTCATGATTGTTGATGCATAATGTTGGGTAGCTCACTTTATGACATGCTTGAATTAGTATTCTTGGAAGTACCCCAAGGATGATGGAGAATTCTTATCTGTCTTTGAGATGGCTCGGATTTTGTGCACCGATTATTTTGTGATTGTGTCTTTGAAGGGTGCTCGGCGGTCACGGCGTCTGGAGAGGAGGCCTCACTCTCAACAGAGGGAATTGTTGTGGAATGAATTATTGTGATGGATATGAATCATACATACAAGGAAAATGTCCGGCCGCATTTAATCTTTATGGAAAATGAAAGAAAATATTTAGTAAGCACGAGTATTTCAAATTAAAACCTCGTGTATTCTTGTGATGGGCGAGTAATTCAAATGAGATAAATTATTTTGGCATGAGCCATCGAGTGCAATCTTGTACTCACCGCATGTTTGTTTTAAATGTGCGAGTTGAGCGAGATGATGGATGGAGATGTGTCGGAGCGATGGAACCCTTTTGAATGCAATATATATTAGAAACCTTGAATACACATCGTCATATGTGTATTCACACGTTTCATTGCAATAGAATTTATTTTTTATGATGTTGATTAGTTGAATACTTCCGAACTTATGAGTTCTTGTATATATATTGGTTAAAGCTTCCTTGATTATTATTCCAAGTATTAGCCCCTGCTAAATCGTACTTAGGATTTAGGGGCTGTTACAATAACTCTACTGTCATCAGTATTCGGTAAGCCCATCAAGGGTCATCAAATCTATGTTCATTACAGGAAAATATATCTCGTCTCATCAAGATCTTCTTTACATCATAATTTCTTGATGTCTATCTCTTTACTGATCTGAAACTTTTAGGTGACCAAAATAAGTCAACCTACATCACTCTTGATGTTTATCACTTTACTAGCTCGAAACTTAGGTGACAAGATTAGTCAACCTATCTCTTACTTATTGGTTTCAAGGATTGAAGAGAATTCATCATAACAACTTACAAGAGGTACGTTCTCACAATTCAAGATGACAACTCTGAAGGTTTGAAACAGTATGTTCTTTGACTGAATAGTTGGGAGATAGGGTCCGAAGACCAGAATAATGACTCATCGAGATTTTTGGTCATATGGCCCGCCGCACCGTCACAAATACTTTCTCAGACACATGAAGGCTTGGTTTCAAGAGGACGCTTTATGAAATATTCTGGTTGTAAACTTCTTTCGGAAGAAGTGAGAACTTAAGTGATATCTCAATTGAAACTAGATCAAAGAGTTAAACTCAATGATAGAACTTGGGTTATAAATAAAATTTGAACCTCATATAACTCAGAATAGGTCATTATAAATTGTAAGGGTTATCCATATACCACCATACTTTTCAAACTCTACTCATACTACTAAAATCCAATTTCTCAATTTACTTTCAAATTTCTTACCACCTCGTGGTCTATCATTCTGTGTAACCATAATACCAAACTCAACTGATTCTCATTTCTATTTTGTTTCTAACGAAAATGTCATAGTCAATTTGGAGTTCCGTCGTACATGAACATCCAAACAAAAGACTATACTCATGTCACTTATCGCATAGTGACATTCATCATCTCAAAATCATCATTCCATTCTTTGCTCTTTGATTTCCTCCTCTTTGTTCTCGTTGTTCTCATCATTCAACTCGAGATTCTCATTTCAATCTCTTTTTTGTTCTCATGATGGACTAAAATTCTCATAGTTCTCTTTCTATGTTCTTTCGCAAAAGGGATCATGCATCTTAAACAGTCTATGTTCTTTTGGGATAACATACCCTTTTCAAAAATAATTGGAAATTTGTAACTTTAAACATTCATAACATAACTCTTTCATAATAATCATGCTCATCAATTTTCTGAATTCAAAGATTTCACTGTGACATATTAATGTCAACATTTTCTTTTCATAACAAAAATTCTCATTGAATTCCACGAATTCAAAGATTTCTCTTTTGACATATCAATGTCAATAACAATTATTCTCATTGAATTCCATGAATTCAAAGATTTCTCTTTTGACATATCAATGTCAATACTTTCTCATATCACTTTCAACTCTTCACAACATAAAACATTATTTCAATTCTCATTCATAACTTTCATTCACATAACTTTCACTTTCTTTAAAACATCATTTCTCATAGTTTTCATTTCTCTTGAAAAATCATTTCAAGCATTATTCACAACTTTCATTCTCTAATATCTTTCAAAACTTTCATTTTCTTGAAAAAATCATTTCACTTTAATAACATTCACTTTCAAACTTCTCATTCTCATTCTCAAAACTTTGAGAAAGTCATTTACCTCTTTCCCGGTTGAGCTTGATGTGATGGAGTGTTGAGCATAGTCAGCTGATCTCTAGAAGTCTAGTGACTCAATCTAGATTTAACTTTGAAAGGAAGTTTGAGTTCAAGGAACGAGCTACTCTGATACCACTTTGTAACAGCCCGCCAACCCAAAGTACGGATTAGCAGGGACTGTTATTTGAAACGGGATTAAGTAACGAATAATACATAGAACACTGAATGGTGTGACATGTATCAGGAATATCTCTAGAATTTCAAGAGTTTAGGGTTTGAAAAAACATAATATACATATGACTTCATAATCTAGAAGGCGGAAAATATGTGAAATACACATATAACGATGCGTATTCAAGGTACAAACTTTCAACAACACAGATTCCTATTGCTCAACACTGCTCCATCGCATCACCAGCTCAACCTGCACATTTAAAAACAAACATGCAGGGCTGAGTACAAATAATGCACTCAGTGGACTCATGCCAAAAACATTTGCTCAACTTTAAATTACACTGCCCCATTACAGTAAGACACAAGGGTTTTATTTGAAAAGGCCTTGTGCTTACTAAAACATTTCATCATTTTCTCAAAACATCGCCTGCGCAGGCATTTTCTCTTTGTATGATCCATATCTTTCTCATATCTCATATAAACATCATCATCTCATAAACTCATCTCGCACCGTAGAAGGTGGCCACCTTCTACTGAGTGAACGACCGGCCGAGAATTGTCATTTCAGCACACATTCACCTTTCTCGTGCACGTAACCCTAGCCGGATATTACGCTTGGGCATAGGGTCCGATATAGATTTTCTAATAAGTTGGGGCGACCCGACAACTTAAGTCATTTCTCGGTTGGCGAACCAACAAACTCGATAGGATTCATACATAAAACATAAACACTTTGGACAGGTAATCATATCACTTATCAACATCATTTCTCAACTGAAAGCTTTGTAAATAAATGTAATATTCCGAAGAAACAAAAACCTAATTACGATATTTAAATCCGTAAATTAGGGTTTTACCGAATATTAAATTTTGAAAGACATCGAATATTGATTTCGATTCAGTAACGAAGTAAAGAATTCCTTATTAAATTCACTGAGAATTGTGAATTAAGGAATAGAATGTTATGAAGCAGTTCGGCTGTATAATTTTAACGTCGATTGCGTATCGATAGTCAGAATTTCATGAAATTTTCTAAGCAGCGAAGCTTGGAATTAAATTCCCATATTAATGGAATATTATTATTAATGTAAGTACGATCTTACTACGACCATTTTGAGATGAGTCGATTATTAATGTTTTGAGACGGTTCGAACGTTAACGTCTAGAGACGATTTGAAAAATGGGTTTAATGATCAAGGAATTATAGTATTTAATTTCCTATGATTATTTTATATTATTAATGTATTATTAAGCATTAAATCGATGATAGATCACGATGGAGTAATGATTCAACAATTTACTAAAATTCGAAAACCCTAATTCGAATTTTAGGGTTTTCTCACATGAAATGATACCATTAATTTTTCTTATGATATAATTTATTATCTAAACCATATGTTATGACATATATGTGTATGAATGGCATGAAAATGACTTATGTACCACTCATGTGATGAAGGAGCCGTGACCTATGATTAGTTGCCAAATTCACGCCATTTTATGTTTTTAATTAATCAAATGATATGTGTTTATTTTAGGATTATATCTTGATTAATACATATGTATTAATACTCAGCAAAATTGAAAACCACCCTTTGGATCCATGATAGCCGACGGCTATTCCCCCCATTGTGCATGCTTGATTTTATTCCATGCCCAATATAATGAGAGGCTTTTAGACTAACTAATCATCACTAGTGAGTCATAACCCACTATTAAGAGCTCCCATTATTTTATTGTTTTCATTGTGATAGCCGTGTGAGAGAGGAGAGAGATATAGGGAAGGACTGGTCTCCTTCCCCTCATTCCACTCATTTAAAACAACTTGAGCACTCAAACACTCTCCATTTCTCTCCCAAAAATCTGCTGCAACCGTGAACTTCTCCCTCCCCATTTTGAAAAATTCTTGTTCATCATCTCTTCTTCCATTCACCAAGCTTGATACATTAGACATTGTTCCTTGAATCCATACCATTCCTAAGGTAAGAATCGAACATGGGCTTCGATTTTCCTCTCATTTTACAAAAAAAAATTTCGAAGCATTGTACTTGAGGAATGCTTATGTTCTTGGTGTCCTTGTTTGCAAGATTTTATTTATGTATGAGTTCTTAATGATTTTCGGTTGTAAAAATAAGATAAAGCATGTTAAGTTTAGCCTATGTTATTGCATGTGTATTATTTGAAATGATCTAGCCAAAATATATTAAGTTTGAAGCTTAGACCATGTTAGAAATTTGTTCGAAAATGTTACAAGGTTTTGGGGTGATGTTCGAATGTTTTAAAAATTATTTTTAGGATGGATTATTGATCTATGATATGATGAGAGTTCATAGTGATTTATTTGGAATTTTTAGAAAATCTTATGCTTATTTTTCAAAATGACCGAGGCTTATTAAAATTTTATCTTGGTGGATGATTTTTATTTTGAACATGCAATGGTATATTGATGATCTAGGACTTTGATTATGTGTTACATGAATTTATTAGAATTTTTGAGAACCAAATACCCTATTATTTGAAAATGACCGAGACCTTAAAAATTTATATCTTTGTGTATGATTTTTATTTTAGACATGCAATGGTATATTGATGATCTAGGACCTTGATTATGTATTATATGAATTTATTAGAATTTTTGGAAACCAATTACACATTTGATTTCAAATAAACCGTGAGCTTCAAGCTCCATATGGTGATGATTCAAATAGTTTTTGGTAAATGTTATGATGTTATATTGTTATACTATAGTGTTTAAGCATGATATATTTTGTTGGAATTTTTATTAATTGTTTGGAAATTATTTGGAAAATACCAAGAGCATAAGGATTTAAATTCTTGATGAAGAAATGGTTTATGATGGACTATAGGTTATAAATGTGTTATAAATTAATGTTGGGACCTTGTACTAATTATATAAAAATTTTGAGAATTGTTGGACATATTTTGGAAAAATACCGTGGCCTTTATTATTGAATAAGGTGATGATCGATTGTTATATGGTTAATATTAATACATATTAATGACCATAGTGTATAATAATACACTATATGAATTTAGAAAAAAATTTGGAACCCATTTGGTAATTTTATGAAATTACCGTGAGCAATTGAGAAAGAATAAGGATTTTTAAATCCTTTTTAATTAAGTTTAATAATATATTATATGTCTAAACATTATTTTAGACATATTTGGATTTTATGAAATTTTATAAACATAGATTACTATGTTTATGATGAAACGTTATATTTAATAACGTTATAAAAGAAATATAATGTTTAATGAATAAATGGATTAATATTTAAGAAAAATATTAATAAAGTTTATCGATTTGCGTGACAAATCGAGGATTAGGACTTTACGAAAGGTAATCGATTGAAAATCGATTTATAATATGAATTAGTAAGGAAATTACTAAAGGAAGTCAAAATTGTTGACTTTTAAAGTCAACGTACGAAATACGTTCGATAAATACGCTAATACGCGTAAAACGTACTAATTAGGTAAAGAAACCTCATTAGTAAGAAAAGGTTTCGTAATTGAAATCCTTATATCGAGAAACGTATAAATACGTTGAACGTTTAAACCGGAAAGGTTAAAACGAAATAGTTGAACGTATCTCGAAGAACGAGAACTGTTCAATTGAAATACGCAATTGAAAAGCGTATTGAATTCGTTAAGGAATTCAGTTTATATCGATATAGAATATCGAAGATTATTCTAGATTTTGAAAGTCTCGAGAAACGTGAACGACGTACTAAACATCGCTTTTACGTAAAGGTGTGGACGCGGACGCGACGCTTACGGGCGTTGACGAGTAATCAGTTTAAGGCGAACAATAGTCGGTGGGCTTTCTTACCTCAATAAAGTGGGCTTCTTTTCTAAACAAAATGTGACTTCGCTATACTTTCAAATGAATTTATTTACGATGCTTATTTATTTGTTGAGAAAATGTTTACAAGATTACCGCGAAAATATTTATGTTTTGTGTATGTATCCTATCCATGAAATGTTATGAATGTTGATGGGTCGCTCCCAACTTATGAATGAAATCGATATCGGATCCTATGTCGGAAGGCTTATACCTGGCTTGGATTAACGTGTACACCTAAGGTGACTGTGTGCTGTAAGGACAATTCACGGCCGGTCACGGCGTCGTAGAGGGAGGCCTCCTTCACGACGTTCGACTATGATGATATGATGAAAGGATAAGGGATATGGATCATACCATGAAGTAAAATGCTTAGCGAGCAAGTGTTTATGAGCGATGAAAATGTTTTAGTAAGCATAAGATATTTCAAATAAAACCCTTATAACTTACCATGATATGACAGTGTAATTCAAGTATGATAAAATGTTTTCGGCATGAGTCCACTGAGTGCATTCTTGTACTCAGCCCTGCATGTTTGTTTTAAATGTGCGGGTTGGTATGATGGTGATGATGGAGGGTGTTGAGGAGCCAAGATAGCCTTTTTCGTTTTATGTTTAGACACCTTGAATACATATCGTCATATATGTATTCACACGTTTTCCGCTGCATTTATTTTGAACTATGATGAACTATGATGTATGGTAATATGACATTGACAGTTGAAGTCCTTCAGATCATTCGCATTCCTTTGGATCTGTTGGTCTAGCCCACCTGACATACCCAGTTTTTAATGTATGTTATGTTCCAAGTATGACAGTTTACATGTGATTTGCACCCTCATAATAGCCTTTCGGGGACCGTTCGTACTGTCCCATCATCCAGCCCTCCCTAATCCATCCTTGGGATTTGGGGTAGTTTAGGCGGGCTGCAACAGAGTGGTATCAGAGCTTGGTTTGCTTTTTGAACCCAAAATCTTCTTTCAAAATTAAGTCTAGATTGAGTCATTAGACTTCTAGAAACCAGCTGACTATACTCAACACTCCATCACATCCAGCTCAACCGGGACGAGGTAAATGATTTCTTCCTTAAACTCTTGGAAATGAAAAGTTTATTTATAAAGAAGATTGAAATGATATTTTGAAGGAAAATTGAGGATTTCAAAACTCTGTTTTTGGAAATCAATGAGAGTAGACCAATGTTGGGAAAGAGATGTATGATGTTTGAAATGAAAGTTATGAGTAAGAAAGTTTCAAAACTATATTTTGAAATCAAACAAGAAGTTATGCCAAGTGATCAAGATTTAAGATGAAAGTATATATTTGAACTAAGTTGAATGGCCAATGTTGAAATGATGAATTCAAATTGATATACATATATGAATTGATTATGTTGTCATTTTGGAACTTTATTTTCAAATTTCAAGATTTGTTATGATAAAAGATATGTCATCACAAGAAGAACATAGACTATATAAGGAGCATGATCACGTGTTACAAAAGAACTTAGACGTATGAACTTTCTTTCCTTTACAAGAACAAAGAGCGACAAGAAGAGCGAAAGTAGCGATAGCGAACACGAACGGCAAAAGGCGAGTGTGAAGATAAACAAAACGACTTGACTTTGGAAATGAGCGACATCGGCATTGCATCACAACCGACATGGGTGACCGTCGACTTTGACTTTGAATTTGAATTCAGAATGTCAAGCATCGACTTGAATACGTGGATGTGGTAGTCGTACTACGTCGGCATTTGCCTCAGATTTTGTACGATCGCGCAAATTTTCTGCACTGCGCGATAAATTTGTTTTATTCAGATTCTCTTTTTGGGACTCCGATTTACGCGTGGTTTTCACCTGCATACTCTAACACCCTGAACTTCATTTTTATGAAGGACAGAATTCTATTTCTATCTCCAGAATACTCTAGAGTCTGTTGAAAGTTAGTTCGAGTTTTATTTAGAGCGAAGATCTCATAGCATAACATATACCTTAGAACGCTACTAGGTAATAAGTTTCGAGTAGAATAAGAAGAGAGATATGATGTGTGCTATACCTTATGACGTTTATCTACCTTATAGATTGTTTAGTTTATCCTAGTTGCTTATCGGATGTACTTAAGTTACCTGTCTCGCTTATCGGATGACATTAGTTTGACTTATGTTAGTTTTGATCGTGACGGATGGAGGAGATCGTTATATAGCTAGGAGGAGGATAGGACCTCACGCTACACCCGAGGAAGTGATGCGCACCTATCGTGAGTGTTGGATGTGCTGTGGCGAGACTTGGGGAATTTCGATGTACTACCTTCGACTTTGGAGGAATGCTCGAGCATATGGCGTGACAGTTACGATGGTATCAAGCGTCTCTTAGCCATACTTCCATGCGTTTGGGAGGATTATGCTCGAGAGATATCGGGAGACTACATATATCGTGGGTCGGAGGCTATGATCGATAGGAGATTTGCAGTTTGTGAGTCATCGGCGTGTGTACAACATCTATGGAGTTGCACCGGGAACCTTATCTCCTCCGCGAGTATACTGGCGCGATGAATCGCGGAGTGGTTGTATGCGAGGTTCCACGAAGGTTGATCGGTAGTGCCTCCATATCTGTTTGATGAGGCGAGGCTTGCTCGGTGGATAAGCGGAGACAGAGCTTTAGGAGCTCTGTTTTCCCTCCGTGGTGTTTGGACATCCGTACATCCACTACTACCACCTCTACCACCGATGGCGGCTCCACTACCTCCGGTGAGCCATTCCGCAGACGGCGAGGATGAGTGTCGGACCCTCTTGATGGCTATAGTCGAGATACATGATGACTACGGCCCGATTGGCGATGACTACGATCCGATCGCGACATACATATGGTAGGAGATAGCGTAGCGGGAACATCCGGAGATGCGTGCGGTGAGGATGATTACGAGAGAAGAAGATCACGAGGAGGATGAGAGGAGGAAGATGCGGAGCGAAGGCGTTAGATGAAGACTTAAGTAGAGCGTTAATATGATTAGCGTGTATGCTTGTTTCTTTTTATGTGTATGGGGCGATGGGAAGAAAAACTTAATGTTTTGTAAGGCCATGTGAGCGGGATGTATGTTTTGTTTTGAGGCTTGTTGGTTTAAAGCGACACGCCTACGACAAAGTTTTGGATATATATATATATATATATGACCTGAATGGGCTTTTTGGCAAAATTGTTTATGACAAAGGCGAAATATTTTATTAAAGTCGTTTTACAATGAGGCTATGATGATATTCTATTATGTTAGATTATGAAAGTAATGAGTGATCTTGATTATATGTTTTATATAGCATAATGCCTCTAGACAGATCCGAACAAGGAATTAGAGGCGGAGGAAGAGGAAGACCTGGGGAAGAGGTAGAATCCCGAACAAGAAGTCGGGATATACACACCACCTCCACCACCTCACACTGAGCAGGATAGAGGAACTATTTCTCGAGACAGAACCCTCATGTCTTCAATGGAAAGGAAATCCCGAGGCGAGAACAATGGATGAGAACCATGGAGCGGATCTTTAACTTACGAGATGTACAGCTGGAGGCGTTTGTTGTGTATAACTTTTCGACTAAGTGGACTGTGACTTACGGTGGGAAGCGGAAAGAAGACTTTCTGTGAGAACAAATGGAAGAGTTTATGTGGGAGGACTTTAAGAAGAGGTGTATGACAAGTATATACCAAAGAGCTATAGGAAGAAAAAGAGCACGAATTCTTACGTGCTAAAGCGAGAGAAGATATGCATGTAACCGACTATGATCGCACTTTTGCGACATGTCGAGATATACCTTGGATCAGTAGACACAGACTTGAAGATGTCGGAAAAATTTGGGTCGGGTCTAAGGCGGAGATAAGAATGTCTCGCTTGATCATGGAGACTTGACCTACACCGAGGCTCTTGGGCGAGCTCTTGATATTGAGGCGGCGATGCACGAAGACAAATCGGTGTCGGCTCGGACCGAGAATCAATGGATAAGGGAAAAGGAAGTGGGAGGCGAGTCGGGAAATAGCAGGGAAGCTTTGAGAATGCAAGTAACAAGCGACCATGGCGAGGAAACATGGCACGGCCGGGATAGGGTTGGAAGAGGCGACTTTTGTTCCTCGACAAGAGGCCCACAAGAGCAAATGAGGGCTCTTCCATGCCTCGAAATGCCGAAGAATGCACAAAGGGATGTGCATGGCGGGCGGTGGGAGCTGTTTAAGTGCGGGATGAAAGGGCATTACGCTAATTTTGCCCGAGGACACGTTCGGAAGCGATGGTAAGGCGAACCAACCCGGCAATGTCCAGCCACTCGAGCTATTCATTTCCACCCCAACCTCGCAATTGCAACCTCAACAACAATGGCAGCAACCTCAAATTCCGGCAACAACCGTGGCGGCCACCTCAACAACAACAAGGCGGCAACCACCACGACAACGCCGGCGACCGGCCGAACGGCGACGGGAACCAACAAGGCAAGCACCCGTCGGCCTCGGTCGGCCGAGCTAGAGCATATGCCTTACACGGAGGCAAAGCGAGCAGAATCAGGAAACTGGCGGTATGGGAACTCTTCTCCAGCGTGCACATGATAATATTGTTCGATATGGGTGCTTCGCATTCCTTTATAGCAAGATCATGTGTAGAAATGTTGGAACTTAGGTCCGAAAAAGCAAATCAGGATATGAGAATCTCTTCACCTATAGGAGGGATTATGACTATTACACATATCTGCTCGAACCTAGAGTTGACACTAGGATCACTTAAGGTTATGGCGAATAATCTGAACATAATACCCATGGGTGACGTAGATATAATCCTAGGAATGGACTGGTTAGCTAAGAATCATTCCACGATTCTTTGCAAGGAAAGGAAAATTTCATTTCACTTTCCTAGACAAGAAGCTACGCACTTTCACGGAATCAGCATGGGAAGGAGAATCCCGATTGTATCAGCATTGAAGGCGAGAAGGATGATAAACCAGAAAGGATGCCATGCATTTCTCGTTTACCTGAACGGAGAAGATAAACCGAAAATGGAGATTGAAGACATAGAAGTTGTTCGAGAATTCTCGGACGTATTTCCTAAAGATCTACCAGGATTACCTCCTGATAGACAATTGGAATTCACCATCGACTTGGAACCAGGATCGGCTCCAGTGTCGAAGGCGCCCTATAGAATGGCTCCAAAGGAATTGGAAGAACTGAAGATCCAAATCCAAGAATTGTTGGACCTAGGCTTCATTAGACCTAGTGTTTCGCCTTGGGGAGCGCCTGTTTTGTTTGTCAAGAAAAAGGATGGTTCTTTGAGAATGTGCATAGATTATCGGGAACTGAACAAGATGACGCTCAAGAACAAATACCCTTTGCCAAGGATTGACGACCTGTTTGATCAATTACGAGGAGCAGGTGTATTCTCAAAGATTGATCTCAAGTCAGGTTATCACCAACTCAAAATACGGCCGGAAGATGTACCTAAGACTGCATTCCGAACCAGATATGGCCACTATGAGTTCATAGTTATGCCGTTCGGATTAACCAATGCACCAGCCGTATTTATGGACCTCATGAACAGAGTGTTTCATCCATACTTGGACAAATTCGTTTTGGTCTTCATAGATGATATCCTTGTCTATTCGAAGAATGAAGAGGACCATAAGGAACATCTAAAACGATGTTGCAAACCTTGAGAGTTGAAAAGCTTTTCGCTAAGTTTAGCAAATCAATTTTGGTGAAGGAAGTAATGTTCCTTGGACACATTGTGTGCAGAAGGCATTAAAGTGGATCCACCAAGGTAGAAGCGATACAAGGATGGAAATCGCGAGAACTCGAGCGAGATCATAAGTTTTACGGGACTAGCTGGTTATTCTGGGAGATTCATCGAGGATTCTCCAAATTGCAAGACCAATAACTTGACTACTCCGAAAAGGAATCAAGTTCAATTGAATTTGAAGAATGTGAGCGAGTTTTCAAAACTCGAGGAAAAGTTGACAAGTGCACCGGTGCTAGCGATTCGGAGCGAGACAAGGGTATGTAGTTTATCTGATGCTTCTAAGAATGGGTAGGTTTTGTTTTGATGCAAGAAGGAAAAGTGATAGCATATGCATCCGACAACTTAGACCACATGGTGAACTATCGACTCACGACTTGGAATTAGCGTGATGGTTCATACATTGAAAATCTGGAGACACCATCTCTATGGGTGAGATGTGAGATCTTCTGGATCATAAGAGTTTGAAGTACTTCTTGAGCAAAGAGATCTAAATATGAGGCAAAGAAGATGGCTCGAACTAGTGAAGGATTACTGTTGTGGTATTAACTATCACCCGGGTAAAGCGAATGTAGTAGCTGACGCCTTAAGTCGTAAGAATCAAACCAAACTAGGATGTCTCCTTACACAAGAAGAAAAACTCGTTGAGGAGTTTAAAAGAATGAGGATTGAATTGGTTGAACAACCAGAGACAATCACGAGTTGTATTGCTACACTCACATTGACGTTTGACTTAAGAAAAAGAATCATTGAGAGACAAAGGATGGAGGAAAAGTTAGAAAAGATAAGAGAAAGGGTAAGGTCTGAAGGATTAAAGAACTTCCAGGAGGCATCAGACAATGCCTTACTGTTTGAAGGAAGGATATGCGTTCCAGACAACGCAGAGCTTCGAAATGAAATAATGAGTGAGGCTCACGAAACACCCTATACCGCCCACCCAGGCAGTACTAAGATGTACCAAGACCTAAAAGAAAAGTTCTGGTGGGAAGGCATGAAACGAGACATAGCTTCTTTCGTAGAAATTTGTCTTATTTGCTAGCAGTGAAAGCGTTACATCAGCGTCCTACGGAAGTTCTGACCGTTGGGAATACCGAGTGGAAATGGGATGAGATAACGATGGACTTCGTTACGAACTTATGCAAATCGAGAAGAGGAACACCGTTATATGGGTAGTTGTTGATAGACTCACTAAGAGTGCTCACTTTCTACCAATTCGAATACTTATGGATCGACAAGTTAGCCCGGTATGCGTAAAAGAAATTATCGACTTCATGGAGTACCAAAATCTATTACATCGATAGAGACTCCAAGTTCACCTCCAGATTAAGGGTTAGCTTACAAAAAGAATTGGGTGGCCGAACTTGACTGACATTTCACCCAGGTGATGGGCGATCGGAAAGAATGATTCAGACACTAGAAGATATGTTGAGAACAGTAGTGTTGGATCGAGGTGCAAAGTGGGAAGATGTTTTACCCCTTATTGAGTTTTCCTACAACAATAGCTATCAGCGACGATTAATATGGCCCCATCTGAAGCCTTGTATGGCGAAATGTAGATCACGCTTTATTGGGATGAAGTGGGTGAGAGGAGAATTATAGGGCGGGGCGATAAATGAAATGATTGAAATCGTCGGACAAATTAGGCGAAAGAATAAAGGAAGCTCAAGATAGGCGAAATCTTCTGACGATCGTGTAGATCGAGCTACAATTTGAAAATGGAGATAAAGTGTTTCTTAAAGTCTATCCATCGAAAAAGGATTATCATATTTGGATTGAAAGGAAAAATAAGACCCGTTTTATAGGACCTATGAGATCTAGAGAGGATAGGCCCGGTGGCCTATAGGTTAGCTCTTCCGCCAAATTTGGGAATGTACACAACGTTTTCACGTGTCACAACTAAGAAAATCGTACGATCCAAAACACGTGATCCATCAAGACGACGTGATCCTCAAGCCAGACATGAGCTATGAAGAAGAACCCACGGCAATACTCGACCATAAAGTTCAGCAACTACGGAACAAGTCAATTCCGCTAGTCAAAGTGCTGTGGAGACATCATGGACAAGAGGAAGCCACGTGGGAACTTGAAGACGCTATGAAAGAACGATACCCCGAATTATTTTCTAAAGGTATTTAAGGGGGGTAGAATGTAATATTCCGAAGAAACAAAAACCTAATTACGATATTTAAATCCGTAAATTAGGGTTTTGCCGAATATTAAATTTTGAAAGACATCGAATATTGATTTCGATTCAATCACGAAGTAACGAATTCCTTATTATATTCATGAGGATTGTGAATTAAGGAATAGAATGTTATGAAGCAGTTCGGCAGTATAATTTTAACGTCGATTGCGTATCGATAGTTAGAATTTCATGAAATTTTCTAAGCAGCGAAGCTTGGAATTAAATTCCTATATTAATGGAATATTATTATTAATGTAAGTAAGATCTTACTACGACCATTTTGAGATGAGTCGATTATTAACGTTTTGAGACGTTTCGAACGTTAATGTCTAGAGACGATTTGAAAAATGGGTTTAATGATCAAGGAATTATAGTATTTAATTTCCTATGATTATTTTATATTATTAACGTATATTAAGCATTAAATAGATGATAGATCACGATGGAGTAATGATTCAACAATTTACTAAAATTTGAAAACCCTAATTCGAATTTTAGGGTTTTCTCACATGAAATGATACCATTAATTTTTCTTATGATATAATTTATTATCTAAACCATATGTTATGACATATATGTGTATGAATGGCACGAAAATGACTTATGTACCCTCATGTGATGAAGGGCCGTGACTATGATTAATTGCAAAATTCACGCCATTTTGTTATATGCTTTGCTATGCTATGTTTTTAATTAATCAAATGATATGTGTTTATTTTAGGATTATATCTTGATTAATACATATGTATTAATACTCAGCAAAATTGAAAACCACCCTTTGGATCCATGATAGCCGTGCTATTCCCCATTGTGCATGCTTGAATTTTATTCCCATGCCCGATATAATGAGAGGCTTTAGCACTAACTAATCATCACTAGTTAGTCATAACCCACTATTAAGAGCTCCCATTATTTTATTGTTTTTCTTGTGATAGCCGTGTGAGAGAGAGGAGAGAGATATAGGGGAGGACTCTTCTCCTTCCCTCATTCACTCATTCAAAACAACTTGAGCACCCAAACACTCTCCATTTCTCTCCCAAAAATCTGCTGCAACCGTGAACTTCTCCCCCCCAATTTTGAAAAATTCTTGTTCATCCTCTCTTCTTCCATTCACCAAGCTTGATACATTAGACATTGTTCCTTTAATCCATACCATTCCTAAGGTAAGAATCGAACATGGGCTTGATTTTCCTCTCATTTACAAAAAATTGAAGCATTGTACTTGAGGAATGCTTATGTTCTTGGTGTTCTTGTTTGCAAGATTTTGATTTATGTATGAGTTCTTAATGATTTTCGGTTGTAAAAATAAGATAAAGCATGTTAAGTTTAGCCTATGTTATTGCATGTGTATTATTTGAAAGGATCTAGCCAAAATATATTAAGTTTGAAGCTTAGACCATGTTAGAAATTTGTTCGAAAATGTTCTGAGGTTTTGGGTGATGTTCGAATGTTTTAAAAATGATTTTGAGGATGGATTATTGATCTATGATATGATGAGAGTTCATAGTGATTTATTTGGAATTTTAGAAGATCTTATGCTTATTTTCAAAATGACCGAGGCTTATTAAAATTGTATCTTGGTGGATGATTTTTATTTTGAACATCTGATGGTATATTAATGATCTAGGACCTTGATTATGTGTTACATGAATTTATTAAATTTTTGGGAACCAAATACCTATTATTTGAAAATGACCGAGACCTTAAAAATTTATATCTTGGTGTATGATTTTTATTTTGGACATGCAATGATATATTGATGATCTAGGACCTTGATTATGTATTATATGAATTTATTAGAATTTTTGGAAACCAATTACATTTGATTTCAAATAAACCGTGACTTCAGCTCCGTATGGTGATGATTGAATGGTTTTAGTAAATGTTATGATGTTATATTGTTATACTATAGTGTTTGAGAATGATATATTTTGTTGGAATTTTTATTAATTGTTTGGAAATTATTTTGTCACGACCCCCTCCGGACCAACCCGGTTTGGAGGCGACTAATACTAGGAGTAGTATTTTAGGGGTTACATGGGTAAAATAAAGATGCATAAAATAAACTAACATGCTTGAGCGCGAATATGAGGTGATGTCATAATGTTTTTGAAAAGGTTTAGGCCATGGGACCCCAAAACTTGGCACGATCCGATGGACCTCGATAGTTTGTAAACATAAAGCATAAATAAATGAGTTGAGTATAGCGGCGGAAAGTGTGTGAATACATATATGACGATATGCATTGAGTATAACCCACAAATTCAAGTAAATCGGTCGAGGACCTTTGGACTCTCAACACGTCTGTAAATTTAAAACAAACATGCGGGGCTAAGTACAAGAAATTGCACTCGGTGGACTTATGCGAAAACATTTGATAATATTTGAATTATCTTTGCCAATATCGAGTAAGTCGCGAGGATTTTAGTTAAAAATGTCTTGTCTTACCAAATCATTCGGTTAAGTAAACATAGCACGGCGGACATTTTCTTGGTGTGTATGGTCCGTATCTCATAGTCCTGATACATAATAATAAATAAATAAGCGTCGAGAGGAGGCCTCCCATCTGACGCCGTGACCGACCATAATCGTCTGACTACGATCGCTCTCTGCAAGCATATGTTAAACACGTATAGTTCCAACCTTCACGCCAATCCTAGCGGGCATTTATCATCCGACACGGGACGGAGCATTAAAAGGTTGGGTGCTACCACAACAATTGATTTAATAATTCCAACAATCTCACACGGCCTACCGGGCGTAATGAGATAGGATCCGTACCAGCGAAATATTTTGGCGGTGTAATGCGGTAAAACATTTGTTAAGCGGTTGTAGGATAAGTCTTTGTAAATAAACTCATTTGAAATAACGATGAAAGTCACGTTTAGTGGGTTGAAAAGGCCCACATTTTAAAGATAAAAGCCCACTGGACTATGGTTCGTTGTAAAAGTCTACAGGTTGTTCGTTCGTCGAAATCCGTTCTTTGCGTTTGCGTCCACCTTTACTGGCGAGGCTTTGATGCGTCGCTCAGTCTCGAGACTTTCAAAGCTATGATAAACTTGATATTTCATATCGATGTGATCTAATTCATAGTGAATTGATACGTCTCTAACTGCGTATCGATTGACTTGTTCTGATTCATCGAGATCGTTCAGCGATATAAGTCGTTTTCGATATATGGATTTCTTTTGGGAAATCTTTTCTTACTAATGATTATCATACTCAATTAGTATATCTTCACAGCGTCTTGACGTATTTATAAGCGTATATTAAATGCGTTTGACTTGAAAAGTCGGCGAAGTCGACAACCAGTCGACAAAAGTCGATGATTTTGACTTTTAAAATAATAACTTCTTACTATTTTGTTTTATAAATCGAATTCGATCGATTTGAAAGCGTAAAGTCCTATTTTCGATTTACCTCGTAAATCGAGGACTTCTCATATTTTAGCATTTTAAAACCCTTTTATAAATAAAAAGCGTATTTTGGTTTTAAGCGTTATAAAATGAGCGTTAAGTCTCAAACATATCAATCTATGTCTATAAAATTTTGTAAAATTAAATTCTGTCCGAATATTAATTTAGCAATTATTTCATTAATAAACTGTTTTAAAAAGATTTAAAATCCTTATTAATTATCGAAAACTTCGATAATTAATTTAAAAATATCAAATGACTTTTGAAAAATTTTCTAAATTAATATAGTGCATTATTATACACTATGGTCCAGAATATGAATTTATAAAATTCATATGGTATTATTGCTATTTATTTGTATATATACATATATACATTTACGGTAATTTCAAATAAATAGGAATAATTATCCAAAAATTCCCAAAATTGATATATACTTAGTATATATCCCAACATCAATATACATCACCAATATAACCTATAGTTCATCATAACCATTCATTTAATAATATATAGCAATTATTCACGGTAATACTTGATAATTACGAATAATTAGCAAATAAATTCTAAAATTCTAAATAAATTCCAACATCATTAAACATTATATTATAACATTGTAACATCATAACATCAACCAAAAACATTTGAATCATCACCATATGGAGCTCAATAGCTCTCGGCTTTTGGATTCAAAATGTTATTTGATTTTCAAAATTCGATAATTATATACTATGTTTATACACTATAGTATACTAATATAACATCATAATATTTATCAAAACTAATTAAATCATCACCTTCAAGAGCAACAAGCTCACGACTTATTTGATTTAAAATAGTATTTGATTTCCAAAATTCTAATTAATTCACACAATGCATAAATAATATACTAAAGCATTAAAACATCATTACATGCTCAAAATTAAAATCATACACGAAGCTATACAATTATAAGCTCACGGTACTTTTCATAAATCATAGCATATGGTTTCAAAATTTCTAATTAGATCATAGAACATATAATCAAGGTTCTAAAGAATTAATATGTCATTACATGCTTGAAATAAAAATTTTACACTAAGGTATAACATAGATAAGCTCACGGTTCTAATGAAAATTCAAGCTAGGGTTTTCCTAAAATTTCTAAATTCATACCATAGTCTTAAATCATAACATAGATCAATAGTACATGCTTAGAACACACTAATAAGCATTCGGTCACTACCATATTATTTTCTGAGTTTTGAAAATTATTTCAACACATACTTTGGTTGAAAATTATGCATAGGCTAGATACATTCATACATTTCATATATAATATCCTATCTTCATTTACACATACTTCTCATATATTTTCAAAATACAATCCTCGAGAATATGTATGTAAATAATAGCTCATGCTCAAGAACATCTTAAACACATATGTATACCTATATAACACTTTCGAACACATATATACATACATGAACAAGATCGAAAATTTGATTAAAGGAGATGAATAATCGAAGCTATTGGTCTCATTTACCTTTGAAATGGTATAATATCACAAGGATATGATATGGTATTAGACTTGGTGAAGGAATGAGAAGAAGGGGAAGAAGCAAGGCTCTCGATTTTTTTTCTGAAAATGGGGAAGGCTGTTCGAAATTTTCAGAGAAGAAATGGGAGAGATGGAGAGGATTTTGGTGTTCAAAAATTGTTGGGAGAGTGTATAATGAGAGTGGGGTGAATGGGGAGAGTCCCTCCTATACCTATCTCTCTCTCTCTCTCGATTTTGGCCAAGAATTGGCACAAAATCTGCAGCACATTGATTTGTTTTAGGGTGATGATTAAGGAGTGTTAAGTGAGCTCTTCATGCATTGGTCCTTTTGAAAAAGGGGTAATTATTTGTAGTGGGGAAGAGTGAGAGAGCCGGCGCATGGGGGGGTAGGTTTAGGCTGATTTTAATTCATTTTTATACACTAATACATAATATATATCACACATGATTATAGATATATAATACTAGTCATAAAAATAATTAAATCATCACATAGTCACCTTTCGAAATTACAGAAAATAAATGAGAAAAATAGGATTTAAAATATAAATTACACCTATTATTGATACTCATGTAATTTTAGGTCATATATATCATAATATATGATTTAGATATTAAATAAAAGCATAGGATAAAATTATTACACATTTGAGCATATAAAACCCTAATTTGAAAATTAGGGTTTCAATTTATAAAAACTGAAACCTTGATTTTTATGGTTAAAATTCTGATTTAATGCTTAATAATATCTATATATATCATATTATAAAGTTTAGATACCATAGGATAATTTAATGGTATCATTTCATGTGATAAAACCCTTATTTATAAGTTTAGGGTTTTCGAAATTAAATTCGAAAATATCGAGTTTAATAACTCAAATATTGATTTTAATAATCATTAATACTGTAATTATATAAAATAATAATAGGAAATTAATTATTATAATTTCACGAGCATTAAACTCGTTTTCAAGCGTCTGCAGGCGTTGGCCTTCAACGTCTCAAAGCGTTCAAAATCGACTCATCTCAAAATGGTGCAGATAAGTTCATACTTACTCAATAAATATATTCCTTTTAATAAAGGAATTAAGATGGAAATTAATTCCAGCTTCACCGCTCGAAAAATTTCATGAAAAGGCGGCGTTCGATCTGCGTTTGACGTTAGAATATATTGATGAATCATTTCGTAATATTTCAATCTTAAATTCACAATCCTTAGTGAATTATAAAAGGAATTCGTTATAACGATATCGCATCGGAATCACAAGATTCGATGTCGTAAAAGATAATATCTGTGAAAACCACAATTACGGGTTTAGAATCAATGTCGTATATTCGTTTCTTTGGAATATTACATATTTCGAAAATACCGAGAGCATAAGGATTTAAATCCTTGATGAAGAAATGGTTTATGATGGACTATAGGTTATAAATGTGTTATAAATTAATGTTGGGACCTTGTACTAATTATATAAAATTTTTGAGAATTGTTGGACATATTTTGGAAAAATACCGTGGCCTTTATTATTGAATATGGTGATGATCGATTGTTATATGGTTAATATTAATACATATTAATGACCATAGTGTATAATAATACACTATATGAATTTAGAAAAAATTTGGAACCCATTTGGTAATTTTATGAAATTACCGTGAGCAATTGAGAAAGAATAAGGATTTTTAAATCCTTTTTAATTAAGTTTAATAATATATTATATGTCTAAACATTATTTTAGACATATTTGGATTTTATGAAATTTTATAAACATAGATTACTATGTTTATGACGAAACGTTATATTTAATAACGTTATAAAAGAAATATAATGTTTAATGAATAAATGGATTAATATTTAAGAAAAATATTAATAAAGTTTATCGATTTGCATGACAAATCGAGGATTAGGACTTTACGAAAGGTAATCTATTGAAAATCGATTTATAATATGAATTAGTAAGGAAATTACTAAAGGAAGTCAAAATTGTTGACTTTTAAAGTCAACGTACGAAATACGTTCGATAAATACGCTAATCTAGCGTAAAACGTACTAATTAGGTAAAGAAACCTCATTAGTAAGAAAAGGTTTCGTAATTGAAATCCTTATATCGAAGCGTATAAATATATTGAGCGTTTAAGCGGAAGGTTAAAGCGAAATAGTTGAGCGTGTCTCGAAGAGCGAGCATTCGATTGAAATCGCAATTGAAAAGCGTATTGAATCGTTAAGGAATTCAGTTTATATCGATATAGAATATCGAAGATTATTCTAGATTTTGAAAGTCTCGAGAAGCGTGAGCGGCGTACTAAACATCGCTTTTACGTAAAGATGTGGGCCAGCGACGCGACGGTACGGGCGTTGACGAGTAATCAAGTTTAAGGCGAACAATAGTCGGTGGGCTTTTCTTACCTCGATAAAGTGGGCTTCTTTTCTAAACAAAAATGTGACTTAGCTATACTTTCCAAATGAATTTATTCGATGCTTATTTCATTTGTTGAGAAAATGTTTACAAGATTACACGAAAATGTTTATGTTTTGTGTATGTATCCTATCCGTGAAATGTTATGAATGTTGATGGGTCGCTCCCAACTTATGAATGAAATCGATATCGGATCCTATCTTGGGAAGGCTTATACAGCTTGGATTAACGTGTACACCTAAAGGTATTTGTGTCTTTGTAAGAGACAATTCACGGCGGTCACGGCGTCGTGAGGAGGCCTCCTTCACGATGTTCGACTATGATGATATGATGAAAGGATAAGGGATATGGATCATACAGCATAAGTAAAATGCTTGCCAAGCAAATGTTTATGAGTGATGAAAATGTTTTAGTAAGCATAAGATATTTCAAATAAAACCCTTATAACTTACCATGATATGACGATGTAATTCAGTATGATAAAATGTTTCGGCATGAGTCCATGAGTGCATTCTTGTACTTTCGACCACGCATGTTGTTTTAAATATGCGGTTGATTTGTGATAGTGATGATGGAGGTGTTGAGGAGCGAAGCGCCCTTTTCGTTTTATGTTAAGACACTGAATACATATCGTCATATATGTATTCACCGTTTTCATTGCATTTATTTTGAACTATGATGAACTATGATGTATGGTAATATGACATTGTGATTGAAGTCCTTGGATCATTCGCATTCCATTGGATACATTGGTCAGCCCACTGGCATACCAGTTTTTAATATATGTTATGTTCCAAGTATGACAGTTTACATGTGATTTGCACCCTCATAATAGCCTTTCGGGGACCGTTAAATCTTGTCCATCGTCCGAGCCTCACTAATCCATCCTTGGGATTTGGTGTAGTTTAGGCGGGCTGCGACAATAAATACTTTTCATTTCGAAGAAAGCATCGTAAATAAAAGAGTTTTGAAGAAAAGCCCACCTGGTACGTAGCTTTTCAACAAAGTTCCTTTCTAACGTCAACGATCACATTGCGTTACATCTCTATGTAAGAAACTATTTTAGTACATTGGTCATGTTTTTCGAGAACGTCAAAGTCTAATAAGATTCGGGGATCTCTCTAATCAATTCAATAAGTCTTACATGTCTTAGCGTGTCTAATCATTGTAAACCGTATTTCATGAAAAGGCGGCGTTCGTCTGGCGTTTGGCGTTAGAATATATTAATGAATCATTTCGTAATATTTGATCCTTAAATTCACAATCCTTAGTGAATTATAAAGGGAATCGTTATAACGATATCGCATCGAATCACAAGATTCGATGTCGTAAAAAAGATAATATCTGGCAAAACCCTAATTACGGGTTTAGAATACCGTAATCGTATATTCGTTCTTTGGAATATTACATTCCACCCCCTTCGAAAAATTTCGTCCGAAATTTGTATACCTCTAGAAAAATAAATGGGAATTATTTTTCCTCGCTTCTTCAAGCTCCCCGTGGAAACTTCTTGTCGTGGTGTCTCCACTGACACTTTGACTAACGGATCGACTTGCTCCGTAGTTGCTGAACTTTGTGGTCAAGTATGGCTGCGGGTTCTTCTTATAGCTCGTGTAAACAAGAGGATCACGTCGTCTTGGTGAATCACGTGCTTTGGGTCGTGAACGTATTTTCGTAATTGTGAGACGTGAAAAACATTATGGACATTTCCTAGGTTTGGCGGAAGAGCCAACCTATAAGCTACTGGACCTATCCTTTCTAGGATCTCATAAGGTCCTATGAAACGGGGTCTAAGCTTTCCTTTCAGGCCAAACCTGACAATCCCTTTCGATGGAGAGACCTTAAGGAATACTTTGTCTCCATCCTCGAACTGTAGCTCGGATCTACGCGTATCAGCGTAAGATTTCTGTCTGTCCTGAGCCTCTTTTATCCTCATCCTAATTTGTCGAACGATCTCGATCATTTCGTTCACTGCATCAGGCCCTATGACTTTTCTCTCACCGACTTCATCCCAATAAAGTGGTGATCTACACTTCTTGCCATACAAGGCGTATGAGGGCCATGCCGATCGTCGCTTGACGATAGCATTGTTGTAAGCAAATTCAATCAGAGGTAAAATATCTTCCCATTTTGCACCTCGATCCAAAATTACGGTTCTAAGCATATCTTCTAGCGTTTGGATCGTTCTCTCCGACTGTCCATCGGTTTGTGGGTGGAATGCTGTACTGAAGTTTAATCTCGTACCCAGTTCTCTAAGCTAATCCAGAATCTGGATGTGAACTTGGAGTCTCGATCAGAGGTAATAGATTTTGGCACTCCATGTAGTCGTACAATTTCCTTAACGTACAGCTGGGCCAACTTATCGGATCCATAAGTGCTTTGAATAGGTAGAAAATGAGCACTTTTGGTAAGTCTATCACAATTACCCATATGGTGTGTTTATCTTCTCGATTTGGGTAAGCTTGTGAAATCCATCGTTATATCGTCCCACTTCCATTCGAGGATTTCCAACGGTTGTAACTTCCCGTAAGGACGTTGGTGTAGAGCCTTCACTTGTTGACAAACAGACAGCGTTCTCTGAAAGCTATGTCTCGTTTCATGCCTTCCCATAAAATATTTTCCTTGGTCTTGGTACGTCTTAATCTTTGCGGGTGGGCGGTGTAGGGCGTGTCGTGAGCCTCACTCATGATTTTAGATTACGGAGCTCGGCGTCGTCGGAACGCATATCCTACCTTCAAACAATAAGGCGTTATCCGGCCTCTTGGAAATTCTTGAATCCTTTGGACCTTAGTCTTTCTCGGATCTTTTCAACTTTTCCTCCATCCTTTGTCCCTCGACAATTCTTTTCTTAGATCAGGATGTCGGTGTGGCGTAGCGATCTGACTCTATTGTCTGGGTGGTTCAACCGATTCAATCTTCATTCTACCAAACTCTTCAACGAGTTTTTCCTCTTGTATAAAGAGACATCCTAACTTTCGGTATGGCTCTTTACGACTCAGGCGTCGGCTACTACATTAAACTTTGCCGGGTGATAGTTAATACCACGGTCGTAATCTTTTACTAATTCTAGCCATCTTCTACATCTCATAGTCAAATCTCTTTGTTGAAGAAGTACTTCAAACTTTTGTGGTCCGTGAAGATCTCACATCTCACACCATAGAGATGGTGTCTCCAAATTTTAGGGCATGAACTACATTTGCTAATTCCAAATCGTGGGTTGGGTAGTTCAGCTCGTGGGAGTCTGAGTTGTCGGGATGCATAAGCTATCACTTTTTCTTGCGTCAAAACACAACCAGCCCAGTCTTAGATCGTCGGTATAGACCACATAACCCTTATCCGCACGGGATTGCTAGGCTGGTGCTTGGTCAATTTTCCTCGAGTATTTGGAAACTCATCTCACACTCATCGTCCAATTGAACTTGATTCCTTCCGAAGTAGGCGGGTTATTGGCTTTGCAATTTTGGAGAATCCTTGATGAATCTCCTATAGTAGCTTGACTAATCTAGGAAACTTCTAATCTCGTCTTTGAGTCTTTGGTGATTTCCATTCTTGCAGCCTCTACTTTATTTGGATCTACCTTTATACCTTGATGAACACGATGTGTCCAAGGAACATAACTTCCTTCACCAAAACTCACACTTGCTAAACTTAGCAAAGAGTCTTTCATTTCTCAAGGTTGCAAAACCGTTCGTAGATGTTCATATGATCCTCTTCATTCTTTGGTAAATAAGGATATCATCTATGAAGACCAAAACAAATTTATCCGAAATGGATGGAATACTACATTCATGAGGTCCATGAATCGGTGGTGCATTGGTTAATCCGAATGGCATAACTATGAATTCATAGTGGCCATATCTGGTTGGAATGGGTCTTGGTACATCCTCGGACCGTATTTTCATTTGGTGGTATCGACTTATGGTCGATTCTCTAGAATACACCCGCTTCCTCGTAATTGATCAAGCAGGTCATCAATTCGGGTAAGGGTATTTGTTCTTTAGTGTCGTCTTATTTAGCTCCCTATAATCGATGCACATCCTCAAAGAACCATCCTTCTTCTTAACAAACAAAACAGTGAGCTCCCCAGGGTGAAACACTCGGCTAATGAATCTTAGATCCAAAGTTCTTGGTTGGTTTTACTCTTCTAGCTCCTTTGGGGCCATCCTGGGCGCTGCGACCACTGGGGCTGATCAGGGCTCCAAGTCGATGGTAAACTCTAGTTGTCTGTCGGGAGGCAATCTGGTAGATTCTCGGAAAATCGTCCAGAAAATTCTTGGGCGACTTCAATGTCTTCTACCAGCTTGGGTTTATCCTCATCGTTTAAATAAACAAGGAATGCATGGCATCCTTACGGTTCATCATCCTCCTAGCTTGTAGTGGTTATACTATGGAATCCTCCTCCCATGCCGATCCGGTGGAAGTGCGTGGCTTCTTGTCGGGAAAGTGAAGCAAATTTTCCTTTCCTTATAGAGAATCGTGGAATGATTCTTAGCTAACTTGATCCATTCCGAGGATTATGTCTACATCATCCATGGGTATTATGTTTAGGTCGTTAGCCGGAACCTTAAGTGATCTAATGTCGACTCTAGGTTCGAGCAAAGTGTGTGTGATCATAATCCCTCCTATAGGCGATGAGATTCTCATATCACGGCTTGACCTTTCGGACTAAGGCCCGGCATTTCACGCATGATTTTGCAATAAAAGAATGTGAAGCACCCGTGTCGAACAATACTATAACAGTAGGTTGAGTAGAACTCCCATACACGCCAAGTTTCCTTGGTTTTGTTAATTCTGCCTCCTCTATCTTGGCGTAGGATCCGCTTTGAGCCGATCGAGGCCGACGGTATTTGGTCACAGGCTGATTTAGTGATTCTTGCTGGCTTTATTCTTTGCCATTCTTTGGCGTTAGCCTTGATGGTTGCCGCCTCTGCATTGTTGCGGTGGTCGCCACTTGATTCTGAATTTTACTGCTGATCGCTGCCGTTGTGGCGGTGTTGAGTTGTTGTTGAGGTGGGGTTGTTGCCATTGGAGTTGCGGGGTTGGGGTTGGAATTGCTGCGGTGGTGGGGTTGGTACATATAGCCCTTAGTGGTGAGCATTGCCGGTTGGTTCGGCCTTATATCGAGCATTGACACCGGGCAATTGTTGGCGTAATGCCCGTGCCCATAATTGTAACGACTTACCACGTTTGCCGTGCACCCTTGTGTGCTCTATGTCATCTAGGGCATTGAGGTGCCCTTGATTGTTCTGTGGTCCCCTGCGGTGGAGCATAAGCTCGCACTCTTCGAGCTCTGCCCGTGCGCCCGTGTTTCCTTGCCACGGGCGCTTGTGACTTCTTCTCCAAAGTTTCGCGGTTGTTATTCCATGGTTGGGGTCCAGTTCCCTTTTCCTTGTCCAGTTATCGTGTGCGAGGGCGACACCGACTTATTCTCGGTCATGCGCCTCTAATATCCAAAGCTCGTGCGAGAGCTTGATTGTAACATAGGTCTTAAATGGTCGGGCAAGAGGCATGCGTATCTCCATTCTTAGTACGACACGAACTTTTCCGACATTTTCAGTCGGTGTCCACAGTGTCTGCGCGTATCTCGACATCTCGCGAGAAAGTGCGATCATAGTCGATTCTGAGATAATTTTTCTTGTTTTAGCGGGAAAAACTCACGCCTCTTTTCACTATAGCTTTTAGAATGTACTTTTCATACTGACTCCTCTTGAAATCCTCCCACGAGAATTCCTCGAAATTGCTCAATTTGAAAAGTCTTCTTTCGGCCTCCCACGGTAAGGTGGTCGATCGGTGGAAGGTAACACAAGATAGCCCTTTCTGTGCGTGCATCTTAAAAGGTAAAAATCAGTTCGATGGCCCTAACCCGTTGTTCGAACTTCTTCAAGACTACCTTTCCCGTTAAAGACAGGAGGGTTCTGTCTTAGAAACATTTCTTCGATCCTGCGATCGGGTTGAGGTGGAGGCGGTGGTTGGGGATTATCCTCTGGTTCTTGCTCGGGGATTCTACCCCTCCCTCTAGGTCTTCCTCGACCTCCGGGTTCTCTTTCCGGGTTTTCTTCTGAGGCGTTACGCTATATCAACCATACCATCGTTAATTACTAAGCGTTTACAACTTAACAACATAGGGTTTTCATAGCTTCTTCTTCAGCGATATAAAAAGTAAAACAACTCATCTATAGCATAGATAATTGTTACCAAAAAGGCCCCACTTGGGTCAAAAACATATGTAGATAGATAACCAAGGTTTGTCAAAAACAAGATGTCCCACATCGACAATCATAGGGAATAAAAATAGAAATAGCAAGGTTTAGGACCCACATGGCCAAAAGAAAAAAAGTCAAGTCCTAGGATCATGGTGCTTGGAATAAAAGGAAAAGCTAGCACACATGCTAGTCATAACAAAACAAATTCTAATCAAAACATCGCCTAAGGTCTTCACGAGTTTCCTCCCTACTCTAACTCGAACGACAATTCATTATTATCGACAGACGTAATAGGTGATAGGTTTAGGGCTCGAATTTAATCCAAGCAAAATAACCAAGCAAATATAAAGCAAATAAAATACGAAAGATAACTTATAAAGAAAGAGCTAACCCTAGGGATGCACCAATCCTATCCCTACGATGTTTATCCACCTTATTATTAACTCCGTTTTAATCCGGAGAGATCGGAGATCACATATATAAAATGACTTCAGATTCACAATTATCGGGCAGTTGATTACTAATTTTCCTATCACAGACGTCTACAGAAAATAAGCAACCTCAGAAAAGGATCCTAGAATATGCTTCCTCATGTGTCTATCTATATTTCACTCATAGGCTAATCAGTATCATGCATTCGAGATCGATTGACATTAATACCTACGCCATTAATCGTCGTTAATGCGATAGATTGCATCAAGATTGATTAGAAATCAACACATATAAATAAGCACCATGAATCATGAATCATGCCAAGGTAAATAACAACAATGTCAGAACTCGACAATATAGGATCGAATCTGCAAACCCTA